>CM076574.1:132593454-133193454 GCA_034641835.2 Pinus albicaulis | reverse complement strand
GGCAACAACTATAAATAGGGCAACTTGGCCCTATTTCATAGAATTTTAGAGAAGAATTTAGGTCATCACAGTCTGAAGAAAAAGGATGCGAAGTACAACGAGGGAGCTTTAAAGGTTAGCAAAAGGATAAGAAGGAAAGCGAGGTACTAAACTCCAGTTTTTAGATTTGTTTTAGGGTAATCTTGCTGTCACAGGTTTGAAGGACGAAGAGAAGGCTGTCACAAGTGTGAAGGACGAAAAGAAGTCTGTCACAGCAGTAAGGACACAATTTGTTGCAGCAATAGGGAGTTGAAGTGGAAGAAGGTCGAAAGTTAATATATTAGAGCAGTGAAGGCCGAGGAGAGGAGAAGTCTGTTGCAGTCGTGGTGCAATCCTCCTAGGGAGTTGAAGTGAAAAGCAAGCCAAGGTTGAAGAAGAAGTCGAGAAGGAGGAAGGAGCAGAAGGTTGACTATCGTTGACTAAGGATCTTGTGTCTTGGTCTTGGAATGGTAGATAGGTCGAGGATCTTGGTCTTGGTATTTGTCAATTAGAATCTCTATAAGAAGAAGAATTTGTTTGGGTTTTCCTCTCAAAGAGTGAGAGGTTTTGGCTCTGGATGATAGCCTATATTTTGTGTCTCTTGTCTCTTTATGGTTCATGCATTGGTAGCTGTTTGATGAAGAAGAACACTGATAACCTAAGTAAAAGAAGATCCTAATCTAAAGAAGTAAAAAGCACTCACAAGCAGTTACTAATAAAAGAGAAATCACATAATCACTATGCCCTAGATTTCTCAACACTAGATATGTAAGAAGATTAAGGTATTGAGGTCAGATAATGGAGGAGAGTACACCTCCAACTAGTTCAAGGATTTTTGCAAGGAGGCAGGGATCAAGAGGGAGATTATAGTCTCATACAACCCTCCACATAATAGGGTTGTAGAGAGAGAATCGATCTATCTTCAATCCTTCCTAGGCTATGCTACATGACTAGGAGCTACCTATATTTCTTTGGGCAAAGGTGTGTGGCAATGCAGTATAAGTGTAGAACAGGGGTTCTCGCAGGATATTGGGAGGCAAGACACTTGAGGATCTTTGGTTGTCTATGTCTAGTATACATCGATGTTTCGGTGGAGAAAATCATGACGTTGGAGTCTTCATGACGGAAGGGGATATTTGTTGGTATAGTGAGACCTCAAAAGTTCACACACCAATGTAGAGGAAGAGAGTTGTCAGCAAAGATGTTAAGTTTGAGGAAAACTTGAAATTTAGGAAGTCTCATAATTTGCCACCAAGAGTGACGAAGGATGAAGAGCATGAGGCTTCGAAGGTAGGTAGTCTGCAAAGGCTTCCATTTCAAGGAGTCAACCTTTAGGTGGGGAAGAGTCAGTAGCTCCTTCTAGTTTTTTCAGGAGACCTAGGTGGTTTGAGTAGACATTGAGGGATGCTTAGGAGCATGTGGAGGCTCCTAGGAGCACATTCATGGAGAGCAAGCCTTCAAAGAATTTTTCGAACTACATGGCACTGATCAGTAGCGTCATCAAAGAGGAATCAGACCATGAAGTTTGGAGGAACATTGAAGGATGATGCATGGGACATTGTGCCGAGATGAAAGGGTAAGCTAATTCCATGTGGTTATTTCAGAAGTACCTTGCTCACTAAGAGGGAGTGTTGATATTTGTAGCATTGTGTAGTTACTTGGCACAGGTGTAAGTGTCTAGACGTGTGGAAGTCGCCTAATTGACTCTTAACCTTAGCAATTACTTTAATTATTCCAGTAATTTACTAGACGTTGAGGGATGCTCAGGAGCATGTGGAGGCTCCTAGGAAAACATTCAAGAAGAGGAGGCCTTCAAAGAAGTTTTTGAACTACATGGCACTAATGATAGCATCATCAAAGAGGCAACAAACCAGGTAATTGGGAGGAAAACCATGTTGAAGGATGATGCATGGGACATTGTGCCAGGACCAAAGGGGAAGCCAATTTCAGGTGGTTCTTCCAGAAGTACCTTCCTTGCTAAGAGAGAGTGTCGATGTTTGTAGCATTAGAAAGGTACTTCTGCACAAGTCTGTCTCTAGACATGTGGAAGTTGCCTAATTGACTCTTAACCTTAGCAATTACTTCAATTATTAAATTAGTTGACTTTTATAAGATAAAGGGAATCAATCTATTGAAACACAAAGGTTCTTTACATTATTAAATTAGATAAATCTCAACCATTGATCTCAACTGAAGTTGAGATTTGATCTCAATTGTCAATCACTTTGGAGATAACTCAGACTTATAAAAGGAAGGCTAAGCTAAGTGTAATATTCCAAATGGAAAAATACCATAGATAACAAAAATAATGAACTAGCTACAACTAAAAATTTAGAAATGCACAACCATACACATTTGGACACGAAAATATGAGCAAAAACTTCGAGTCATTGTAGTAATTTTGATAAATGTGAGTACAATAAATGAGATCAGAGGAACTTGGGCTTGCTACTGCAAGCTATGGCAAGAACCTAGTTGTGACTACAATGCTAAAATGCTGGAAAGATCCCCCTGGAAGAACTGTGCATTGCCAGGAATAACTGCTAGCTGCTGCTAGAAGGAAACTGGAGGAATTGCTTGAGGAGTGCCCAGAATGAGCTGCAACTTTGATGGTGGCCTGCTCACTTGATATCTGATAAGACCCAGAAATATCTCACGAACCTAAGTGGTGGAAATGGTCCCAGGGTGAACTGCGTCCTCCTCCAACAATTTATGCTACTGGCTCCTGGATGAAACTAGGAATTCTGCCCTCAAAAGTGCTCAGAAAATTTTGCAAAATTAATCCTAGCCTCCTCTCACCAAACCCACAAAAGCCTAGAAAGGGTTTTGGCTAGATCCACAAGTCACCGGTGTCCCTAAAATGGAGCGAGCTCCTCTCTCTATTAGACAATGCGCATTGCTGGAAATAGCTCAGCCAATACATGCCACAATCGTCACCGAAATGCCTCCCAAATTCTTGCAAATCTCCCCGGAAAAACATCTTCTATTCCTTACCCCTATCTCCCCACAAATTCTTCTCCCTGCGCAATGCTCAGAGTGTGAGAAATGGCTCGTCAAAATCCCTGCCTCATAGCCCAACAATTTCACTACAAAATCTCTCGCTATGTGTCGGAAAAGCTCTTGCAAATCCTTCGGAACTCTAGTAATCTATAGCTGATCTCAATTGGGGTGCTTCGAACAACTTCTGCGCCCAAGGAAAATACACGCCAACTGGAAATAATCTACAATGAAGCTCCTTTAGATGTCCTGAGATAGACTTCTCTCCACTCTCATAGGGTAACACTCGGAGTTCACCGAAGGTAAAGGTGGAATTCCCGCTTGGGAATCCCTCGTGCTAAACAACACTAGTTGACTTAGCTAAACAACTCAACGAAACTTGTGTTCAGAAGTTAAATTATAAAAAGATTCAAATGAAGGCCTCTTATCCTTATTTATAAATTGTTGGCCTCCTTCTCTCCCTTGGTGGCCCCCACTCTTTCTCTCTCCTAATTCACATCTCCTATTTTCTCTCTCCCCCAAGAGTGCGAGTTCCCCTCTTAGGCCGAATTTCTCTCTCTTATGGTCCCCATGTTCCACTAAAGCTGCAATTTCCCTTTTTCCTCCTAAGTCCCAATGTTGGAATTACCGCCTCTTCCAAAAATCGTCTCTAATGCGGAATATCAAAATTGGGGATATTATAGTCCTCCCCACCAAAAATTGCTTGTCCTCAAGCAATGCCTGAACAAGTGTCCCACTTTGACTGTTGATCACCACTATCAACACCAGTAATACTCGGGTCCCAAATGTATCACTGAGTCATCCTCGATCTCTGCACTATCTTGTCATGAAGGAATCCCTCAATACCCAGATCCCAAGCCATCCCGATCACTGTGAAGCACCCCTTGCTCCGCCAACTGTCCAACCAGGTATAGGTACCAGAAGCCCTCTGCATACTATCAATAAATAGAGCATCATGATAATGTAGGGCTCTGTCCAACGCCCCATGAAGCTGCCCTACTAAGTAGTCCACCTCTTGTACTCCAAGAGTAAACTCTTGAAGATACAACCCAATCCCCATGGGGATGAAGTCTCTCCCACATGGGCTTCTCCTGATATCCTCCTGCTGACCAACCTGCCATGTTGATGAAGTCCCCCACACCATCAGTGAGTCACAAAAGCCCAACAGAAGATTTGAATGATCTCCCCTTGTGGTAGCCAGCTCATCCCTAAAGGTCGCTGAGCTATCTAGTACTGCGATGCTTGGGTCCCATGCTAGTCTCAGAAGGATGCCACCATGTTGTCACTGCGCCACTTTGGCTCTAACAAGCTGTCCTTCATGGGCACATTATATCTTCCTCCCTTAAAACCTAGTGGCGAAGTATTGACGAAGACTAAGCTCATCCTACCCAAGTATCTATGCGATGTCAATAACTACCCATCCATCGCTAATTCTAATCCTGAGCTGCAACTGGACACCCTTGCCTCGCCAAACAATGGAGGCCTCGATGATCCCCCATGTGTCAACCCCAAAGTGAGCTAAATCACCCTAGGCTATGGTCATGCTCCTCATGAAATGGAGTGGTCTGTCGATTAATTGAATCCCTGGATCCCATAACCAGATCTGTTGCGGTGTAGTCTTGATGACTATTGAAATCCACATGCCCCGCATATTTTCTCCTTGCATGTAATCAATATATAAACTCCCCACAACATGAATCAATCTAGTGCATGCAAAACTGCCCTATGCCTGCCATGCCACACCATGGGATTTGCTATCTTGTCTCCTGAAAATGCACCCCAATATTGCCTGGAGACTAAACATTCGCTTGTAAGAAAGGTCAATTGCCTGCTGTATATGTTCCCATGACACCTTAGAGTGCCTTGCCCAAAATGTGTCATGCATCCCCTTAAGTGTGAACTTAAGGGTGGAACATACTCTACGTCTGCGGCAAGCCATGCACTCCCCAAACCTGTACCTGTTAGCTTGTGCCCTGACCTAATGCCACCGCCGAGGAGTCTCTCCCCTGGTGTGCTGAGTCCCATCCAAATATCTTAGGTGAGCTCCATGCCCCCTCTTGCTCGTGCCTAGTGTGTCAAGGGACAACAACCAAAAAATCTGTGCCTACAAGCGATCTAGAAGAAGAACATGTGTGTGAGTCCCCATGGATACCATCAAGTGTCGCTCATCTGCATCCTCGTCAATCCTGGGTGAACTACACCCAAAAGTATGTCTAATGTTCTTGTCCATCAGTCTCCTGGGAGGCAACACTCCAAGAGCTCACTGTGCCACACCATATACCACCAAGTATCCCTGTACTCCTCAGCATGCCACTGTACACCGTGGCCTATCCCTGTGCACCATTGGATACCCCCTGCTACTGCCGTACCATCTTATACCGTCTTGTATCCTGTTTGTGTCACTGTACCTGACACTCCCTGCATGTACTCAACGCGATGTGAGTTGCTTCTCCTACTCCACAACACAATCCAACACACTACGACACACCACCATGCATCTCCATGCCCACCTGCAAACTAGTGCTCAACGCTATATGCTCCTACACCCCATCAGGTGCCATGGCCTAAAGCTGAGATAGTACGCATCGGTTCGCACCCTACTGACATCACCACCTCCACCGTCGCATCACCATACCCTCTGATGCATGGATTCTCCCTCCAAATCCTCCGTGAGGTGTTGAGAAATCAATGCAAATAAACTTAGGGTTTGATTCCTCTTTCTTGATAATTACTTGTGAGTTATATTGGCTTCTTTTATTTCTTTCGTAATTACCAAATTATGTGTGAATGAAGATCACATGACAAGAGACACAAGATGTAGGCACTTCGCCAGGGAAAACCCCCTATCTAGGGGAATACTCAGACAAAATCTCTTCCTTCAATAATTTTCTTGAGATAATCCAAGACTCTTCAACCTAGACACAAAATTCCTCCAACCACCAAGTCAACCCTTCCTTCCAACAACTTCGATCTAGACCTTCGACCTTGTAGCAACAAAAACTTCGATCTATGCAATAGCAACACTTCGACCTATGCAGCAACACCACTTCGACCTCAACAACTTCAACCCTCCTGCAGCTTTGACCTCTTGCAACTTCGGCCTACTGCAACTATAGAATTTCGACCTTGCAACTCCAACAACTTCGATCCTGCAACTGCCCAACAATTTCGTAGAGAGAGAGAGAGATAAACTAGCCCAAGAATTCCGATCCTGCACTTTTCCTTCTGCTTCCTGCACTACACACTTTTTCTTGCACTACTTCTTGTATATCAAACTTGTTGACTTGGTGAGCAAGTAGATCAAATTGCACTTGTATATATAGGCTTCTTGTGGGTCGAATTGCTCCCTTGTAGGCTGACTTCATAAGGTAAGGGCCGACTTGGTGTGGAGGTGAGAAGATTCATTTTGGACTAACAAATAATTCTTTTTACATGATTCAAAATCCCAATAAGGGTCTTATAAAATGTACAATGACTCTAATGACTCAATATAAATACTAGGAATCCACAATGGCGACTTTGACTAATAAAATATGACCCAAGCACGAAACCCATGCTTTAATAAGTCATTGTAATAATAATAAAAAGATTCTTTTTCATTCTTTTGATAAGTACATTACATAATGACTCAAATACATTTATGAAGACCGAATCTAGTTACATTCTTCAACATGAGGGACCCGAGAGGTGAATCTCCCTATGTACTAATAGCGATGCCACCACTGCTTTGCTACTCTGTGTTACCTGTGCACCACATAACTCTGGATAATCCCCAACCCCATACAAGGCATTGTTTGGTGGCCTGCCAATGTCACCTCCTTCGACAATCTCATGCCATAGTGTACGGGTCATCCTGCGACCCCATGCACAACCAACATACCCAGATGACCCCTGGAGTCCCCTCACAAACTGATTGGCCATTGGTGCTGACTGAATCTCCCCTAAAGAATGCGTGGTCTCGACCATTGGGTCAACTATACCTCTGATGCCGTAGTCAATCTGCGTATCTGGTATATGGTAGGTAGTCCCACCTGGATCCCAATGCTAACCCGGGCCTCTAGTATCCCCGATGCCTGAAGTTCTATTATCACCTAAAAACTTGGACACGACCCTGAAAATCTCATCAATGGATACCTCAACAATGGATGACACCTCCTCAACGGTGAAAACCTATGTGTGTCTTGGCACCTCGTCAATAGATGGCCCTATGGGTGTATGCTCTACTCTTTCCCCCAAGGTGTCAGCTGAATCTATCAAAGGAATCTCCAACAAGGGTGACTCTTGTGTCACGTTGGGTATATCTACGTGCTCCTCACAACCCTGCGTTCCCTCAGCCTCATGCTCAACCTCCTCCTCAGGCTCCTGATATCTAAAGCAGGTCTCCACTAGCAAAAGCACCTCCTGGTCTCACCCTCTAACTGTCCCTGTCTCGCCTGCTCCTTTTGAGGAGATATGGTGCCTTGATTCTGTCAACTTTCCCCACATGGTGTAGATGGCTGCGCTGCCACAACCCGCGTACCTCTAGTGTCTCTGCTGTAAGGATGAGGATGGATCTGGTTCGACACCTTCCTCAACTGGGCCAAGCTCTCATTGTTCTAGTGGATTCCACCCCAAAATTCCTGCATAATGAATCTTCCTTGAGCCATGGATTTGTCTATGGTTTCACCTGTCACTCTGCATACATGCCCAAATCTTCCATGACCTTGCTGGCTACCCCACAACTTTCCAAGATCATGCTCTGATACCACCATAATATTCCAAATGGAAAAATGCCGTAGATAATAGAAGCAATAAACTAGCTACAACTACAAATTAAGAATGCACAACCATACACATTTGAACACATAAATATGAGCAAAAACTCTGAGTCATTGTATTAATTTTGATAAATATCAGTACAATAAATGAGATTAGAGGAACCTAGGCTCGCTACTGCTAGCTATGGCAAGAACCCAGGAGTGACTACAATGCATAAATGCTGGAAAGATCCCCCAGGAAGAACTGCACATGCCTAGGGAGAACTGCTAGCTGTTGCTTTAAGGAAACTGGAGGAATTGCTCTGAAGAGTGCCCAAAATGAGTCGAAACTCTGATGGTGGCCACCTGTTAATTTTAGTTAACAATGGTATGTTTTATGCTTAGCACAATATACTTCAATGTTTTTTAGTAACCCAATAACAATATTCAATTATTTTCAGTAGAAATCACATTGATAGTAAATGCAGATAGAACATAACAACAATCGCAGAAGACAAGCCAAGACAAGAGAACATCGGATTTGGCGGATGCCAGGGAAAAAATCTCAATGTGGGGAAAACCCTTTGATCAATTCTTCTTATTATTATTCAGTGGTTCAACAGAGAGAGTACAAAAATCAAATTCACTTGTCCAATACACAGTCAAATCAACCGTGTCAAATTCTACAGTCAACTGCAGTCAAATCAACCTTAACCAGAAAATAAACGCTGGTCAAAACAACAATAAAATGTCCTCAAAATAGTGTGATCTTATCCTGTCAAACTCGCCTTGATTAGAAGGTCAAAATCAGCCCAAAATAGTCCAGTCAAAGTCAGTCAAAGGAGAGAGAAAACTGCTGTAATTTTCTATGGTCAACCTGCAATTTGGTCTGCAATCAAAATCTTGGTTTCTGTGCCAAAAGATGCGGCTTGCTGAGACATAAATTTCCCCAAAAGATCAAAGTCAAATGATGCCTGGAAGGTCTCAGTCAACGCTAGTCAATAATGTGAAATTTTTGCAATTTCTGTTCTGTGATTTAGCCCATAAATTCTCGGTTTTTGTGCCCGGTTGTATGACTTGCAAAAATCGAAATTTTCCACTCAAAATCGAAGTCAAACTTGGTCAAGAACACGGTCAATGTTGGTCAAACTATCCCTGAACTATAAAATTTTCGGCTTGCAATTCAGCTTTGAAATTTCGTCCTTCTTGCCACATGTGTGAGAGAAAGAAGCTGCGCAATAGTTGTACGATCCAATCAGAAGAAGAGAGAGAAGAATGTGTGAGTGAATGATGTCCAAATGAGTTGAGAGGTCACTCCTATTTATACAATTCGTTGTGGGTGAAGAGACACGTCTATTGGGCTTCTTGAGCCTACATTAAGTTGAGGTTGACCTGACAAATTTGCACATGTGAGAGAATAAATTCAAAATTACACTTCTGCGTGTCCGAATGAGATGATCTTTAGATGAATCTTGGACCTCTCGAAAATAGGAATCCAATGCAATCATCATCTCCATCAAATGAGTTGTCCCAAGGTGGAATTTGGCCCTAGTTGCCAAATTTAACACTCCCTCTCAACTAGGGAGAATTCCACCTACCAATCCAACCACTGTCACTGATCATCATGCCAACATGTCATCATGTACCATCTTTGTCATCTGTGCTCTGCTGAACCATGAAGTAATAATGAAGAAGAATTGATCGAGAGTGAGTCACAAGACCTTACCACTCTCCACTGACAAAAGTCATTCCAGAGGTAGAACCTCAATTGATCCCAGATCAAGTTGTTGAACACCATGCATCCTAGACATAGGGAGTACGACAATACACGATGTTTCCATCGATAGTGCTATGGTTCCTAACCACTTTTCCCAACTCATTGGCCAGATGAGAGGTACTTCCCATGTGTCTCAGACTACATGGGTTGGATGATGCAAAAACATCAGTAGGGAAAGAATATATCACATCCTGCTCACAACCATGGGTAGGGAACGGAGAAACCACATCCTACAAACACATATCATAACCACACGTAGGGAAAGGATAATCCACATCCTGCATGCATGCAAACTACCGAGAGTAGGGAAAGGATGAACCGTGTCCGACATGCACGAAAACCAATCAATTTTAGGAACGATCCTTCTCATGGGGAAAAGATGAACCACATCCCACTGACATGTCAACCATCATAACCACATCCCACTGACATGTCAACCATCAATCGTAGGGAATAAGCATCCTGCATGTGGGGAAAGGGTGAACCACATCCCACTGACATGTCCACATGCAAATGCCTGAATGCATCTCTCACTGGGGGATCTACAGGAGAAGGTGAACCACTCATCCTGCTCATATGCCATAGGAGAAGGTGAACCACTCATCCTGCTCATATGCCATTGGAGAAGGTGAACCACTCATCCTACTCATATGCCATAGGACTCATCCTGCTCAAATGCCATAGGAGAAGGTGAACCACTCATCCTATGCATATGTCATCAACAGTAGGGGAAGGTGAACCACTCACTCTACACATATGTCAACCATCATGGGGTATCACAGGAGAAGGTGAACCACTCACGCTGTACATAGTGCACCACTAGGGGAAGGTGAACCACTCACCCTATTGTCGCTCATAGCTCCAAGAAGTACCCCAAGCCCCCAGGAGCTCCCAAAGCTCAGTTTCCAATTCATGCGGGACCCTCATAGGAGGGTCTTTCCACGACTCCAAGTCTCTCACGGAAGGTTAAGAATATGACCTTCCCTAAGGGCTTTGTGAGAACGTCTGCGACCTACTCATCAGTCTTGATGTGATGGAGCCTTATTGCTCCCCGCTGTACCATATCTCGGATAAAGTGGTACCTGATATCTATATGGTTGGAGCGGTCGTGGAACATAAGATGCTTTGAAAGGCGAATCCCACTTTGGTTGTCGTAGTAGATCACGGTGGTATCTAGCACATGCTCGAATAACTCACTAAAGAGTTTCCTGAACCAAACAGCTTCACAACAGGCCATACTAGCAGCAATGTATTCGGCCTCGACGATGCTTAAAGCAACCGATTTCTCCTTCCCGCTCATCCAAGATATCGAAGCAGACCCCAATGAAAAGCAACATCTAGATGTGATCTTACGATCCATCACACTACCAGCCCAGTCAACATCAGTATATCGATGTAGCCTCAAATTCCCGACAGTGTATCTCAAACCATAGTTTATTGTGCCTTGGAGATATCTCAAGAGATTCTTGGCAGCAATCCAATGTATGTGATGAGACTCAACCATAAATTGACTCAATGTATTCACATCGAAGCATATGTCCGGTCGGGGGTTTACCAAGAACATCGGGGCCTCCATAAGTTGTCGATACACGGAAGGATTTGCCAAATCAGGCCCAACAACACTTCCACAGAGCTTCTTGAAGTTGAGTTCCATTGGAGTAGACACAGACTTGCAATCCACCATCCCACATCTCTCGAGTAGCTTCACAATGTATTTTCCTTGAGAAAGGAAAATCTCACTTGGGTTTTGCCAGACCTCCAAGTCTAGGAAGTAGTGCATCAACCCTAGGTCCTTCATCTTGAATTCGGAAGCCAACTCCCTCTTGCATTGATAAATGAGAGGGTATGCACCTGTCAGAAAGAGATCATTCACATAAAGTACTAGAATGAGAGGCCTCTCCTTTTCAACCTTGAAGTATAGGTTCGGGTCAGCTTCACTCCTTGTAAATCCCAACTTCATAAGATAGCTATCAATCCTCTCATACCAAGCCCTAGGTGTTTACTTCAACCCATAGAGGGCTTTCGGTTCATCTGTCGAAGATTCATCCAACTTTCTGGTGAAAACTTCTTCGGGTGTCTTGAAGTCGAATGCCTGATGTGGGCATCTATTTTGAACATATACGGTAGTGTTGGCAACTTCTCCCCATAAGAACTTCGGTAGGCCTTGGTCATGTAGCATGGCACGAGTAGCTTCTATGATTGTTCGATTCTTCCTTTCGGCAACTCCATTTTGCTTAGGAGTATATGCAGTAGTGGTCTCTCTCTTAATGCCAGCTTCTCTATAATAGTCATTGAATTCATTCATATTCGGTCCCATTATCGGTCCTCAATATTTTGATCTTCTTCCCTGTTTGATTTTCAATCAAGGCTTAAAGAGCGAAACCATTTGAATACTTCGTATTTCTTCTTCAAGAAATAGATCCATGTTTTGTGGGAGAAGTCATCTGCACAAATTGCATAGTACAAGTATCTTATCAATGATGTTACGGGCATAATACTAGAAAGATCAGAGTGGACCAATTGAAGAATGTCGATAGATTGACTCTCACTTGAGGGGAATGGTCCACTTGTACGTTTTTCAACTGCATAACCCTGACAAACACCGTCATGATCTATGTTGAATTTGGGCATACCTGTGACCATATTCCTTGCATTAGGTAAGGCTTTGTAATGAAGGTGAGCAAACCGCTGGTGCCATAATTTGGATTGAAGAGAAGTGTCGCAAGTCATAGCTCCCAGAGGACTTCCTCCAACCCGATAGAGACCTTCAACCCTAAATCCAAGTGTAAATGCATCTTTCGGGTTCCTTTGCCAAATACATACCTTCCCATCAACGAATGCTATCTTGAAGCCTTTGTCTTCCATCGCAAAAATAGATGCCAGGTTCTTTTTCAAATCAGTTACATACAATACATCTTGTAGATGAAGGATTTGACCTTGATTCAAGTGAAGAGTGACAGTCCCTATCCCTTTCACGGGGTAGGTAGCATTGTCTCCAAGTATAATCTCCAAATTAGTCTTCTTTTCAATCAAATTAGAGAGGGCCTCCTTGTACCCAATGAAGTGCCTTGAGGCACCATTATCAATCAACCAATTATCCAAAGTGTTTGGAGGAGAGGCAGTAGTGAGGGTAGAAATAAGATAAAATTCTTTTTGCTTTTCAACAACATTAGTTTCCTCATACTTGGAGTTTCTCGACCTTTTGGGAGGTCAACCATTTCCATATCGAATAGCGGGAGCATTCCTCTTTCCTTTGTTATTGAACTTGTTGTTCCTTTGATTTCCATTGCCTTTGAAATTGTTGCATTTGTTATTGTTGTCATCATCCCGAGGTGTATCCTTCTTATCGGGACACTCTCTAGCATAGTGGCCAAACCTGTTACAATTGTAACATCTTCCTTTTCTTCTTTCTTTGAATCCCTGCTTGAATCCTTGACCTTGTCTCTTTGGGCCAGTATTGTTCTTCCTCTTCGCATGAGTGGAGAATGCAATGGGCTCATTTCCATTTGAAGGTTTGTCTCTCTCCATCATCCTTGAACTCCTTGTCAGAAACAACTTCTCCAATAGATAGAAGATCATTCTTGATTTCGGTAATCCTCATGAAGTAGGATTGGATAGATTCCCCTCTATCCATCTAGATGTCCTTCAACTTGTTCTTGAGAAAGAGGATTTTGTTTGCATTGTTGGCTTTGAACATCCCAACCAACTTGTCATACATCTCCTTAGATGTGCCCAAATCAGAAATGTAAGCAACCAAATGTTTTTGAATGGAGTTCTAATGATCTTCTTAGCTTTGACCTCACCTTTCTTATACTTTGTCTTAGTAGCAGCCGGTGCATTTGAAGGAGGCTCCACCACATTTCCCTGCTCATAATCCATGACATCAATTTCTTCCAAAGTTAGGTCCAAAGTCATCTTCCATGCATGATAATTAGATTTATCATTAAGCTTATCCTCATATTTGAAGTAAGATGTAGAAGCCATTGAGGCTTTGTCCTTATCCAACAGATCTTAGTGTTTGTTTTTCTCTCTCTTGCTTGGGTTTTGTCTTCACCTGAGCTTTGATTATTGATTTTTGTAGCATTCGGAAGTGTTCCAAGTGTCAAACTTTGCAGGGAGGCTTGGACAACAACATTCCAAATCACCCAGAAACAGTTTGTGGAAATTCCACTCGGTTCATGACTTATTAAAATAATTAATTATTTTAATGAAGACCCTAAGTCTAAACTTAGGGAAATGAAATAATTAAAGGGTATTAATAAGTCAGAGTGTGAATCTTCTAGAAAACATGGATCAAGTCAAGTTTTAATCTTAGCCATTGATTAATCTTTTAATCTGGGCCGTTGGTTATCCAACAGGAAGATTATAAAAGAAGGCTTGAGGATCATTTGGAAGACAAGCCGGGAATACACTCAGTACCCGAAGGAAATCCATTCTAAATTAGAATTCAATTTCAGTGGAAGAGTTGCAGGGCGAGAAGTTTGCAGAAGCAAAAGGAGGAGGGAGTCAATAGTGATTGGGATCAGGGACGGAGGGTAGCAGTGGGTCACTGGAGGCAGCTTGAGGCTGCAGCGCAGAGAACCCACGCAATCTCCACGCAGACTCACGCAGTCGAGTGCTGGGACTGCGCAGTGAATCACACAGATAGACACGGGAGCATGCAAGGGCTGATCAGGGTGTCAGAGAATTGTCTAAGTAAGCCAAAAATTTAGTCTCATGTGTTTCATAATTTATCTGCCGTTATATTTCCCTGTAAAGATATTATTTGCTGAAGGATTAATAAAACCCTCATCTGTTGCACCGGTTTTCCCGCATTGGGTTTTTCCGGGTACAATTGTCCAAAAATAACTGTGTACATGTGATTGATTCTTGTGCTTATGTTCTCTACTGCTTATTTCTCTGCATATATAGTTGTGAATGTTGCAGTAGTATTTATTTTGATATGTGCTAGAAGATTTCTGAATAATAACTTCTTGAAATAATAAGTAGGAGAAATAAATTTATCACTGCAACTGTTTAGTTTTCAGTTTGAAAATTTCACATGGTATCAGAGCTAGAGGTGAATAACAGAGAGGGGGCATCTATCAGTGAACGGAAATCTATTGTTACAACAACAATGCAGAAGAGTTCACGTAGTTCTCCAGGAAGGGGAAGAAGCACGACAGAACAGATGGATCACGATGTCTCTGTATTGGCATCCAGACTTGAGGAAGATTTTGCCTGCGTATCAAGCACTGCTTTTTCTGATGTCTGGTATATTGACAGCAGAGCCTCTGCTCACATGATTGGAGTACGGGATTGTTTCTTCCGACTACCAAGAAGAGCAGATGAATTTCAAAATAACCATGGGTAATAAAGAAAAATGCACTCCCGTTGGGAGAAGTACCGTAGTTTTTCAGACCGAGGCGGAAAATAGAATCCGGGCCACTAATGTGCTGCATGTGCCGGATTTGGGGATGAATTTACTCTCAGTGTCTTAGCTTCAAACCGAGGATACGACGTCTACTTTATTGGCAAGAGAGTCTACGTCAAGCACCCCAGTTGAAAGAAGAAGGCAAAATCGAGGTAAGAAGCAACAAACTGTACAAGCTACAACTTGACTCTCCAATGGCACTAGTTGGCAGTGCAGATGAAACGAACTTGAATGAACTATGGCATAAAAGAATGGGGCATTTGCATCATGGGGCGTTGAGAACTCTCCAGAAGACTGTCACAGGTGTTCCAAAACTGAGCACTAAACGAGATGATGTCTGCAAGGGGCGCGTTTTGGGAAAATATGCCAAGGCAACATATCAGAGAAGCAACAATAGGGCCAAGGGTGTATTGGATTTGATACACTCAGATATCTGTGGGCCGATGTCCACTAGAGCTCTAGGCGGTGCCAAATATTTTGTCACTTTCATTGATGACCATTCCAAGAAAACCTGGATCTACTTCTTGAAGACCAAGGATGAAGTATTCAGTCGATTCAAAAAGTTTAAAGCTCTGGTGGAAAATCTGACAGGGAAGCGGATCAAGGTGTTGCGATCAGATAATGGTGGTGAATACATAGATAAAGAATTCACCAGATTCTCTGCAAAGGAAGGCATCAAAAGAGAGTAGACAACTCCATACAATCCGGAGTAGAATGGCGTGCCAGAAAGAAAGAATCAGACTATTGTTGAAGCAACAAGAGCTATGCTGTATGACCAAGACATGCCCAAATTCTTGTGGGCTGAAGCGTGTAATACAGCTGTATACATTCAGAACATGACTCCTCCCGCTGCACTGGGAAAGATCACGCCAGAAAGCGTCTTGACTGGCAGTAAGCTTGAAGTGAGTCACTTTAGGATCTTCGGCAGTACAACTTACTGTCATGTGCCCAGTGAGAAGAGGAAGAAGTTGGAGATGGCTGCCGAAAAGGGGTATCTAGCAGGATACAACGAGAATGCAAAGCTTATCGCATCTACATTCCTGAGAGCAGGAAAGTGGTAGTGCGAAGGGATGTGAAGTTCATGGAGGAGAAGGCCTTCAAAAGATCCCGTGAGCTGCCTTTTGCTACGCAGTTTGAGGAAAAGCCTCTGGTCCAACCCCAACAACCAGTAGCAGAAAATTCAGTTGCCTCTCCAAGGCATAGTGATCCAAGGGATATGTCTCCCGAGGATTTGCAAGAGGGAGAGTCGGTAGATCCACCCACTTCCAGTGGGAGAACGAGCAGGGAACTTCGACAAATTTTGAAGGATGCAGAGGACTTTGTCGGAATCCCCTGAAATGAGAAGAGACAACACAAGCAGCCTGAGAGGTATCAAGCCTTGGTTGCTCAAGTCGGAGAACCTTCTAGTTTTCGGGAAGCAGCTCAACACCAGGTGTGGGTTGATGCAATGGTGGAAGAGTACAGCTCCATCATGATGAATGATGTATGGGAAGTAGTACCAGACCTCAGGAGAGATCAGTTTTAGGATCCAGGTTGATCTACAAAATCAAGTATGCTGCAGACGACAACATCGAGAAATTTAAAGGCAGGTTTGTGGCTAAGGGGTATGCTCAGAAGGAAGGAATTGAATATGAAAAAACCTTCGCCCCAGTAACTAGGTACACCTCTATCAGGTCCGTGATATTCCTTGTTGTCCAGATGGGATGGGAAATTCACCAGATGGATGTCAAGACGACATTCTTGAACGGGGTGATAGAAGAAGAGGTGTATATAGAACAACCGGAGGGCTTTGAGACACATTATCAGAAAAATCATGTGTGCAGATTGAAGAAAGCATTATATGGACTAAAACAAGCTCCTAGAGCCTGGTATGGTCGAATTGACAGCTACCTGCAGAAGATGGGATTCATCAAGAGTGACGTAGATCCCAATCTCTACTATCTAAGAGTAGGGAGTGAGCCTTTGATACTGGTTTTGTATGTAGATGATCTGTTCTTGACGGGATCATCAAGGCTCATCACATATTGCAAGAAGAATTTGGCTGAAGAATTTGACATGAAGGATCTAGGACGGATGCAGTATTTTTTGGGGTTGGAGGTCTGGCAGCAGAACGAGGAGATCTTGGTCAAGGAAGATACACTACAGAGATTCTGAAGAGATTTCAGATGGAGGATTGTAGACCCATGACAACTCCAATGATCACCAACTAGAAGAAAATTGACACGTCCGAAGATGATGAGGCCGATCCTACGCTATATAGGCAGCTCATAGGGTCATTGCTGTATCTGGTAAACACAAGGCCAAACATCTATTATGTTGTAAATACCCTAAGTTAGTTCTTGGTGGAACTGAAGAGGGCACATTGGGCAACATCCAAGCATGTTCTCAGGTACCTTCAAGGAACAGTCGAGCTTGGATTGAAGTATACCCGTAGCAATGATGTCAGATTGAGTGGTTTCACTGACGCAGATTGGGCTGGAAGTTCAGTTGATCGGAAGAGTACCAGTGGGTACTGTTTCAGTCTAGGATCAGGAAAGACTTCCTGGTGCAGCAGGAAACAAAATTCCATAGCATTGAGTTCAGCAGAAGCAGAATATATGGCAGCCATCACAGCTTCGTGCGAAGCCACATAGCTTAGAAAACTGCTAGTGAATCTACTCAAGGAGAAAATGGAAGCGACCAACATCTTATGTGATAATCATAGTTGCATAAAGCTCTTTGAGAATCCAGTGTTTCATGATAGGTCTAAACATATTGACATCAGGTGTCACTTCATCAGGCACTATGTACAATGTGGAGCTGTTCAATTGTAGTACACTCCAACAGGAGAACATGTAACAGACATCGTCACAAAGGCTCTAGGGAAGACAAAGTTTGTCTACTTCAGAGAGAAGATGGGGATGATGAAGAATCCCTTCCACTAGAAGGAATGGATAGACTCAGTATTCAGAGGGAGCTGTGGTACAAAGGCAACATTGACAGTGGCAGTGTCAAAGGCAACAATACAGGAGGCAACAACACAACAGACGGGGGGCAGCGTCTAGAGATCAGCAGCGCAGAGGGTGCTTCAAAATCAGAGCAACATGCAACAGGCATATTGTTGGAACACCTTCCTCGCTAAGAGGGAGTGTTGATTTTTGTAGCAATCGGAAGTGTTCCAAGTCTCAAAATTTACAGGGAGGCTTGGAAAACAACATTCCAAAGAACCCAGAGACAGTTTGTGGAAATTCCACTCGGTTCATGACTTATTAAAATAATTAATTATTTTAATGAAGGCCCTAAGTCTAAACTTAGGGAAATGAAATAATTAAAGGGTATTAATAAGTCAGAGTGTGAATCTTTTAAAAAACATGGATCAAGTCAAGTTTTAATCTTAGCCATTGATCAATCTTTTAATTTGGGCAGTTGGTTCTCCAACAGGAAGATTATAAAAGAAGGCTTGATGATCATTTGGAAGACAAGTTGGGCATAAAACTCAGTACTCGAAGGAAATCCATTCTGAAGTAGAATTCGATTTCAGTGGGAGAGTTGCAGGGCGAAAATTTTGTAGAAGCAGAAGAAGGAGGGAGTCAGTAGTGATCGGGATCCGGGACGGAGGGCAGCAGTGGGTCACTGGAGGCAGCTTGAGGCTGCAACGCAGAGAACCCACGTAGTATCCACGCAGATTCACGTAGTCCAGCACTGGGACTGCGCAGTGAATCACGCAGACAGACACGGGAGAATGCAAGGGCTGATCAGGGTGTCAGAGAATTGTCTGGGTAAGCTAGCAATTCAGTCTCAGGTGTTTCAAAATTTATCTGTCGTTATATTTCCTTGCAAAGATATCATTTGTTGAAGAATTAATAAAACCCTCATTTGCTGCACTGGTTTTCCTGCATTGGGTTTTCCCGGGGATAATTGTCAAAAAATAACTGTGTACATGTGATTGATTCTTGTGCTTATGTTCTGTACTGCTTATTTCTCTACATATATAGTTGTGAATGTTGCAGTAGTATTTATTTCGATATTTTCCAGAAGATTTCTGAATAATAACTTATTGAAATATTAAGTAGGAGAAATAAATCTATCACTGCAACAGTTTAGTTTTCAGTTTGAAAATTTCACACTGATACCATGTTAATTTTAGTTAACAATGGTATGTTCTATGCTTAGTACAATTGTTAATTTTAGAACATGTTCTATGCCATTTCAATTTAGGGCGCACAACACTGAAGCAGATAGAACATATTAATAGATCGATGGAAGACAAGCCAAAATAGAGATAATGAATGGTAGCGTTACGGCGATCAACAGGATGCTTCTACCAGCAAAGTCTCCAATAGGTCATTCAGCCGAGCGTGTCACACATAACCCCAGAACAACCCAAACGAAAAACTCCACAAATACACAGCACTAAGAACGCAGCTCCATCACCATCAAGGGAGAAGAAAATCCTCCGCACATTGTGTGTATAATGAACTCCAAGTCTCTCCATTATATAGGCATCTTTGGGGGTGTGTGACACGCTCTTTAAGACATTTAAGTCTATATTATATTCCAGGCCGACCTAGCACATAAGTGGAATAAATTCAAAGTCCATGTTCTGTTCATCCGATCAAGATGATCTTTAGATCAATCTTACACCTCTCTGAAAGAGGAATCCAATAAAAATATTGGGATCGTCATCTGAGTAGCACAACCCGGAGTTTGGACCTAGTTGCCAATTTTAACAACAATATACTACAATGTTCCTTTGCAGCCCAATAACAATATCCAATTATTTTTAGTAGCAATCACATCACCCACTAATCACATTGACAGTAAATGCAGGTAGAACATAAAAACAAATGCAGAAGACAAGCCAAGACAAGAGGACACTGGATTTGGTGGATGCCAGGGAAAAATTTAAAAAGCCCAATGTGGGAAAAACCCTTTGATCAATTCTTCTTATTATTATTTAATAGTTCAACAAAGAGAGAGAGAGAGAGAGAGAGAGTACAAAATCAAATTCATTTGCCCAATACACAGTCAAATCAGCCCTGTCAAATTCTGCAGTCAACTACAGTCAAATCAGCCCTAACCAGAGAGTCAACGTTGGTCAAAGCAGTAATAAAATGTCCTCAAAACAACTCGGGGTTCTCCTGTCAAACTCGACTTGATCAGAAGGTCAAAATCAGCCCAAAACAATCTAGTCAAACTTGGTTAAGGGAGAGAAACTGTTGTAATTTTTTGCGGTCAACTTGCAATTTGGTTTGCAGTTAAAGTGTTCAAAAAACCTCGGTTTATGTGCCAAAAGCTGTAGCTTGTTGAGACAAAAATTTCCCCAAAGGATCGAAGTCAAATGATGCCTGGAAGGTCTCAGTCATCAGTCTGAAATTTCTGCAATTTCAGTTTTGTGATTTAGCCCAGAAATTCTCGGTTTTTGTACCCAACTGTGATCTGAAATTGGAGGTGTTCTCTTTCATCTTCCTCAGAATCACATAAAACAAGACTTAGGACCATGTCAACACTTTGCAAGTATGAAAATGGGTCTTCAAAAGCGACATGTTTGTTTAGTGTCCCTTCAGCATGAATTAGTCTTCATATGCAACTCAACATAATGAACATAACACACATAATTCATGTAGGCATAAAGAAGAGCAAGACAAAAGGTTTGTTGATGAAGTTCACCCCTCCTGGGCTACATCTCCGGGCTTGTTAACATGACTAGACTAATATAAATTCAGTATCAATGAAGTACGTAAAAGTTTGCTGCAAATAAAAATGTGGATATCACCTGTACAAGGTAATGTTCTCCTACAAAGAACTCTCACAACAACAACAACTCAAAACATCTCCTACAAAGATGACATACTTCCACTGAAATGCATTAAAAACATCATGTGCACCCTTCAATTCCACATTGAAGCACATAATGAAAACTTCACGATGAAAGAAGTTAAACCTGAGCTAAACTCTATTGGTTAAAACTACTGCAAATGAATTCTGAAGATGAGGAAACCCCTACAAGGTCTCTTCATGCTCAACACCCTCAGGAATTGCTACCAAAACCTGCTTGATCCATACATCCCTTAGCCTCAAACCTGAGAAAAGGCCATCTAGATGTGCTCAAAATAGAAAAAAGAGGTCACCATTGGATTCCTAGCATCCAAAACCCCTATGAAGCCTCTTTCTGCTCCCAAAAAGGATAAAAACTGAGAAAGTTCGAGCTTCCCAAGTTTCGCTGCTAGTTGACCCACAAATTCGCCAAGTTTGGCCGACTGTCCTACAATTTCGCCCCATTTTTTGCTAACGGAGCAAGAAATCGGCGAAATTCCAGCACAAATTGTGGGACCGTTAATTTGCGAATACAACCTAAAATCCGAATTTTTAATTAATATATATAATTGGCCGAATTAATTAACTAAAAAATGGGCAACTTATTCAAACTTAAATACAACATTTGAACTATATGGTTTAAGAAATGAATCGACGACATAGTGGTAAGTTTGTTGGCTATTTGGTGGGAGGTCGTGGGTTTGACCCCCTTCGACCTCACTTGAACCTTAACCAAAATTGTAGCAAATTGAGAGGCGTCACAGGGCGGACACTCATTGGCCTATCAACAACCAACCAAAATTCGCCTAGTCAGCGCAATCAGGGCCTCCCATGTGTCAAGCTGTTGTAGACCCAATTTCTTTTCAAAATTTTCAGCCAATCAGGAGAGGTCACGTGGAAGCCTACAACTGGCCCAAAATGCACAGTCAGACCCAAAATTTGCCAATTTTTCCCTGTTTGGGAAAACGGTCAACGGACTATGACTTGAGCTCCGAGTGTCGGATTGAGCCTTGAGGTGAAATGAACGATATTGGATTCAGAACGACGAACACTTGAATTTGATGCTGGTTGCAACAAATTCTAGGCACCTTCATTTTTGAGTGAAAATTTGATCACCTGATCACACCTCTCCACTAGGAACTTTTGGATTCCAAAATTTTACTTCCCTAGTCAATATAAATAGGCTAGAACTCAAAATACCCAAAAAAATTCAATCCAAATTACAAAATTTTCAATTGGTGCCCTTCAAGCCCCAATCAAGGCCCTTCACTTGTCATCCTCATGAAGACCTGCTGTCCTGTCAAGAATCGAGCCAACATTCTTATCGTTGTTGCAGAAATAAAAACACTGATGAGTGAAATCTGAACATGCTCTTTACCCCTCATCTCTGCACAACTTGAAAACACTTCATCCCTGAAGTTAAATTGTTGAAGACAAATTTGAATCCATCTTAGAAATTAGAAAAAACATAAATTTGCTTTAACGTCTTCAAGCTGAATTTGTACATGAGTAGTACACTGCTGCAAAATGTTTCATGATATGCTTGGCCTTATCTACAAAGCATAGTCATCTTAACCACAAGTCTCTATTCACACAAGTTTCAAATCGAATACTTGTATTGGTGAACATATGACAAACTTGTAGACAACTTGAACGGCAATTTTGTACATTCACAAAAGTCCTTGAACATGTGGACTATAACAAGCCAATACATACATCAATGAAAACCATCTACTTGTTGAACATAGGGACAATAAATGTTCACTTTACAAAAGTACCTAAACAGGTAATGACAACAAGTATTTACACAATTTTGGGCAATTAGGTCCAAACTCCATGTTGCACTGCTCATATGACGATGGTCATATTTTTGTTGGATTCCTCTTTCGGGGAGGTGCAAGATTGATCTAAAGATCATCTTGATCGGATGAGCAGAACATTGATTTTGAATTTATTTTCCACATATGCAAGGTCGGCCAGATTTATCCCACATGCCTAAGAGATGTGTCACACACCCTCATTGATGAATATAAATTGGAGAGACTTGGAGGTCATTTTCTCATCATCTCATCACACATTCTCTCATTGTGATCTAATTGGTTCGATAACCTTTGGAGGCCTTTTTCCCTCACACGTGTGGAGCGAAGATGCTGTTTTCTGTGCTGCTTTGTTTAGGGTTTTTCTGCTGCAGCGTTGACCGTGGTCAACCCTTGGTTGTTTGACCTCAATCTTCTGCAGAAATTTCGATTTTAGGAGGCCGTACAGCTGGGCACTAAAATCGAGGAATTCCGGGTTGTTTGATCGAAGCCCTAGTTTGATGCGTTGACTTTTTTGAAGCTGCATGCGTTGAATTTTCTGCACTGTCCCTGGTTTGACTTGCATTGACTTGTGATGAGCTGTCTTTGAGGGTTGTGGGTGTGACACATGTAAGTGCTGGTTGATCGAGAAAGACTTTGCTAGTTGAAGCATCCTGCTGACCGTCGTAACGCCACAATATCTCATATCTTTACTAGACAAAATGAATTGTAAATCTGATCTATATTTGGCTTGTATTCTATTGATCTATTATTGTGTTCTATCAGCATTTTAATTTCAAGTTTATGTGATTACTATTTTGTATTGGGCCTAAGAAAGATTGAAGTAAAAGTGCATCAAGCATAGAACACCATGGTTATCTAAATTTAACATGGTTTCAGAGAAAAGGTGAAGACAAAGTCCAAGAGTCCAAGTTGGTGTTAGAAGCTATCTTTGAAGGAATAAATCCTATCAAGGACAAATGGCCTCCTCAACCTACAAGGGTTTCAAGGCTGATGATAAATTGATTGATAAGTTTGATTATCATGCATGGAAGATGTCCTTGGATTTGGCGCTAGAAGATCAAGATGTCATGGACTATGTATAGGGGAATATTCAAGAGCTTCCATCAAATGCAGCTACTGCCACGAAGACGAAGTATAGAAAAGGGGAAATCAAAGCAAAGTTGATTATTTGGGATTCTATTCATAAGCACTTGGTTGCTTACATTTCTGAGCCGAAGACATCTAAGGAGATGTATGATAAGTTGGTGAGCATGTTGATGGCTAGCAATGCTAATCATATCCTTTTCTTCAAGAATCAATTGAAGAATATCAAGAAGGGTAAGGATGAATCTATTCAATCCTATTTTATGAGGCTCACTGAAATCGGGAATAACCTCCTAGCTATTGGGGAAGCAATATCTGATCGAGAGATGGTTCTTATTGCACTTGGAGGTCTCCCCCGTGATTGGCATGTATTCAATACCACTATTCTCAATAATAATGTGATTCCTGATTTTGATGAAATATTGACGAGATGCACTCAAGAGGAAACAAGAATGATGGAGTATGCCTCTAATGGTAATGGAAGTGACTCTACTGCCTTCGCCGCTCATGCAAAGAAGAAGAACCATGGTGGCCCGAGAAACCAAAACTATGGTAGAGCGGGGCCCGAAGGAAGGAAGGGAAGATGTTACACTTGTAACAAGACTGGTCACTATGCAAGACAATGCTCTAATAGAAGGGACTCTCCCAGGGATGATGACAACAACAACTCGAGAAGGAATGGCAGGAACAACAGGTTCCAAGGAAAAAGGAAGGCTCTCTCTGATTGTGATGGAAATGGGCAACCTTTCAAGAGGTCAAGAAATTCCAGGTACAATGAGTCTAATGTTGTTGATAATAAGAGAAATGATTTTATTCTTGTATTTGCCCTCTCTGCTGCATTTCCACCCGACACCTTGGATGTCTAGTTAATTGATAGTGGTGCTTCAAGGCACCTCACTGGTTATAAAGAAGCCCTTTCTGATTTGGTTGAGAAGGATACTAATCTAGAAATTATCCTTGGAGATAATTCCACCTATCTCGTGAAAGGGACAGGTACTGTGACCCTCCATTTATCTCAAGGTCAAGTCATCCGATTACAAGATGTGTTGTATGTACCTAATTTGAAGAAGAACCTTGTGTCCATTTCGGCAATGGAAGACAAAGGGTTCAAGGTGGCATTCGTTGATGGAAAGGTACTTATCTGGAAGAAGAAATTCAAGGAAGCTCTTTCTATTGGTTTTAGAGTTGATACACTCATCCAGGTTGGAGGAAGTCCATTGGGGGCTATGACATGTGATACAACTCTTCAAATAGAGTTATGGCATCGAAGGTTTGCACACCTTCCTTACAAAGCCCTTCCAGAAGCAAGAAAGGTGGTGACAAGGATGCTCGAATTGAGAGATGATCATGAAGGTATATGTCAGGGTTGTGCCGAAGGGGAGCATACAAGGGGACCATTCCCCTCAAGTGTCACAAAAAGAACTGATATCTTGCAGTTGATACATTATGGCTTATCTGGTATGCTGCCTGTGACATCCTTGGGAGGATGTTCTTATTACATGACTTTTACAGATGACTTATCCTACAAGACTTGGATATATTTTTTGAAGAAGAAGGACGAAGCATTCAAATGGTTCCGTACCTTCAAGGCCTTGGTGGAAAATCAAACCGAGAAGAAAATCAAAGTTTTGAGGACTGACAATGGGACCGAGTATGAGTCAAATGAGTTTAATGACTTTTGTAGAGAAGCTGGCATTAAGAGGGAGACCACAACTGCGTACACTCCTGAGCAAAATGGCGCTGCTGAAAGAAAGAATAGGACCATTGTGGAAGCTGCCCGCGCCATGCTCTGTCACCAAGGTCTTTCGAAGTTTCTATGGGGAGACGCTGCTGTGTATGTTCAAAACAGATGCCCGCATTCCGCTCTGGACTCCAAAACTCCCGAAGAAGTCTTCTCTGGTAAGAAACCTGATGTTTCTCATTTTATTATTTTTGGTTGTCCTGTTTACTTTCACATGCCAAAAGAAAAGAGAAGCAAGCTAGATGCTTCTAGAAAGAAGGGAATGTTTGTGGGCTATAGTGAAACTTCGAAGGCATATAGAATCTATGTGCTTGGTCAAAGAGAAGTGGAGATATGCCACGATGTCACCTTTGATGAAGATGCTGCCCTTAAGAAAGTAAGAAATTTTCTAGCTCCAAGGAAGACAAAGAAGATGAAGAAGTAGGGAAGTTGGAAGAGCCGAAGGATGACCTGATGCTCGATGTTGAAGGACCTATGGATCCCATTGATCCACCTCCTTCAAATAAGAGAAGACCCTCATGGCTTAGGGATACTCTTGAAGATGTCGAGAGACATATTGCCCCAAGGGGGACTTTCCGTGAAAGCAAGAAGCCGAAGAGATACCAAGGGTATCTAGCAACCATGAGTATGATAGTACAATCTGAGCCTGGAACATTTGAAGAAGCTGTAAAGCATCAAGTTTGGAAGGATGCTATGCATGAAGAATATGAGTCCATTATGAAGAATGATGTCTGGGAAGTTGTCCCAAGACCGAAGGACAAATCTGTTGTCACCTCGAAATGGATCTATAAGATCAAGCATGGATCTGATGGAATTGCTGAAAAGTACAAGGCAAGATTCGTTGCCCGAGGCTTCTCTCAAAAAGAAAGCATAGATTATGATGATATATTTGCACCTGTGGCCCGCTATACCACCATTCGATCTATTATTGCCCTTGCTGCTACGCATGGATGGAGTCTACATCAGATAGATGTGAAGACCTCTTTTCTGCATGGATCTATAAAGGAAGAGGTGTATGTGGAGCAACCTCTGGGGTTCGAAGTCCGAGATAGAGACACCCATGTATGTAGGTTGAAGAAAGCCCTCTATGGGTTGAAGCAAGCCCCCAGGGCTTGGTATGAGAGGATAGATAGCTACTTGATGAAGCTGTGCTTCACTCAAAGTAACGCTGATCCAAACCTTTATTTTAAGGTTGATAGAGAAAGGCCTCTCATTTTGGTTCTCTATGTGGACGATCTCTTCCTGACAGGTGCTGACCCTCTCATTCATTAGTGTAAGAGGGAGCTAGCTTCCGAGTTTGAAATGAAAGACCTAGGATTGATGCACTACTTCCTAGGCTTGGAGGTCTGGAAGAGGCCAGGCGAGATTTTCCTTTCTCAAGGAAAATATGTCGTGAAGCTGCTGGAGAGATTTGGTATGGTGAACTGTAAGTCTGTGTCGACACCGATGGAACTCAACTTTAAGAAGTTGTGTGGAAATGTTGCTGGGCTCGTGCTAAGAAATCCTACCAAGTATCGACAACTCATATGTGCCCTGATGTTCTTAGTGAACTCCCGTCCGGACGTATGTTTTGCAGTGAACACTTTGAGTCAACATATGGTTGAACCTCATCACATTCACTGGATTGGTGCCAAGAATCTGTTGAGATATCTTCGGGGTACAATCAACCAAGGGCTGAGATACACTGCCAGGAGTTTAAGACTCCATGGATATACTAATGCCGATTAGGCTGACAGTGTTGTGGATTGCAAGAGCACATCTGGATGTTGCTTCACCTTGGGTTCTGCTTCGATATCTTGGATGAGCAAGAAGCAGAAATCGGTGGCTTTGAGCACCGCTGAGGCGGAATACATTACAACGAGTATGGCCTGATGTGAAGCTGTTTGGTTGCGAAAGCTCTTCAGTGAGTTGTTCGGGCATGTGCTAGATACCACCGTTATCCTTTGTGATAACCAGAGTGGGATTCGTCTTTTTGAGAATCTCGTGTTCCACGATCGATCCAAGCATATTGATATCAGGTAACACTTTATCCGGGATATGGTACAACGAGGCGCCGTAAGGCTCGATCATATAAGAACTGATGAGCAGGTCACGGATATTCTTACGAAGCCCTTGGGGAAGGTCAAGTTCCCAACCTTTCGTGAGAAGCTTGGAATCGTGGAAAGACCCTATTCTGAGGGTCCTGCTTGAGTTGGAATATGAGCTCTGGGAGCTCCGAGGGGCTTGGGGATAGCTTCTTGGAGCTATAAGAACTCACGGGGATAGGCTTGCTGAACCTTGTGGTGTTTCTGCCCCACCGTTATGATATTGAGTTGGTTCGCCTCTGTCTGATCTGTGCCTCGCACGCATCCTACCCATGGAGTTTCAGACTCATGGGAAGTACCTCTCATTTGGCTAATGAGGTGGGAAATGTGGATAGAGACCATAGCAAGATCAATGGACGCATCGGAGATTGTCGTACTCTTTATGTCTAAGATGGCATGTGTCGAACACCTTGATCTGGGATCAAGTATGATGAGGTTTTGTCCTCTAAACTGACTTCAGGTCAGTAAACTGACTTCGGGTTAGTAAACTAACTTCGGGTTAGTATGAGACTCTTTTGAGTTCGAGAGAGGTTTTTACCTCTAAGCTGACTTTGGGTCAGTTGTGTGTGATGTCTTTGTGACTCACCTTTTGTTTTGAAATAAAGAGCCACCAAAGCAAGTTACGACGGGATGACGCACGATGTTTGGTTTGGTACATGATGGATGGCAATTGTGGACAGATGGATTTCTCCCTAGTTGAGAGGGAGTGTTAATTTTGGGCAACTAGGTCCAAACTCCATGTTGCACTGCTCATATGACAATGGTCCTATTTTTGTTGGATTCCTCTTTCGGAGAGGTGCAATATTGATCTAAAGATCATCTTGATCGGATGAGCAGAACATTGATTTTGAATTTATTTTCCACATATGCAAGGTCACCCAAATTTATTCCAGAAGCCTAAGAGATGTGTCACACACCCTCATTGATGAATATAAATTGGAGAGACTTGGATGTCATTTTTTCATCATCTCATCACACAGTCTCTCATTGTGATCTGATTGGTTCGATAGCCTTTGGAGGCCTTTTTCCCTCACACGTGTGGAGCGAAGTTGTTGTTTTCTGTGCTGATCTGTTTAGGGCTTTTCTGCTGCAGCGTTGACCAGCGTTGACCGTGGTCAACCCTTGGTCGTTTAACCTCAATCTTCTGCAAAAATTCCGATTTTAGGCCGTACAACTGGGCACAAAAATCGAGGAATCCCGGGCTGTTTGACCGAAGCCCTAGTTTGCTGCGTTGACTTTTCTGACGCTGCATGCGTTGACTTTTCTGCGCTGACCCTGGTTTGACTTGCGTTGACTTGTGATGAGCTGTCTTTGAGGGCTGTGGGTGTGACACATGTAAGTGTTGGCTGACCAAGAAAGACTTTGCTAGTTGAAGCATCTTGCTGACTGCCATAACGCCACAATATCTCATATCTTTGCTGGACAAAAGGAATTGTAAATCTGATATATATTTGGCTTGTCTTCTATTGATCTATTGTTGTGTTCTATCAACATTTTACTTACAAGTTTATGTGATTACTTTTTTGTATTGGGCCTAAGAAAGATGGAAGTAAAAGTGCATCAAGCATAGAACACCATAGTTATCTAAATTTAACAGTAGTACATAGCTGCAAAATGTTTCATGATATGCTTGGCCTGATCTACAAAACATAGTCATCTCAACCACAAGACTCTATTCACACAAGTTTCAAATCGAATACTTGTATTGGTGAACATATGATAAACTTGTAGACAACTTGAACGACAATTTTGTACACTCACAAAAGTCCTTGAACATGTGGACTATAACAAGCCAATACATACATCAATGAAAAACATCTACTTGTTGAACATAGGGACAATAAATGTTCACTTTACAAAAGTACCTAAATAGGTAATGACAACAAGTATTTACACAATTTTACAAAACAACTTTACAATATGTCTACCCAATCATGCCTCTCCTAGGTTCTCTTCTTGCACCATCTTGTCTTGAAGGTTGCTCAGGATTGCTGCGAGTCCTCTTGGCCACCTTTTGTTTCCCTTGTATCATGTTGCATAATCTCTTTACCTTTCTTTAAACAAAGCTTCAGATGTAACATCCAACATATTTCAGTGTCATGTCCATGCACTTTGCAATGAGCACAGAAAAATTTCTTCTTGTTTGCAGACATAGAAGTTCTCTCATGTGAAAGAAAGTCATTATGTTTGATGCCCAAAATTTGGTTCATTCGTTTAACTATTATCATATGTTGCTCACACACAATGATGCAATGGTCAAAAGAATCACAAAATGTACAAGGGTACTGATTCCATAAGTATTCAAAATCACCATGCCTTTGAAAAACACTCTTGAGAGTTATACATGTCTTTAGAGTTGCAGCTTCGACGGTTGTCATAAGGTGGTGACATTTCTTTCTCAAATGCTTGATGCGCCTTAGGCCATTTAGAGGACTCTCCATACTCTTTGCGACCATATCCCAATCCCATATATTTTGGTCTTTCCTCTACCAAAATTGGATTGGTAATGCCTTGGCCATTTATGCTGAGGCCTCCACCTTCATAGCCCATCTTGGAGAGCATATTCATACTTATGCTTGTGCTATGTTGCTCGAATGCTGCAAAAGTGTTGTTATGCACATATATGGAAGGAGTGGTACTGGAAATGCTAATTACCTCCATAGATTTTCCATTCACTTTTCAACCTCTTATGATGATGATGATGGCCAACTTGTAGATGACTCTAGCCAACCACTTTTATCCACTGGCATATGGTGTGCTTCTTGAAGATGCTTGCAAAATTGACATGCATCATCTTCCACATATGTGTTGATTTTTGGGTAGCATCGGATGTGCTCTAGCTCCAAAATTTTGTGGAGGGGATAGAACACATGAGATCTCCAAGACCCAGAAATCGTTTGGAGAAATTCCACTCAAAGCTTAAGTTATTCAAATAATTAATTTTTTTAAAATGAAGCCAAAGTTAAAACTTAGGGACATAAAATAATTAAAGTGAATTAATTTAAACATGTGGGTGAGAATGTTCTAAGTGACGAGGATGAACTCTGATTTAATCTTAGCTGTCGAAAAGAGATTAGATCATGACTGTTGATTCATCAACAAGAAAAGTATACAGGAAGGCTTGAGGGTCAGATGGAGAACATACACAGAGACTAAATTTAGAGATCAAATTATTCTGACGAGGGAGTGCTCAGATGAAGATCAGATCTGAGTAATTCAGTGCAGTGAGGGGCAATTCGGCAGCGGGACTTCAGTCCAAGGCCGAGAATACAATTGCAGAGATGCAGATCAACACTAGGAGGGGCATCGCAACTCAGAGAGGGTGACACAGAGCTAGCAAGGCTCACGCAGGAGTGAAGCAGAGCCAGAGAGGGTGACGCAGTCACTTGAGCAGTTGCGATGGGATTTCTGTGAGGCAGGTCGTGCAGCCATTTTTTGAGCCGGGAAGGCTCACGGAGAGGGTGATGCAACCACTAGGGGAGGTGACGCAGTTTCAGCGTAGAGCTAGCTGCAGCCATCGCTGCGCAACACTGGGGACTGCGCAGTCACTTGTGGAGTTTCTTCATTCTACCGTTGGATCTGCCAAAACATCTGTCTCCGAATAGAGGTACTTCTGTCGAGGATTTTCTCTGTTGGGTGAGCCAGATTTGGCACCCTAGATTCTATTCAGAAATTTTGATAATGATATAAACTAAGTCACCTGACACAGGGATTTGGGATTCGATGGATATAGGGATTCGAGAATCGGATTTGGGATACGGTGACCCCCGGAAAAGGACACTTTCGAGATACGATACGTTATATATTATTTTATTAAAATATATATATATATATATATATATATATATTAAAAATTATATATTTTTTACACATTCATACAAATTCATTGATTCAAACATAGATTTAAGATCTTAGATACTCATACATGGTACATTGAAATTTGATACGTTGATACATCATAAAATTGTCAAATTTACTCAGAAAGATAAGATAGTAAGATACTGTAGTTTTCTCATTAAGTCATCAAAATCAAATTGTGTTACATAAGTACACTGCCAATGGCAAATAGAAATAGAAAATACAAAAAAACTACAGTCTACAAGACTACAAGCTTGAAGCCTCAATGAGTCAGAGTCAATGAGTCATCAATCCTCATCATCATAATCAACATCACTGTCCTCATCCTGATCATCATGCTCACCACTGCTCTCCTCTGCTGCATCCTCCTCCTCTGTCATCTCTGCATTTGCTGGTGTGGAGGATGACGCCTCTACTGTATCGGCATCATCAAATGTGACAGGCTTTAGCACTGGCGCATTGAGATCCATGTTGGCCAATGCCAACTCAACACTGCTGTCCAAACCCATATCATCAGGAAAGACATCCCACATCTTTGTCTTTCCCTTCAACCAATCCTCCCTCTGCCTGTAGATGAGACGAAGGTTGGTGTGCACATACACCATTGTCTCTGCCCTGGACTGCTCAAGCCTGCTCTTCTTCACACTATACAATTTCGCATATGTGCTCCAATTCCTCTCGCAACAAGAGGATGAAGTCACCTGAGAGAGGAGCCTCATGGCTAACTGCTTTAGAGGAGGGCTTGTTGCCCCATGAGTTGCCCACCAAGAATAGGGCTTCTTAGCCCCTCTGTCTCGAATCACATTATAGCCTGCAAATCACCTAGTGCTAGTGGAAAACTTTGCAAAGGCATCCTCCACCTCATCAAGGGATGCTCTCTCCTGAAAAATCCTCCTCAATGCATCTTTCCTCCCCTGTGAGATTTCACCATCCATGTGAGGAGGGAATCTGTAGGAAGGTCCACCATTCAGCCACTCATGGCTGTAGTATTTTGGGTTCAAGGAGTGAGCCAAACAATGTAAAGGTGTGCAATTCTTGTCCTATCTGCTAACAAGAATATCCCGTGTATGTGCCGGTGAAGAAGTCCTCTGCAAAGTCTCACATACTTCCGGGCACCGACTCGTAAAACAATGTTCCTCGTACTCAATCATGAATCCCATCCCTCAGCAAACTTCTCCTAGATGGGTTGGTCTGTAATCTCGCAAATCAGCAAGAAACAGATAGGCCTATGATCCTAACAACTGGATCTACCTTCCCACCATAGAAAGGGACAAGACTGTGGCCCTTCATCTTCTTTGTATTGCCATCCGTCTTTCTCTAAAAAGACCAAAACTCTGAAATAACCATGGCCCCAAGAGTGGTCTTGACCTCCCTCAACCTCTTCAACATGATGAATGAAGAGGCAAACCATGTATCCGCAATCTTCAACAATGATAGATTGCTATACTCCTTGTAGATAGTGAGGGCTCAGGGCATTTGTATGGTTTTGTACAAAGTTGCTGATATGCTGTGCATCCTCAATAATGGCTCCAATCCAAAGCACATCAGAGGTAATAGATTTCAGTGCCAAGTTCAATGAATGGACAATGCAAGGTGTCCAAAATATTTGTGGATATTTTGCTTCCACAATCATGCCAGCAGCCTTGCAAACAAGTGCATTATTTGTAATGACTTGCACACAAGAATTTTCACCTACATCTTCAATGATTTTAAGAAATAACTCACCCATATATTGTGCATCCTTGTACTGTCCAAGTGCATCCACTGGTTTCAAGAAAACTGGACCATTCAAGGATGACACCATGAAGTTGATGAGTGGGTGGCGTGCTGGATCTGTCCATCCATCATAAACAATGCTAACTCCAGATGTTGGCCATGTTGATTTAATAGGCTCAAGCATTTTGTCCACCTCTTTCTTTGCCTTTGTCAACAATGTGGTTCTGAGCTTCTCTGACCTAGGAGGCACATACCCTGATGGAGCCCCATGACTAAGAGCTCGACACATCTCAATAAATAGAGGTGACCGTGCAACATTAAAGGATATGAAGTTTTGATAGCAAAAAAATGCAATGGTGAAATCAAGCTCTTCCCTCTTCTCTTTTTCAAAAATCTTGTCCATTGGACCAATTGCAGTTGCCTTTCTCTTTGCTGATTGTCCCCTACTAAAACTCTCAAAAGGGAACTTGTTGCTGCTTTTCTTTAAGAATGGAAGGGGGTCATCATTCTTGTTTTGTTTTGATTTTGATGCCACAGTTGCCGCACCAACAGATTGCTCTTTCTCCAATTCCTTCCTCTTTGCCAAATCAATTGATGTACAACATTTAATGCCACAACCTGACAAACCCAAAAAATGAGCTTTCACACGGAAATATGTGGAAGTGAAATGGCCATTGCATATATTGCATTTCTATGAACAATTTCCTCCTCCCTTTCCTTTTTTACCTGCCCCTGCCTCTCTTGTCACATATTTCCACAATGGGTATTTGGGGTCATGAGTTTGTTTTCCCTGCACATTTGAAGTTGTTGTTGTAGCCCCCCTTACAATAGATGGAATACTTGCAGACCATGTTGAAATAGGGACGGGAGGGGCATCTCCAATGGGGACATTCTTCCCCTTTCTTTGTCCCTGTCTTGCTGCCTTTGATTGAGCCATAAATACTGTAAAAAATAAACAAAAATGACCAAATATATAAAACATATGCACATGCAAACACTAACAGCAAACTAAATGCAAAATATAGAGGGACAATGCACTTATCGGATGCTCGAATTTCTTTGAAAAAGCTCCCTTTCTCCTTGCTAACCCTTGCTCCTTGCTCACTTCAAAAACAAAAATCAGTGAGAAAGAATGAGACAAATCTGAATTTTATAACCCAAAATCGCACTTTTTGGCCGCGCGAATCCGGCTGTACAGGATTCGGCTATATCCGTACAGGGTACGGCGAATCCCACCGTACCCTGTATGGATATGGCCGAATCCGGAGAATCTGGTACGAATCCCTCCGTATCCGGTACGTAGGATTCGGGATTCTTTGCTACTTAGCAACAAATCTTGTTTCAGAGGATATAAACCCTCAGAACTGCTGCAATGATTTTCCCGCATTCTGTTTTTCCAGTGACAATTGTCCAAAAATAAGTGTGTCCTTTGTCTGAATGCTTCATTTATTTTTCAGTACTTGATCTGTATAGTTGTGTAGGCTGCGATGTATTTACATTAATATTATCTTGATGTATTCAGAAAATAACTTGTTAAATTAATGAAAACAAGTAGGTAATGTAAATCAGTTTTACTGCAGTAGGATTTTTGGTTTAGATTCATAAATTTTCACATGGTATCAGAGCCGAGTTGCAGATCAAATAGAGCTAAAGCCATCAGCGAAAGATTGAAGGAAAAATTTGCTGCAGGAAGGCGGCTGTCCCAAAAGACAGCGCTGAAGCAAAAAGAGGCAAGGAAGGGTGACACAGTCACCAGAGGGGCTCACGCAGAGCCCGCGTCAGCGAACTAGGGTGACGTTGTAGCTGCAGTAGAGGCAACGTAGTGTTTGCTAGGCCAACGCAGAGTTTTTGAGCCTCATTCCTTTCAGTTGCCATGGCTGGAAGAGCAATTCGTTTTTCTTTAGGAGTTGCTGGTGGGGCATTGTTTCCGTTGGTGTAGAACAATGCCTAGTTGGGCAGTGACAAAGTAGAGGGAAGCAGTTCCTCAAAAGACTTCTTGCCAAGAAGTCTAGATCCAGTGTTGATCAGCAACAAAGAGTGATTGGAGAGGACTGATTTGACATCAGTTAGCGAAAGGATTTCAGTGAAAGAAATCAAGTTTCAGAGGGAGCTTGTTCCTTAGAGGGTTTCTAGCGCCAAAGAAACCCAGATCTGAGTTTTGCTGGGGCAGCAGCAAAAGAGGGAGAAGAGAACCAGTTCGACATTTTCTAGTTGAGTAGAGATGGGTGCACATGGACTAAGGGATCAGGACAGGTTGGATGGAGCATCCAACTTCGTCATTTGCAAGGCCAGGATCCTGTCAGTTTTGGATGAACATCCCATTAAGAATCATGTCTTGCATGCAGTTGCTGTTCCTGTTGATGCTGATCCTCTCAAGCAGTACGAGGAGGCTCAAGCGAAAGCAAAACGATTGATCATGGATGGATTCAAGGATCACGAGATCCCACATATTGCCGAGAAGAACATGGTAAGGGAAATGTGGACTTCCTTGACCTCTATGTACCAAGGAACTTTCGTCCAGCGGAAGATGTTACTTGAGAATCAACCGAGGCTGGTTCAGATGCAAAAGGGAGAGGAGATTGACACCTTCCTTATAAAATTGCAAGGGATTCAAGATCAGCTAGCTTTCGTGGGGGCTGTTCTAGATGATCGTCTTATGGTCAGGATTGCCTTGAATGTAGTCTCTGAAAAATGGGAGACCTTTGTCCAAGGTATTTTGGGCAGGGCGACTCTTACAAACTGGGAGGAGATGTGGGGAGCTCTTCGACAGGAAGAGATTAGAAGGTTGACCAACAACTGCATGGGGATCAAAATCAAGGAGGAGGAAGAGGAAGATGCGGCTCTTACATCTAAGGGACAACATGGGCAGCAGAGAAGGAAGAAGAAGGACCTCTCGAAGGTTAGATGCTTCAGGTGTGGGGAATTAGGACATTTTGCCACACAGTGCCCTCAGAAGAAAAAGGGCAAAGAAGAGTCTGACTCGAAGGCTGCTGCAACGAAGGATGATGATGGGGATGACGATGATGTTGCCATGAGTGCTCATGTGCCTCAAGAGAAGAGGTGGGGCGACATAGATCTGTAGTTCTTTGAACTTTAGTGTTGAGGGCAGGATCCTTGAGGTGCCCAAACTCTTAGATCACATATGAGCTACAGGAGCCCTTAATGACAGTAGCAGGATGACTGGAGTCAGTTGGTGCGAGGGAGGATGGAGCAACAGTGGCAGAGCTAGAGCGCTGAAGACTGAAGCAATGCAGAGCAGAGGCAGCAACAACAACGCAGTGGTTGATGGACTTCAACAATGCAGTGTAGAGCATCAGAGGGTCATTGCATATTAGCAGTAGAGGGAGCTTCACCATCGAGATGCATCCATACTGACTTGTATGTCAAGTTTTTGGATGGATTTTTAGTTGCTTAACTCGCAGTAACTGGGTTGTAGTGCAACAGTTAGTAGTGGTGGTACTATGGGCAACATGATGCAGCATTTGAGAGGGAGCTGTAGTACAGATGGGGTAGTGACAAGTGGCAATGTCATGGGCAACAATATAGAAGGCAGAGCGCAGTGGATGAGGGGCAGCAACTGAGCATCAACAGCGCATAGGACTGATGCTGTGGATCAGGGTGATGCTTCTAGTATGAAGTATTGCTAGAGCACATCCCTCGCTAAGAGGGAGTGTTGATTTTTGCGTAGCATCGGATGTGCTCTAGCTTCGGAATTTTGTGGAAGGGCTAGAACACATGAGATCTCCAAGACCCATAAATCGTTTGGAGAAATTCCACCCGGAGATTAAGTTATTCAAATAATTAATTATTTTAAATGAAGCCTAAGTTAAAACTTAGGGAAATAAAATAATTAAAGTGAATTAATTTAAACATGTGGGTGAGAATGTTCTAAGTGACGAGGATCAAGTCTGATTTAATATTAGCCGTTGATTAGAGATTAGATCACGACCATTGATTCATCTACATGAAAAGTATAAAGGAGGGCTTGAGGGTCAGTTGGAGAACATACACAGACACTGAATTTAGAGATCAAATTCTTTTGACGGAGCAGTGCTCAGACGAAGATTAGATTTGAGTAATTCAGTGTAGTGAGGGGTAGTTCGACAACGAGATTTCAGTCCAAGGTCGAGAATACAATTGTAGAGAGGCAGATCAACACCATAAGGGACAACACATCTTAGAGAGGGTGATGCAGAGCCAGTAGGGCTCACACAAGAGTGACATAGAGCCAGAGAGGGTGACGCAGTCACTTGAGCAATTACGCTGAGGTTTTTGTGAGGTAGATCGGGTAGCCATCCAGCAGATCGATTTCTGAGCCGGGAAGGCTCACGGAGAGGGTGACGCAGCCACTAGGAGAGGTGACACAGTCTCAGTGCAGAGCTAGCTACAACCATCGCTGCATAGCACTGGGAACTGCGCAGTCACCTGTGGGGTTTCTTCATTCGGCTGCTGGATCCGCCAAAACATCTGTCTCTAGATAGAGGTACTTCTGCCAAGGATTTTCTCTGTTGGGTGAGCCGGATTTGGCACTCTAGATTATATTCAGAAATCTACATAATAATATAAACCCTCAGAACTGTTGCACCGGTTTTCCTGCATTGGGTTTTTTCGGGGACAATTGTCCAAAAATAAGTGTGTCCTTTGTCTGAATGCTTCATTTATTTTTCAGTACTTGATCTGTATAGTTGTGTAGGCTGTAGTGTATTTACATTAATATTTCCTTGATGTATTAAAAAAATAACTTGTTAAATTAATGAAGACAAGTAGGTAATGTAAATCAATGTTACTGCAGTAGGATTTTTGGTTTAGATTCATAAATTTTCACAATATGGTCCAAATCCATTATTTGAACCGTGACCACATACCAGCTTTATCTTGGAGGTTTCTCTTGTTGGTGCAGGAGTTGAACTTTCTGAAACTTGCTCATCAAGCACTTGCTGCAATGCAAAGCGCATGTGCATCTTCTCCTCTTCAACCATTTCCAACATCCTTCTCAACTTTATGTTCTCCATTTGAAGAGCCAAATTTCGCTCGTCAAGCTCTTGGAGACTCTTTTTGCTGCCCATCTTGCAACTTGGTCAATTGTAGCTTTGATACCACTTGATTTGAAATTGGAGGTATTCTCTTTCCTCTTCCTTAGAATCACATAAAAAAAACTTAGGGCCGTGTTGACGCTCTGCAAGTATGAAAATGGGTCTTCAAAAGCGACATGTTTGTTTAGTGTCCCTTCAGAATGAATTGGTCTTCATATGCAACTGAACATAATGAACATAACACACATAATTCATGTAGGCATAAAGAAGAGCAAGACAAAAGGTCACCCCTCCTGGGCTACATCTCCGGGCCTGTCAACATGACTAGACCACTCATATAAATTCAATATCAATGAAGTACATAAAAGTTTGCTACAAATAAAAATGTGGCTATCACCCCTACAAGGTAATGTTCTCTTACAGAGATTTCTCACAACATCAACAACTCAAAACATCTCCTACAAAGATGACATACTTCAATTGAAATGAGTTAAAAACATCATGTGCACCCTTCAATTCCACATTGAAGCACATAATAAAAACTTCATGATGAAAGAAGTTAAACCTGAGCTGAACTCTGCGAGTTACAACTGCTGCAAATGAATTATGAAGATGAGGAACCCCTACAAGGTCTTCTTCATGCTCAACACCCTCAGGAATTGCTACCAAACCCTGCTTGATCCATACACCCCTTAGCCTCAAACCTGAAAAAGGGCCATCTAGATGTGCTCAAAACAGAAAAAAAGAGAGGCCACCATTGGATTCCTAGCATCCAAAAACCCCTATGCAACTTCTTTCTGCTCCCAAAAAGGATAAAAACTGAGAAAGTTATGAGCTTCCCAAGTTTCGCTACTAGTTGACCCACAAATTCGCCAAGTTCGGCCAACTGTTTTACAATTTCGCTCCATTTTTTGCTAACGGAGCAACAAATCGGCGAAATTCGAGCACAAATTGTGGGACCATTAATTTGCATAATACGACCTAAAATCCGAATTTTTAATTAATATATATAATTGGCCGAATTACTTAAAATAAAAAAATGGGCGTCTTTATTCAAACTTAAATACAACGTTTGAACTATATGGTTTAAGAAATGAATTGACTACATAGTGATAAGTTTGTTGGCTATTTGGTGCGAGGTCATGGATTTGACCCCCGCCGACCTCACTTGAACCTTAACTGAAATTTTAGCAAATTGGGAGGTGTCACGTGGCGGCCTCTCATTGGCCTATCAACAACCGACCAAAATTTGCCCAATCAACACAATCAAGGCCTGCCACGTGTCAAGCTGTTGTAGACCCAATTTTTTTTTTCGAATTTTTTAGCCAATCAGGAGAGGCCACGCAGCAGCCTGCCACTGGCCCAAAATACATAGTCAGACCCAAAATTTGCCAAAATTTGCTTGTTTGGGAAAGTGGTTAGCGGGCTATAACTTGAGCTTCGGGTGTCGGATTGAGGTGAAACAAACGTCGTTTGATTCAGAATGTCGAACACTTCGATTTGACGCTTGTTGCAACAAATTCTAGGCACTTTCATTTTTAGTGAAAATTTGATCACCTGATAAAGCTGTACTTGCAAAAATTGAACTTTTCCACCCAAAATCGAAGTCAAACTTGGTCAAGAACACCTCGGTCAATGCTGGTCAAACTGTTTGAACTCTGAAATTTTCGTCCTGCAATTCAACTCTGAAATTTCGTCCTTCATGCCACACGTGTGAGAGAAACTGCATAATAGATGTTTGATCCAATCAGAAGAAGGAAGAATAACATGTGAGTGAATGATGTCCAAATGAGGTGAGAAGTCACTCCTATTTATACAATTCATTGTGGGTGAAGAGACACATCTATTGGGCTTCTTGAGCCTACATTAAGCTGAGGCCGGCCTGACAAATTTGCACATGTGAGAGAAGAAATTCAAAATTACACTTATGTTTGTCCGAATTGTGAAAATTCCAAGTCTTAGATCTGGAATCCTACTGCAGCGAACTGAATTAACTTCACCTACTTGTAAATTAGATTAATAAGTTATTTGCAATTTCTTCTATAAATCCTGAAGCACTTACTGAAGCAACCTTCACATAATTAAATTAATATGCGAAACAAGAAACTGAGCAAGAGAAAAATGTCACACACAACACTGTTGTTTTTGGACAAATGTCCTTGGAAAAACCCAATGCGGGAAAACCAGTGCAACACATATGAGGGCTTTATTATTAAGAAACAACTATATCTGAATACATCTCTGAATGTCTCTCCAGATAATTCAGTTACAGAGAATATCATTGACAGAGAAAAATAGTGACATTACCTCACGTTGCAAGTCCGGTTGATCTGGTAGTTGAAATGACAAACCTCCAGCACCCTCTGCAGTGCCTCTGCGCAACCTCTATGTAGCAGTTGCGTAGGCCTGCATGGGGACCTCTGAAGGACTGCGCCACCTCCTCCGCTGGATCGATCTGCTCTCAGAAAATCCGATTCCAACCCTCCCGGTTCAGAATCTCGATCTCCTAGCAAAATTTCAGACTATAGCTTAGAAACTCTGTGCTGCCTCTGCCTCTGGCCTGCGTGGGCTTGTGTCACCCTCTCTGGGCTCTGCGTTGCTCCCTCTGTGTCTTTCTCTGCCTCTCTGCTGAGTATTCTTGGCCTCAGAGAAGATCCTCCGACCAAAACTCCTTCTACCCCTCAACTGCGTGAGAATCTCTCGATCAAAGTTTTCCTCTGAGCACTGCTCACTTTAGAAAATTCGATCTCTTGATCTCTCAGCGTGTCTTTCCAAATGATCCTCAAGTCTTCTTTATAGTCTTCTTGTTGAGACTTCAACGACTGAGATTAGATCTCCAATCATCTGCTTTTTCCTAGAAGTTTCACTCACATTTTAGATTGATACCCATTAATTATTTTAATTTCCTAAGTTTAGACTTAGGGTCTCATTAAAAATAATTAATTTATCAAGTAAAACTGTCCCTGGGTGCAATTTCCCAAAACAATTTCTGGGTTATGTGGAATACATGTGTCTAAGCCTTTCCACAAAAATTTGACACTTGGAGCACATCCGGTGCTACCACAAATCAACAATCCCTCTTAGTGAGGTATGTGCTCTAGCAAATATGCCCTGCTGCACACTGCTCTGACTCTGAGGCATCTCCCTATGCGCTGTTGATGTCTGACATGCTGTCCACTAACCACTGTCCTACTGCTGCGACTATATTGTTGCTGACCCTGCCACGATCAAAACTACATTCGTACTGCAACTCCCTCTAAAATGCTACATCTGATACTAGCACTGCCACTGCTAACTCTGCACTACAACTCGAAGCAAACTGAAAAAAATATCCATGAATCTGAACAAGTGTTCAGGGTGCATCTCGATGCTGAAACTATGATTGTTGCTAGTCCCATGCTGTCCCTTTGAAGCAATGCGCTGCTGCTACTCTTCGTTGTGCCTTTTTGCACTGCTGGAACTCTGCACTGCGCTACACAGATTCTAGCGCTGCTAACTACTGCATCTGTTGCTCCAACACTCCTCTGCACCAACTGAAAGTCCTCTAGCCTGCTACTACAAATCTTGGGCACCTGTAGCAAGGTCATGATCCAAGAGATGGACTCCTTAAGGATCCTGCCCAATTGAAGTTCTTGCGAACTTACAGCTCAATACCGCCCCATCTCCTTCTTGGAGATGCGTGGGCACTCGTGGCATACTCATCCTCCTCGATCTTTGCAGGCGCAGCCTTCAGATCATGCTTCTCGTCCTTGTCCTTTTTCTTCAAAGGACATTGGGTAGCGTAGTGACCAAGTTCACCACACCTGAAGCACTTTATCTTCGAGACGTCCTTCTTTCGTCTTCGCTGCTCCTGCCGCCCCTTGGATGCAAGGGCTGCGTTTTCCTCCTCCTTCGTCTTCGACCCATTGCTGCTGCTGCTGTCAAGTTTGCACTTGACTAGGTCCCTCCTTAGCTCTTCTTGTTGAAGAGCAGCCCACATCTCTTCCTAGCTCGGCAAGGTTGCTCTGCCCAAGATGCTTTGGACAAAATCCTGCCATTCTTCTGTGACTGCGTGAGGGCGGTAGGTTGAGGTGTGGACCCCACGATTGCTAGCTGATCATGGATTTCTTGAAGTTTTGACATGAACAGATCCATACGCTCCCCTTTTTGCATCTTCATCATCCTCAGTTTCTGCTCTAAGTATATCTTCCATGCTCGGAAGAGCCTTCATACAGCGCTGCCAAGGCTTCCCACATCTGCCTAGTTGTGTCCTTGCTGGCTATGTGGGACACAATATGATCTTTGACTCCATCAAGAAGCAACCTCTTAGCCTTCGCCATATCCGTGTACTTCTTCAGCGAATCTGGATCTGCAAGGAGAACTACTGTACTTGTCACGAAAAGCTTGAGATCGTCATCTAGAAGGCATGTAATTCTCGCCTTCCATATTACATAGTTGGAGGCTTTTTTAAACCGGTCTTGATCTCTAAGCTCGTGATCTGCCATGGCCAACAAGAATGTCGAATTTTCTCCCTCTTCTTCCCCCTCTGTGCAACATTGGACTGGCTTACACACTCCTTGCTGGAGGTTGTAGATCTGCCACTCGGATCTGCTGCTTAGATCATGAAAAATGGAATTCCCCAACTAGGAACTCCCCGAGGAAGAAAATTCCCTCACTATGCTTCTTCTTTCTCTTCTGACGATCTTCTACCTAACAAAAATTGCCTGCAAAAAAAATTGCGTCCCACTAGCTCTACGCTACGCCCTTTGGCTCGGCAAAATCTTGATTTGGAAGTCCTACCTTTCTGTCGACTGATTCAGAGAGAGACTTTCTGCGAAACTTTAGCCCTTTTGGCTTGGACTGCGTAATCCCTCTAGGGATTCAAATTGCTGCTTTTTGTAGCTATTCTGCCTCTGCTCAGCGTTGGCTCTGCTCTTCCTGTTTCTCCTGCAACCCTCTGATACCCTGTGAAAATTCCAAGTCCTAGATCTGGAATCCTACTGCAGCAAATTGAATTAACTTCACCTTCTTGAAAATTAGATTAAGAAGTTATTTGCAGATTTCTTTTGTAAATACTGAAGCAATTACTGAAATAACCTTCACAAAATTAAATTAATATGTGAAACAAGAAATTGAGTAAGAGAAAAATATCACACAGGACACTGTTGTTTTTGGACAAATGTCCCTAGAAAAACCAAATTCGGGAAAACCGGTGCAACAAATCTGAGGGTTTTATTATTAAGTAGCAGTTATATTTGAATACATCTCCAAATTACTCTCCGGACAATTCAGTTATAGAGAATATTACTGACAGAGAAAAATAGTGAGATTACCTCACTCTACAAGTCCTGGCTGATCTTTTAGCTAAAATGACAAGCCCCCAACACCCTCTATGTTGCCTCTGCGAAGTAGTTGCGTAGGCCTGCGTGGGGACCTCTAAAGGATAGTGTCACCTCCTCCGCTGGATCGATTTGCTCTCTGAAAACTCGATTCCATCCCTCCTGGCTCAGAATCCCGATCTCCCAGCAAAATCTCAGACTATAGCTCAGAAACTCTGCACTGCCTCTGCGTGTGGCCTGCGTGGCCCTGCATCACCCTCTCTGGGTGCTGCATCATCCTCTCTGGGTGTTGCGTCACCCTCTCTGGGCTCTGCGCCGCTCCCTTTGCATCTTTCTGTGCCTCTCTGCTGAGTATTCTTGGCCCCGAAGAAGATCCTCCGACCAAAAATGCTTCTGCCCCTCAACTGCATGAGAATCTCTCGGTCTAAGTTTTCCTCTGAGCACTGCTCACTTCAGAAAATTCGATCTCTTGATCTCTCGGTGTGTCTTTCCAAATGACCCTCAAATTTTCTTTATAGTCTTCTCATTGAGACTTCAACGATTGAGATTCGATCTCCAATCAACGTCTAAGATTACATTTTGCCCTGATCTGTTTTTTTCTAGAAGTTTCACCCACAGTTTAGATTAATACCCATTAATTATTTTAATTTCCTAAGTTTAGACTTAGGGTATCATTAAAAATAATTAATTTATCAAATAAAACTCTCCGGGTGGAATTTCCCTAAACAATTTCTGGGTTATGTGGAATACATGTGTCTAAGCCTTTCCGCAAAGTTTGAGACTTAGAGCACATACAATGCTACCACAAATCGACACGAATGAGATAATCTTTAGATCAATCTTGGACCTTTCGAAAAGAGGAATCCAATGCAATCATCTTCTCCATCAAATGAACTATCCCAAGGTGGAATTTGGTCCTAGTTGCCAAATTTAACACCACCTAACTTGATACCTGACAAGAGCTAGAAATATCTCACGAACCAAAGTGGTGGAAATGGTCCCAGGGTGAACTGTGCCCTCCTCCAACAATTTCTGCTGCTAGCTGCTGGATGGAGCTAGGAATTCTTCTCTCAAAAGTGCTAAAACAATTCTGCAGAATTAATCCTAGCCTCCTCTCACCAAACCCACAAAAGCCCAAAAAGGGTTTGAGCTAGATCCACAAGTCACCGGTGCCCCCAAAATTGTGCAATCTCCTCTCTTTGTTAGATAATGCGCATTGCTGGAAATATCTCAGTCAATACGTGCTACAATCCTCACCAAATTCATGCAAATCTCCTCGGAAAAACACCTTCTATTCCCTGTCCCTATCTCTCCACAAATTCTTCTCCCTTCTTCCCTTGCATAGGCTAAGGCAGAAACCCCTGCGCAATGCTCAGAATGAGAGAAATGGCTCCTCAAATTCCCTGCCTCACAGCCCAACAAATTCGCTACAAAATCTCCGGCTATGTCTGGGAAAAACTCCTGCAAATCCTCCGGAACTCTAGCAATCTATAGCTGATCTCAATTGGGGTGCTTCGAACAACTTCTGCGCCCAAGGAAAATATGCACCAGCTGGAAATAATCTGCAATGAAGCTCCTTTAGAAGTTCTGAGATAGACTTCTCTTTACTCTCCTTGTGTGACACTCGGAGTTCACCGAAGCTAGAGGTGGAATTCCCTCTTGGGAATCTCTCGTGCTAAACAACACTGGTTGACTTGGCTAAACAGCTCAACAAAACTTGTGTTATGAAGTTAAATTGTCAGAAGATGCAAATGAATGCCTCTTCTCCTTATTTATAATTGCTGGCCTCCTCTCCATTGGTGGCCCCCACTCTTTCTCTCTCCTAATTCACACCCCCTCCTCTTTTCTCTCTCCTCCAAGAGTGTGAGTTCCCTTTTTGGGCCGAATTTCTCTCCTGTGGGTCCCACGTTCCACTAGATCTGCAATTTCCCTTTTTCCTCCAAAGTCCCAATACTGGAATTGCCTCCTCTTCCAAAAATCGTCTCTAATGCGGAAAATCAAAATTGGGGATATTACACTAAGGTAGAAGACACATCTTTTGAGCACAAGACAGTGAGATATTGAGATCTCAGTGATTGGCTGAAGGAGCACTTTCATCCAAGTGTGCAGAGTTCAAGGAAGAATGTAGGGGGCAGCAAGGGAAGAATCTAGATCGGCTAGCAGATCGGAGGACAGGTCAATGGTTTGATCAGTTAGATCATTTCAAGGTTTATTGTTGTATTTATATTTTTCCTCATAGGAGCCTTGTATGCTGTAGACTATTGTTAATGAAAGAACAGATTTTAAAGGGCAGAAATCTTATGTGCATGTGTATGAGATTGGTGTGTTAATTTGCTTTCACTGTTATTATATTTTATGTGTTAAAATCTCAGCTGTGCTTTTTATTTAGTAGATTTGTGTAATAGTCTGCTAGGAAATAATTAGCCAGGTTGCTGGGTTAAGGAAAATTAACATCCCCAGTGCAAAGTTTCTCCATATCTAGATAGATGTGCAACCCAAAACACTTGAAATCACAGTATCCAAACATCAAATGCCAGAAATGCTTTGCATTTCCCGAGAAATGTTTTCCAAAGATGACCTTAGAAATGGGCTGTTCCTTGAGAAATGGTTTGCAGCCCCTAGAAATGGGAATGGCTGTAGAAAATGACATTTTCTGGCGTGCTTCTGTTTGTGGGTCATTTTGGCATGGGAATGGGGCCTTCCAGTTTGTAAAGTTTTGTAGATGTTCTATGCTAGTAGCAATTTCACTTTTCTTTCTGCAATCATACAAGTAGTTAAGCAAAATGCAGATAGAACATATAATTAGATCTTACAGAAGACAAATCAGAAACAGGAAAAATGTGTATGTTCGTTTCGGCGGTCAACAGGATGCTTCAACCAGCAAAGTCTCCTTTGGTCAGCCAACCCAGCATGTGTCACAACAACCCTTCAATCTGTAGATGAGTCAACCCAAGTCAACTCTGCAAAAGTCAACGCTGTCCTGAAAAGTCAACGCAGGGGCAGCAAGCTAAAAGTCAACGCAGCAGCAAAACGATCAACTCTTTGACCTCGATTTTTGTTCCAGGTAGTACGGCCTTCATAAATCGAACCTTCCACCAAATTTCAGCTTGTTTGGACCAAGCGTTGACCAAAGTCAACGCTGGTCAAAGTTTCTGCGAAACCCTAGCAGCAGCAAATCCGTACTTCAGCTTGGCCGTACAGTTTGTCCTCTTCGTCCTTCACACGTGTGGCTGAAACTCGTCCTTCTTGGTAGCTCGTACTCTAAGATGAGAGAGAAATATGTGAGTTGTGATGATGATGAAAATCTCTCCAACTTTTCCTGTATATATATCCATCATGAGGGTGTGTGACACATCTGTTGGGCATGCGAGCCTACATTACAAAACTGGCCGACCTTGCACATATAATTTATTGAAAATAATAAATTCAAAATATAAGTTCTGCTCATCGGATTAAGACATATTTTATATGGATTTTACACCTCTCACAAAGAGGAATCCAAAAAAAATATTAGCCTCTTAATTTGAGCATCTTAATATGGAGTTTGGACCTAGTTGTCCAAATTTAACACTCCCTCTCAACTAGGGAGAACTCCATCTATTAGTGCAATCAACATCGTGCGTCATCCCGCCGAAACTTGCTTTGTTGGCTTCTTTATTTCAGAACAGAAGTGGGTCAGTCACAAAGACATCATCCCCCGACTGACATAATCAGTCCAGAGGTCCCAGACCTCACAAATCTTGATCCCAGATCAAGTGGTTGGACCGTGCCATCCTAGATAGAGACTACGGCAATCTCTGATGCGTCCATCAGTCTTTGCTAATAGTCTCTAACTTTTCCACACCTCATTGGCCAAATGAGAGGTACTTCCCATGAGCCCTGAACTCAATGGGTAGGATGCATACGGGGCACAAAAAATGAGAGGTGAACCAACTCAAAATCACAACGGTGGGGTCCAAGCACACCACCAAGGTTGGCAAGCCTAGCCTTGTGGTTGCCCATAGCTCCAAGAAGCTCTCCCCAAAGCCCCCCAGAGCTCCCAGAGCTCATCGTCCAACAGGACCCACATCATAGGGTCTTTCCACGACACCAAGACTCTCACGGAAGGTTAGGAGCTTGACCTTCCCCAGGGGCTTAGTGAGAATATCCGCGACCTGCTCATCAGTTCCTATATGATCGAGCCTTACGGCGCCTCGCTGTACCATATCCCGGATAAAGTGGTACCTGATATCAATATGCTTGGATCGGTCGTGGAACACAGGATTCTCAGTCATACGAATCCCACTCTGATTATCACAGAGTATCACAGTGGTATCTAGCACATGACCAAACAGCTCACTAAAGAGCTTCCGCAACCAAACTGCTTCACAACAGGCCATGCTAGCAGCAATGTATTCGGCCTCCGCAGTGCTCAAAGCCACCGACTTCTGCTTCCTGCTCATCCATGAGATCGAAGCAGAACCAAGATTGAAGCAGCATCCCGATGTGCTCTTACGATCCACCACACTGCCAGCCCAATCGGCATCAGTATATCCACGGAGTATCACACTCCCGGCAGTGTATCTCAGCCCATGGTTTATCGTGCCCCGAAGATATCTTAAAAGATTCTTGGCACCAACCCAGTGAAAGTGATGAGGCTCAACCATCTGTTGACTCAAAGTGTTCACTGCAAAACATATATCCGGTCGGGTGTTCACTAAGAACATCAAAGCTCCTATGAGTTGACGATACTCATTAGGATTGGCCAAGATAGGCCCAGCAGCGCTGCCACTCAACTTCTTAAAGTTGAGTTCCATCGGTGTCGACACGGACTTACAGTCCACCATCCCAAATCTTTCCAGAAGCTTCACAATATATTTTCCTTGAGAAAGGAAAATCTCTCCAGGTCTCTGCCAAACCTCCAGGCCTAGGAAATAGTGCATCAGTCCTAGGTCCTTCATCTCGAATTCAGCAGCAAGCTCCCTCTTACATTGATGAATGAGAGGGTCATCACCAGTCAGGAAGAGGTCATCCACATCCAGCACTAGAATGAGAGGCTTCTCTTTCACAACCTTGAAGTATAGGTTCGGATCAGCATTGCTTCGAGTGAAGCCCAGCTTCATCAAGTAACTATCCATCCTCTCGTACCAAGCTCTGGGTGCTTGCTTTAACCCATAGAGTGCTTTCTTCAACCTGCAGACATAAGTGTCTCGATCTTGAACTTCAAATCCCAGAGGTTGTTCTACATACACCTCTTCCTTTATTGCACCATGCAGAAAAGCGGTCTTGACATCCATCTGATGAAGACTCCATCCTTGCGTAGCAACAAGGGCTATGATTGATCGGATGGTGGTATATCGTGCCACAGGTGCAAATATATCGTCATAGTCAATTCCTTCCTTTTGAGAGAAGCCACGGGCAACAAACCTTGCCTTAAACTTTTCGGCACTCCCATCAGATCCATGTTTGATTTTGTAGAGCCATTCCGCAGTGACAACAGATTTGTCCTTCGGTCTCGGGACCACATCCCAGACATCATTCTTCATAATAGACTCATATTCTTCATGCATAGCATCCTTCCAGACTTGATGCTTGATGGCTTCCTCAAAAGATCCAGGTTCAGATTGTACAATAGTACTCATGGCAGCTAGATACCCATGGTATCTACACGGCTTCTTGCTTTCTCGGAATGTCCCCCTTGGGGCAGCATGACCCTCAGCATCTTCGAGGGTGTCCCTGAGCCATGATGGTCTCTTTTCCAGTGAAGGAGATGGATCAATAGGGTCCATTGGTCCTTCAATATCAGGCATTGTCTCATCCTGCGGTTCTTCCAGATTTCCAGGCCTTTCTTCATGATTTTCTCCAGATCTTGGAAGATCTACTACTTTCTTCAGGGAAGCATCTTCGTCAAAGGTGACATCATGGCTTATCTCTACTTCCCTTTGACCGGGTACATAGACTCTATAGGCCTTAGAAGTCTCACTGTAGCCCACAAACATTCCTTTCTTCCCAGTAGCATCCAGCTTACTTCTCTTTTCTTTCGGCACATGAAAATAGACAGGACATCCAAAAATTCTAAAATGTGAGACATCAGGTTTCTTACCAGAGAAAACCTCTTCGGGAGTTTTGGAGTCCAAAGCGGAATGAGAGCATCGGTTTTGAATGTACACAGCAGTATTTGCAGCTTCTCCCCACAGAAACTTTGGTAGACCCTGGTCACATAGCATGGCACGGGCAGCTTCCACAATAGTCCTATTCTTGCGTTCGGCAACACCATTCTGCTCAGGAGTATATGCAGTGGTAGTCTCCCTCTTAATGCCAGCTTCTCTGCAAAAGTCTTTGAACTCATTTGACTCATATTCAGTGCCATTGTTAGTCCTCAAAATCTTGATCTTCTTTCCGGTCATATTTTCCACCAAGGCTTTGAATGTACGGAACCACATGAAAGCCTCATCCTTCTTCTTCAAGAAATATATCCAGGTTTTGCGAGAGAAGTCATCAGTAAATGTCATATAGTAAGAACATCCCCCCAGGGATGTTACAGGCAACATACCAGAAAGATCAGAATGAACCAGTTGCAATATCTCAGGTGTCTTTGTGACACTTGAGGGGAAAGGTCCCCTTGTATGTTTTCCTTCAGCACAGCCCTTACATACACCTTCATGATTATTTCCAAAATCAGGCATCCCTGTCACCACCTTCCTTGCTTCAGGAAGGGCTTTGTAATGAAGGTGTCCAAATCTTTGGTGCCATAGTTCGGTTTGTCGGATAGTATCACAAGTCATAGCTCCCAACGGACTCCCTCCAACCTGATAGAGTGTACCAACCCTAAAACCAATTGAGATAGCTTCCTTGAAGCTATTCTTCCACATGAGCACCTTTCCATTAGAGAAAGTAACATTGAATCCTTTGTCTTCCATGGCAGATACAGACACAAGGTTTTTCTTCAATTTGGGTACATAGAGTACATCTTGTAGACGGAGGACTTGTCCTTGAGACAAGTGGAGGGTCACAGTCCCGGTCCCTTTCACGGGATAAGTGGCATTATCCCCAAGGATAATTTCTAGATTAGTATCCCTTTCAACCATGTCAGAAAGTGCTTCCTTGAATCCGGTGATGTGTCTTGAGGCACCACTATCAATTAGCCAGACATCCATAGTGTCGGGCGGAGATGCAGCTGAGAGAGCAGATACCAGAATATACTCATTTCTTTTATCAACACCATTAGACTCCTCATACCTGGTATTTCTGGACCTCTTAGAAGGTTGATGGTTTCCTCCAAAGTGTGCCTTCCTCTTTCCTTTGGATTTGTCATTTCTTCGATTCCCATTTCTTCGGTTGTTGTTGTTATCGTCACTATCGGGAGAATCCTTTTTGAAGGGGCATTCTCTAGCATAGTGTCCAGGCCTATGGCAGGTGAAACATTTACCCTTCTTCTCTTGAGTCTTTGTCCTTAGAACCACCAGAGTTCTTCTTTCGGGAATGAGCACCATAGGCAGCATTTCTTTCATTATCAAATTCCTACATCCTTGTTTCTTCTTGCATACATCTTGACAGAAGCTCATCAAAGTTAGGAATGGTATTATTGTTGAGAATAGTAGTTGTGAATACTTGCCATTCATATGGAAGTCCTCCAAGTGCGGTGAGAACCTTCTCACGATCAGCTATTATCTCCCCAATAGCTAGCAGATTGTTCCTGGTTTCGGTCAACTTCAGAAAGAAAGTTTGAACAGACTCATCTCGGCCCTTCTTCATATTCTTCAACTTGTTCTGGAGGAATAGCACTTGGTTCACATTGTTTACTTGAAACATAAGTATCAATTTGTCATACATCTCCTTGGATGTGCCTAGTTCAGATATGTAGGCAACCAGACTCTTATTTATGGATTCCCTGATCAGCAGCTTTGCTTTGATTTCTCCCTTCTTATACCTGTTTCTAACAGCAGCAGAGGCATTGGATGGAGGTTCTTGAATCCTCCCTGTCACATGATCCAGGAGATCATGATCTTCTAATTTGAGATCTAATATCATCTTCCAGGCATGGAAGTCATCACTTCCGGTCAGCTTGTCATTCTCCTTGAATTCAAGACTAGTGGAACCCATTTCCTCCGATGATGATTGCTATAGATTGAGTTTGTCTTCACCTCAGCTCCGATACCATGTAAAATTTTGTAGATGTTCTATGCTAGTAGCAATTTCACTTTTCTTTCAGCAATCATACAAGTAGGTAAGCAAAATGCAGATAGAACATATAAGTAGATCTTACAGAAGACAAATCAGAAACAGGAAAAATGTGTGTATTCGTTTCGGCGGTCAACGGGATGCTTCAACCAGCAAAGTCTCCTTTGGTCAGCCAGCCCAGCATGTGTCACAACAACCCTCCAATCAGTAGATGAGTCAACCCAAGTCAACTCTGCAAAAGTCAACGCTGTCCTGAAAAGTCAACGCAGGGGCAGCAAGCTAAAAGTCAACGCAGCAGCAAAACGGTCAACCTTTTGACCTCGATTTTTGTGCCAGGTAGTACGGCCTTCATAAATCGAACCTTCCACAAGTTTTCAGCTTGTTTGGACCAAGCGTTGACCAAAGTCAACGCTGGTCAAAGTTTCTGCGAAACCCTAGCAGCAGCAAATCCATACTTCAGCTTAGCCGTACAGTTTGTCCTCTTCGTCCTTCACACGTGTGGCTGAAACTCGTCCTTCTTGGTAGCTCGTACTCTAAGATGAGAGAGGAATATGTGAGTTGTGATGATGATGAAAATCTCTCCAACTTTTCCTGTATATATATCCATCATGAGGGTGTGTGACACATCTGTTGGGCATCCGAGCCTACATTACAAAACTGGCCGACCTTACACATATAATTTATTAAAAATAATAAATTCAAAATATAAGTTCTGCTCATCGGATTAAGACATATTTTATATGGATTTTACACCTCTCAGAAAGAGGAATCCAACAAAAATATTAGCCTCTTAATCTGAGCATCTTAATATGGAGTTTGGACCTAGTTGTCCAAATTTAACAAGTCTGTCCTGGTAACATAGGATAATTCAGCTCAACCAAGAGGAGGGTTTTGACATTCAGGGTTTTTTTTCACTATAAATAAGCAGGGTTCCTCATAGAGAGTTATGAAGCAAAAACTTGGACTCTGATTTCTTTTTCTATTTTTGTGAAAAAATAGCTTTGAAGTGCAAACTACAACAACACATACAAAAACAACAGTAATATTCATACCAACAACAACAGTTTGAGTATGAATGGTAGAAAATTCCAGCAATTTTCCAGCAGTAGATTTGATAACAAATTTAACATCACAAAACAACTTGAGTTGCATTGAATTGGATACTAGGGGGTTGTGTGTTTGGTTGGGGGGAGAGGGGGGGGAGTGGTGTGTAGGTGGGGTAGTGGATGCAGGATGAGGTGGGGTGGAACAGAAGTTGAAACGACACATTTCAAAAAATCTTGTATATATCTATATTTCAAGGCATACACACACACATACATATCATGGGGAAACCCACCGGGCACTTCCTCTCATTCCAAGGATGGTACACAGTGCAAACCAGATTGTTTAGGGCTCAAGGCTGATACAACAATATACTCATTAGAGCTCAACATGTCACTTGCGAGAATTGAACCTGGGTGGGGAGGATAACACTCCTCTCAACTGCCCAAGTTAGACCCAATTGACAATTTGTGTGTGTGTGAGAGAGAAAACCATGAGAAATTCAGATTAACTTTAGTCAATTAGATTTAGAACTAGAAGCCTAAAGCTTGTCATTGTAATTTGTAGATCATCATCACTAGTACTATCTCCTCTCAGCACTCATAATATGGAAACTCAAAGACTAAAGTTGTACAATGTAAGCATTCAACATACATTAATTTATTATAGGTGCTTGGTCAGAATGGTTGTAGGTGCACTAAATATTGATTATTATATGGGATATCCCTTTATCCATGAGTAGCCTTGCCTTCGTGCTACTTCTATAACAATCTTGCTTTGTAATTTGCTACAAATGTGGAGAATCTGTCTTTAATAATCATTTGTTTGGTTTGGTTTTCCAAAAAGAGTAGGCTTATATGGGCTCTCCTAGACTACCACAACTCAATAGAAACAGGCTGAATGTTTCAGCCCTTTTACAGCAATCATCTACAACATCTTCAAACATTCAGTTATTAAAACAATTTATGGAAGCCAAACGAGCACATTTGTTTGAACAAGATAATAAGAAACTTGAATTCAAGGTTGGAAGAAATAAAATCTTCAAAGCCAAAAAACACATACATCCAATACCAAGTTGCAAGGAGTGAATGATTAATAGATCTGTCCATGTGATATCACCTGTCTCAAAGATGCAACTTCATCCCCAAATTATGGATTAGACTGATTGCATTCTTCAACTACAGCCACCATTTTAACCAAGCCTGCTTCCTTTTGCTTGGTTGCCATTCTTGTTTTGCAATGGCATCCTAACATTATTATAACCAATGCTTCACCTGTTTCTAGCAGGTCTACTCCATTCAACACCCTAGAACTTAAACCCTCATGCAATGAAGACTTCAAACGATCAAACCCTCAAGCAAGCCTAGTACCAACTTCTTTTGCCAATATTTAAAAAGCTCAGGATTTAGAAAGTATTTGTGTGTTTAAGGGAGGCCCAAAGCTGTTTATTTTTAAGTTTTAAGGGTCTGAGGGATTCCTTAGATATCTTTTAGGGTTTGGAAGTCCAAATTAAAAGTCATAAAAATTGGTTCTAAGGGCCTGAAACATGTGCTGGAGGTCTGTAACCTTTCAAAATCTGCCTGAACAGTTTCAAATTCTGTCTGAGGTGTTTCAAATTTCCCTGAAATGTTTCAAAATTTTCCGGGAACTCCTAAAAATATTTCCAAAGTCCGAAATGGTGTTTCATATTATTTTGAAATGGTTTTGAAACGTTTCAGTGTCGTTTCAAAGGTGAATCCCTTCTGTTTTGGGATCCATGTTTCATAGGCCCTCCCCCAGCGTTCTGGTAACTTAGAAAACAACAATAGAAAAACCTAATGCTGGAAATCCTCAACACCTGAATGCTGGAAATTCTCAGCACCTAAAGTCTGGAACTATACTGAGAAGATATGGTCACTAACTCAGGCCAAATCGAAGGAGCATTCTGGTAACTTAGAAAACAACGATAGAAAAACCTAATGCTGGAAATCCTCAAACACCTGAATGCTGGAAATTCTCAGCACCTAAAGTCTGGAACTATAGTGAGAAGATATGGTCACTAACTCAGGCCAAATCCAAGGAAGTATGGACATTTCTCTTGGCCCAAATAGTCTTGTCCAGATTGCTTGCAATAGTACATTTCCAAAAAGTCCTTAAACTAATGCCTAAGAGTGATTTTTATAGCTAGCGATCCCACTTTTTTCATTTTAGAATGGAGGAGTTACAACTCTTGATCAGTGACAGTCATGAGTGAGAGTTGCTAAAGCCTAAACACTAATCATAGGTGGAGTTACAAAAGATGTCATGAGTGAGAGGGACATTAATGAAAGTATGCATAACAACAACCATTAATGTGAGCACACATAACAATACTTATTAATGCTAGCATGCATTAGTAACTCTTTATGCTAAGGAAAGAAAGAAAGATCCTCCCAAGTAATTATAAATACCACTAATAAAGTGGGTTATTTTAAACATTGTAAGTCTCCCCTTTCTTGCTGCAAAATCTAGCAGGCCTTGGAGAAGGGGTACCGTACAAGGCCAACACTAGACCAAGTGACGACCATGAGATAGTAGACCACTGTCACCACAGCTACTACCCCTTGCTCTTTATGGACTTTCACCAATGGGAGGAGTCTCGGTATAAAGGTCACCTAATAGGGGTATTCTAGGTTTCAAGGTATGAGGTGACTTAAAAGGCTTATAAGGGAAAGACACGATTTAGGTACAAGGCTCCAATGATCAAAAAGGGCAATTTGCTTTCCAAGTAGAGGCCAAATTGAGGCAAGACAAGACCTAGGGTTTGATTGATATATTGTGAGTTGGGATGGCCAAAGGTCAAAGTGTCAAGAAAGGGTTTCCCACAATATGTTTCAACAAGGTTATGGCACATGAAACCCTCAAGAAGCCATCAAGTTGAAGCTATAACCAGACTAGGGTTTTAGCCTAGGGTAAATAACTAGGGCAAGAGAAATTATGGATGAAATTGGAATGAACGCCCACCAAGGGGAATGATATTGAGGCAACCACTACAACCCTCGAAGTTTAGACTTTCCAAGACCAAAAGTTTCCCCTCCTAGTCAATTCGCACTAAGCCCTCGATGGCCGCTTGGCCTTAAGAGGGCCAAATTAAGTAAGAGAGAGAAAGAGTAAAAGTTTATGGATAAAATTAACTTGATCACCAACAATTGATAGCCAGTGCCTAGTCCTATGATTGATGGAGTCTATGGATTCTTTAGGTTGGCTAAAACTTGCAAAGGAATAAGGATATTTCGATGCCCTAGCATTAAAACCCTAACTATTACCTTTGTGAGGATCAAAATTTAATTGGGAGAGCTAATGTAAGATCACCAAGGGGATTGCCATTGACATACCATACAATGAGTAATGCATGCAATAATATGACCTAACTTCCATAAAATTGATATTCAACAAAATTAGGGCACAATATTTAACCTAGAACAACAATTCATTCCATATGTTAGACATGAAATTAGAAAAATTTCAATAAAAGGAACTTACATGACAATACACATGTACAATCCAATCATTGATCCAAGGCAACTTTTCCAAAGACGAGAATATAGCTCCAAGACAAAATATGCTCCATAGATCACATCTCTCCAATAGGTACTATTACCACTACAACTAGCAGGGGACCTAAAAGGGGTTCCTAAGAGGGCAACGATCGAGGCTTAGCCCAATGTCACCATGGCTACGACTTCCTGCTCTTTACGAACTTTCACTGATGGGAGGAGTCCCGATGTTGTTGGGAAGCCACTTATAAATGGTATGTCAATGAATAAGTATGAAGTGACCCCAGTAGCCCTATCCCAGGGAGGAGGTGAAGAAATGGTGCTTGCTTGCTTTTTAAGCAAGGGACTTGCCTTCCAAGGGAGAGGGGGTGAGGATAAGGGAGAGGGGTACAACTTGAAGGGGTATTTCCCGATCCCTAAAATCCTATATGAACTTGGTTCCCAAATAGCCCTTGATGATTAGTCTTTGATAGGAAACGAGACCACACGGGACCAATTGGACCCAACCCAAGTTCGGGGATGGAATATATCAACCAATGATGTTCCTATCCTGGAAAAGGTGAGGGGAAAGGATCAAACAAGAAATTTTGATTCAAAAGGTCAAATTGATCCTACTAGGGTCCAACCTTGGGGATGCCTAGGGCAAAAATTGATCCTAGAGCTAGGGCTTGGGAATCCTGGAGATTCCACCGTTGGAATTGCCTCAAATCGGAGGAGAGGGAGGGGACCCACCAACGCAGTAGCCTCCAAGGGATCAAAGTTTTCCTTTGGGTGTGTACTGGAGTGGCACCTGATGACAATGAGAAGACTCCATGCCCAAGGATGAACCAGAAGGAATTTGTACCATCAGATATCATCAGTTCAACAGAGTTTTTGAACTCTACTTCTATTTCTCATCATCTTTCTCTTGTACCTAGATTCCACGACCTATACGGGGAATTGTAATAATTGATGCTAGTGATGACGAATTTGAGTCAGTATTGAGTTTGCAACAGGCCTAGGTAGCCTGTGACCTTTCCAACAAGTGAGTATTTACTCTGGGAGGTTATTTTTTACTCGGTTAATTATCATCTCCCTACCAGGATTTGATAATTAACTGAGTTTTTTCCTCCAATTTTACCCCAAAGCCAGAGTACGGCTTGATGGTGAGGCCTTCGGTGAGTCCTAGTGTCTAGAGTAAATGTATATTACCATACTAGATCAAACAAAAAATTTCGTGGAATTTGGTTAGGTTTAGGTAGTGATTTTTTAATTTTTTAGATTTCCCAAAGGTCAAAAATTGCAATAAAAATTGTAATTGGATTGTAAAAAGTGTTGTCTAGAGAAGTTGTATGGGGTATGAGCAATCAAAATTACACCTCTCACCCTCAAATTTCTACTATGACACACTTTGAGGGGTTAATAATGAGTTTTGGACCCTCAAAACCCACATTTCCTAAGTTTAGTGGAAATTGTGGCATTTAATTAGGCTAAAATTAAATAAAATAGAGAAAAATAAATTATTCCATGTGACAAAATGATGTGGAAATGACTTGGAAATTATTCTAAGTCAAAGAGTTGAGTCAACAGACATGTGGAGGATGATTGAGCACACTACATCATTAATTCTTCATTTATTTATTCAAAATTGAATTTCCTAGAGATAAAGCGACAGTTACATGCAAGGAAAATCGAATTTATTAAAGATAATTGAGCATAAAAGGAATATTCTATAGGATCAGTTGACTGAAGACCAAGTGGGGACCTCTTCTCACGACCTAGTTAAGAGGGAGTGTTGAAAAGTGTAACTAGGATCGGTCTTCATATTAACTATGTAATTATGTATTTATGTAAAGAAGAAGACAAAGATAATAAAATGTATTTTTGTTGTACTTGCTTCATGGGTTTCATGAGCAATATTTTTATTATAGGTCAATAGACTTCTTCTTGATGTCTATTAGGGTTGTCTTCTAGTTACAAGTGTAATTAAGTGTCATGTATATGAAGAGTCTAGTCATCAATATATGCTCCAAGACCTTGTCATGAATCCTTGAAGGAATGACTAAATACAACCTTCATTCTCACCTCAGTAACATTGGAAATTATGCTCTCCAAGTCGGCCTCGATACAGTGATGAAGTCAGCGTACAACTGGGTGTAACGTTGGCCTAAAAGAAAGGAACTATGCCATATATATATCCTGGATCTGCGGCTCATTTGACACCAAGCAGATCGCGGATTTCTCCGAAATAGATCGCGGATATGCCTATAGAAGATTGCGGATTTCAGAAAGGATTCAAGTGCGGGATAAAGGAAAGAAGTCTGAGATTGAAATGCGGATCACAGGAATATACAACGAGGATTCTAACTAAAGAAATGCGGATATATCTGAAGTAGTCTAGTGCGGATTAGTTTGGGTAATCTTCGGTGATGTATGTCTGAAGTAAATGCGAGGACGGTGCAGTATATATATCTGAAGTAAATGCAAGAACTATGCAGTAACAAGTATAAGAAAAGGAGCCCAAGGAAACATAAGATCAAGTCTATAATTGATGCATTGAAGGGACTGTGGCTAGTCCGAAGAAAGGAATACAATTACAACAAAGTGTGAAATAAGGTAAGGACTGTTCAAGTAAAACTTACAGTACAATAGAAAGGGAGATATATACTTTGTGAAGAAGGCATAGGGCTGCATGTAAAGAATAGATACATAAATATGTATCTCTGTCTTGTATGTAAAAGTTAGATAAGAAGAAGCCAAGGTAAAGGAGAGATTGAAGACTAGAGACCGAGTTCTCTACGACTGGTGTTGAACAGTGTAGACTGGTGCAGGAAGGTGCAGGAAAGAAGGATCAGCTCAAGGAGTCATTGACGATGGAGTGACAAGGTCTTGAAGGCATATACAGGTTAAGGGTCCATGTCATGGTCATGGTACTTGTCATCTGAAAGTCTATAAGAAGAATTTCTTATTGGTTTTCCCTGGCTTGAAGAGTCTAAATTTGTGTCTCTTGTGTTTTGAGAATTAAAGATTTAATAAGCTAAGGAAGAGAAGACATAAGTAAGAAGCATAAGATCACAACTTACAAGTAATTATCAAGAAGATAATTTTGAATTAATCACCAACCCTCTAAATTCTCAACAAAAGGAGACGAGCTCCAAAGTGAATTCATTCCTTGAGCCAATAATAGGTGAATTGAATTCCCCGAGGGAGGAGTTACTTGAGGAGAAGTGTAACTTATCCCAAGAATAGAGAGAGAGGCACACTTGTCTTGAGGAGTTACAATTTGAATTAGGGAGAGAGAGAGTTACACTTAGACATGAAAGAATATTTGGTGAGAGTTACAAATCGAATTGAATGAGGGAGTTACAAGTGACTTTAATGAGGAGTTACACTTTTGTCATACATTGAATTAGTGAGGGAGAGTTACATTTTCTTAAGTGTGGAGTTATTCTAAGAGAGAGGTTCAATTTTCCAAGTAAGAGATTTTCAATCTAATTTACTTATTTCATGAGAGAATTCGTTTTTATTAATCCATTAAAGGTGAATGACTTTAGACTATTTTATAAATAATAGTATCATAAGAATAAATTAGGATAAAAATATTAATTCTTGGCTTGTATAATCATGATTGATTTGATTTTAAAGTGGATTCAGTATGTCGAGATTATCCTTGATCATTTAGACATGACTTTCTATTTTTGGAAAGTCACTTCCAAATTGAGATGTGACTTACTAATTTTGGAAACTCATATTAGAATTGTTAGAAATGAAATTTTAGTATAGGAGATTCAAACAAAACTGAAAGATATGATTTCTTCTAGGAGAAATTCATCCTTGAGCTGTCAAATTTTAACAGGTTTGTCACCATCAAACATGCAGAGAACATTAACAATTGGGCCACATATTTTTAAATCCTTGTCTGCATTTTCCCAAAAGCCATTATTGAGCACTAATTTTTCAACATTTTTCCCCTTAGTTTCTTTTGAAAGGGGAGATCTCTCCCACTCAGTATTGCAGAAAACAACTCTTAGGCTTGCTTTTCCCCAACAACTCTTTTCAGAGTAATATAAAAAGTGGCAAACCTTGTATCACAAGGCGTCAAAAACTCTTTAGATGCATTCTTCCTATATTTGCTCAAAGTGAGATGATGGTTGATGATGAAGTTTGCAATTGTTTTGGCTCTTTAGATTGTCTCATTGACGCAAGGAAATTTGGGCAAATCATGCAACATTAAATCCAAGTAGTGAGCTACACAAGGAGTCCAATAAATGTTTTTATACTTTTCCATAGTCATATTCCCTGCACCAACACAATTTGATGCATTATCTGTAATAACATGGATTACATTTTTCATCCAAAATTCCAAAAATAAATTATGATGTCTTCACTTGATCTATTGCATTAACTTCCTTCAAGAAAAGTACCCCTCGAGGACTATAAACAAGCACATTGGTCAATGGCCGATGACACAAATCTGACCAACGATCACTCAAAATTGTGCATCCTGTATGCTTCCAAGACTCTTTAATTTGAACCAACTTTTTTGTAACTCTGTCTCTTGTTTTTTTTAGCAAAGTGGTCCTTAAAGCTTCAGATGTAGGGGGGACATAGCCCTTCCCAAAATCAATGGGATTTTTTAATACATTTTTAAAATATGGACTTCTGGCCACTTAAAGGGAATTGCAGATGCATAAAATAATTTTGCAACAACATCATCAACTTCTTGTCTCTCCACAGGTTTCCAGAATTGATTTAATGTTTTGGTTTCACCTTTTTTTGCTGGAGTAGAACTTGATCCACCCATGGTTGAAATTGAATTAATGGTGTTTGAGGAAGACAGGGCAATCTCCCTCTCAATTTGCTGCCTCTTATTCTCCCTTTTTTCCTTTTCCATCCTTGAAGAAATAGTCTTTCTCCACTGCAGTTTTTTATTCCTAAGAGATCTTAGTGCAACCTTCAACACCATCTCAACTTCCATTGCTAATACTGAGAAGGTGATCCATTGCTCTTGTTAAAGAGCCAGTGAATTGATGTCCACACAGCTGACACAAAATACTTTTCCCTTCTCTTTTGATAAAATTCCATGCTACAAAAGCTGCTTTTGGGGGTTCCATTGAGATTCGAAGGTTTTGATTATTGAAGTGTAGCCTGAAATTTCTGTAGTTTATTTTTTTTAATTTACATTTTAATTAGTTTTAAATTTTTTGTAGAATAAAACTGTAATTTATAAAATATATTTTAAATAGCTTGGATCTGCTAAGGTTGAAGCCTGAGAGTCCAGATGCAATATATTAAAAAAAACCTAAATTTTAACTATTAATTTGTATATATTAAGTAATAAAAAAATTTGCAGTTTTACTACCTGCACTGCTCACTGTCGTCGCCTATCCAGGTCATTTGGGCTTTGGCTAGAGGCTTCTGCAATTTGTGAGTTGTGACCACTGACTCGTGACTTCCTAGCTGTGCAGCGCACCCGTAGCTGAAGCCTGATGGTATTGGACCTTGGTAATAGGTATGCGGCTGTCGGGATCAGGGAGGAACGAAACAGTGTGAGCACTGAGCGTGGCTATGCAGGCCGCATCTATGCCTTTGGGTTAAAACTTAAAAATGCAGCTGTGCAGTGTGGGCCTGTGGTTGTGAGCGTGGGCACTACCTGTGAGTCACAAAGTCCTGACTCACAGGTAGTGCCCACGCTGACTTTGTGAGTAGGTTGCAACCTGGGCACTACCTGGCATCAAAGTCCTGACTCACAGGTTGCAACCTACTTTGATGCTGAGAGTTGAGGGTTGAAATTGGAGTCGCGAGTGAGCACTGAGCAGGAGCCGTGAGGGTAGACGGTCGAGCAAGGGTACGTGGTGTCGAGCAGGAGTCGATGGGTGATAGTGTGAGATAGAACTTAGAAGTCGGATGCCAAAACATTTTTACCTCCATTATTTTTTAATTATTAATGCCCTACCGTAAAACCCTAACGCTAACAAAATCAAACTTTTAGCGAATTTAAATGAATTTTCAAGTGATTTTATTTTTTTCTGTGTTTGTGTTCGACATTTGATTCGGGTTTGTGTTCGACATTTTGTTTGGTGAATAAAATCAAATTTGTTCGTATTCGTTTGAGGTTAGACGAATTTCGAATACCAAGGATTAAATTCTCCAAACCCGGTGACTTAGGTTGGAGGAAGCGCAAGCTGCTCTAGTGAGTTTTTGTGACCAGTGGAGACTCTAGAGTCAAAATGAAAATGCTGCAACCTACTTTGATGCTAAGAGCTGAGGGTTGAAATTGGAGTCGCGAGTGAGCACTAAGCAGGAGCAGTGAGGGTAGACGGTCGATCAAGGGTACGTGGCGCCGAGCAGGAGTCGATGGGTGATAGTGTGAGATAGAACTTAGAAGTCGGGTGCCAAAACATTTTTACCTCCATTATTTTTTAATTATTAATGCCCTATCGAAAAACCCTAACGCAAACAAAATCAAACTTTTAGCGAATTTAAATGAATTTTCAAGTGATTTTTTTTTTGTGTTTGTGTTTGTGTTCGACATTGTTTGGTGAATAAAATCAAATTTGTTCGTATTCGTTTGAGGTTCGACGAATTTCAAATACCAAGGATTAAATTCTCCAAACCCGGTGACTTAGGTTGGAGGAAGCGCAAGTTGCTCCAGTGAGTTTTTGGAGGCAAAGATATTGCCGAAATGAATTTCCAGAGGCATTGCAAGTTCCTGAAGAGGCCGTACGCATTTCTAGATTTGTTAGGGCTTGTTGTTGGAGGAGGTGCGAGTTGCACAGAGAAGGACCAAGTTTATTTGTTGAGGATTTTCCAGATTGATTTGGCTAGTAGAGGTGAAGAAAAAAAATGTTGTCGAAGCTTTGCTAGTGAGAGGAAAACAGTCTATGTAATTCTCAACCGCTGAAGATTATTATTAATAATAAAACCTCATTTGCAAAACTGGTTTTCCCCACACTGGGGTTTTTCCAGGGACTATTGTCCAAAAATATTGGTATCTAAATTTTGTGTGTGCATTACTTTTCTTAGTTCCTGTTTTTATTGGTGAAAATTGTAGTAGTGATTTTATTCATTATGTTATGTAAAAAATCAATATTTTTGTAATTATAGATAAATAAGGCAAAAAGGCATGATCTTCCACCAAGAGGCACCTGAGGCGGTATATAAGCCAGGGGCCCTTCTATGTATCTATCATGATTCAAGTATTAATAAAAAATTATATATCTTCTGTCAAATATTGAGCTTGTACGCTCCATCTGGTATCAGAGCATTCCTTTGAATATACGAACTTTGTTCGTTACATTGGTATCAGAGCAGACGATCCTCGGTTGCTCTACTGTTGCACAAGTCAAGCCGCCACTTCAAACCATCCGCATCCATCAACAACCACCGCTTTCCCTGCCGTTGTCCGCGTTCTAGCCGTCTATGGCCTGCATTCATTGTTCTTCCCTTACCTGGATTCGAATCACATCCGACCAACCACTGACTCTGTTGTCGCTTGATTCCGTCGTGATGTTGCTTGCGACTGTTATCCAGTCCGTTGCCAACCGCTGTGTGTTTTGTTGTCAATCTTTCATAGCCACGACCGCAATTTAATCCCCTGACACCTTCCGCCTTTGTTCGTATCTCCTCCCCAGTCAACTTGTATCAAAGAAGATGACAGTTCCGAGATGAGAAGACAGTCGAAACAGAAAAAGAGATCAAGTCTTTTCATCAACAAGCTGTGAAGACAAAGGTCAAAGCTTTTCGAGGATGGAGGCAATGTTATGAATAAAATATAGATATAAATAATAATAACACCATAAATATTGATTAATTAGGAATTAATTAATGAAGAGGTATGACCCTAAGGACACGACCGTTCATAAAGGGACACCTGCCTAGGGTATATAAGCAGACCCTCACTCTCATTTGTAACATCATTCTCATTCATACATTTTAATATATATATATATATATTCTTGTATCTTCAATGGAGATCTTCATATTCCAAGTCTTCTGGAGTATTTAACTTCTGAGTATATGAACTTTGTCCGTTACATTGATATCACAGCATTCCTCTGAGTATACAAACTTTGTTTGTTACACATTATTTGCTGCAATTAATTTCTGGAGACAAATAATCTGAATAAGATAGAAGAATAATTTCCAGTAACTGCGATTAAGGAAATTTCACACCTTATAGCTTGATTCATTTCTCTGGGTCACAACTTATTATTGTTATCAACAAAAACCAATCCTGATGCACCTTTCTCTCCATATGGCGAGATTGTATGGAGCACTACTAATGTGGAGACCTCTTGTTCTCAAAATCTTCCCTGTGTGTCCTTTGTCAATTTGGTCCAACAGAAATTGGGTTTATGGTCTCTAACCAGAGCTACTGTGTGTGAATACTCCAGATTTGGGTCTATATTTTAGATCTCTGGGTTTCCTTATGGTTTTATGGCTTTTTGCCTTTATCATTGAATATGCTGTTAACAGCCAATTTTATGCTGTTGAGTTGGTCTGCGATTTCTTGATTTTTACTTGACTCGGGATCTCATTGATGCATGCATATATGGTTCCTTTATTCCCCGTCCATTTAAAAACTCCATACCTGTATCACATTCATCATAATCAGTTCTTTTCAACTTCAGAAACAACATCACTTCATCCATTCTTCTATTCATCTGCGAGGCATTTGAAACATCCATGTTATCCTTATGATGACACAGAAAACATCTCTGGATCTGGTAGCAGCATAGAATAAGGCCATGGGATTTATCATTTTATTGTAGGGGCTAACAGTGGGGATATCTTGAAGATGCAAGTGGAAACTTCAGCCCTCGAGCAAGGTTGAGGAAACGTACCCTTTGTGGAGCCAAGTTTGGAATGTGCCCCTGATGGTGATCTGAGGGCCTGTAATTGGACCAGAAAATATGTGTAGGTTGTGGTAACCTCCACTTTTTCCCCTGCAGAACAAGAAATGAAAATACTCCAAAGATTTCTTGGAGGTGTTAAAATCATAACCGTAGTTTTGCAAAGGTTGACCACCATTTGCTTAATATCTCAAAAGCTGGTCGGAGCATCCAACTATCTTTGAAATCTGTCGAGGGAGGGACACAGAGGGAGCATCAGCACATTGTCCAAGAACAAGAATAGAACAATCAAGACGTGGTGTGGGATGCAGTCCTAAATTGCATGAGTTTTCTTCCTAAGAAATTTCTCTAACTCATCAATGTAGATCCCAATGGTGCTCCTGGTGAAGTCAGAAAAGCCTTGCTGTGGACATAGCTGACCTACGTGTCTCATAAGGCCTCGAGAATGCCAGGTGGGGGACTCAACTTCGTCCTGAACTATCTCATTGAATAAATTTCAGGGCACAAAAGCTTTGTCACAAACTGTTTCATTAAAGCCTTGGCCATATGTGATCTTACTCAGTTTGACAAAGACATGCTTAAAATTGAAATGGGTGGATCTTATCCTTTTAAACTGACATTTTTCCTTTTAACATTTCCGAAGAAACCCCAGAAACACTAATATTAAGGACTTGGTTATCATTGTAGACATATTACCCTAAAGTTTAAACAACTTGTGTAGAACATCACCTTGATGCAGTTAACTAGTAGTACAATAAACCATGCACCGATAAACACCTAGTGACCCACATGCCTGTAAACAATGTAGCAAATAATCCCCATGAAGATGATTTCATTTGTTCTACAGTGGATCTCCATACACCTCATGCTCACTGAAAGTGGAATGTTGGCCTAGTTACACAGTTTCAGATGGACAAGATTTTTTGCCTGATCTGTTATGAAAATTTTGAACCCACTTTTTCATTGAAGCTTACAAGTTTAGCCTTCTAATGTGCTGGAAGAAATCTTTTGCCCCACAGACTTATGAGTTTTTATAAGGGAAAATAGTTCCTCAAGATTGCTGGTTGACCTGCCATTATCACAAGATTTAGAGGCAAAAGTCTTCTGAGCAAGAGCCAGTCGCCACTTGGATTTTATGTTCACTGCACGACATCCAAGATATTTTATTGGTATACCTATTTAATGACCATAATCTTACACTCATTTACATATTTTTAACTTAAGTTGAGAACAACTACTTGAATTGATGCTACGTGGAGATGTTAACATGAATGATCGTGTGTACAGATGAGAAATTCCTAGCACTGGTCTGTGTGTACAATACCCTCCTTAACCATTCATGAAAAATGTATAAATGGTATATCATCTGTTCTTTCAGTAACACTCTGCAGAAACTAGGGTTTGACATTTGATTCTTTCTTTACTTTATGAGGCCTGAAAAGTATGATCATTTATGTATAATTTAGGATCTTAGTTTAGTAATTTTCACTAAACTTCTTGTATATTTAAGGATTTGAGTTAGCCGTTTGCATGTCTTATCATGTTCTTTTGCCATTCTGATAATGATTATGTGTTGGCAGATTTTGCTAAAAGGTGCAAGTGGAGATGAGTTAAAGAGAGTTAAATTTGTTGTTCAGTATGCAGTTTTTGCAGCTTATCATTTAGCTCTTGAGACTTCATTCCTGGCAGATGAAAGGGCCACCCTCCCTAGAACTCCCTTCAGTTCTGCAGTAAATGTTACCATGCCAAACAGACAAGTGCAATTGGAGACATCTATTTGTAGATTAACAAATCCCATGGCTCCAATTCCAGGCAAAGTGCACACAAGAGAACTCCAAACACAGAACAGAGATGATAAAATTATGACCAATTCTCTTCTAACAAGTGATTCTTTGCATGAAATTAAGGGGGATTCTAAACCCACTATAAGTGCCACTGGCACTTCTGAGACAACCAAATCTTTCAGCATGTCTACTACAAGGGATATATCTATTTCTAGTGAAGGTGTGCATCAGAAAGATACATATTCAGCTTGTGAGAGCTTTTCACCACCATCTTTTTCTTCTGGTCATTCAATATCTGGGTTATCTGTTTCTGTTAAAAAAACATTAGGGGAAGCTCTTCCACTTATAGGTACAGGTCCTTATGCGGCAATCACTTCTTATTTCGGTATTAAGGATAAAGAATTTAAAGATTTGACTCCAGTTGATATATCAACAGTTTCTGTTGCATCTGGAGCTAATCATTGTGAAATGGCCTTAGAGGAACCATCTGGTACAGTGCAGTTAAAGAATGAAGGAGTAACTGATAATAAGGTTGATTCTATTTTATTACAGTCTCAATCGACATTTGAACACAAGCAAGAAGGTACTCATTATGAAGAACAGGGATTCTCTAAAGCAGGAGTCATGCCTTCCCGTTCTGATTATCCAAGTATTTTGGTTTCATTATCCCGCCGGTGTATTTTGAAGGGGACAGTTTGTGAGAGGAACCAGATCTCTCGTATCAAGTACTATGGAAGCTTTGACATGTCCCTTGGAAAATTCTTGCGGGATAAACTATTTAACCAGGTAATGCTGTTGATTTACGAGTTTTTTTTTAGTTACTATAAAATTCATTGATGAGTAGCTTATGTGGCTGTACTTATGTACCCAAATGAGTTGCAAACCAGGTATGGGTATGGTGTTTGCTATTCTGTTGCGGGCTAGGGCATGTGGGTGCTTGCTATGAACCTGGAATGCACTCAATGTATCCTAGTAACAGCAACAACAAATGCTGCCAAAGAGTTCAGAAAAAGTCAAAACAGATCATGAAACTTAACTCAGTTTCACTTAATCCTAATCTAAGCTATTCTCCCCATAGCCACTGGGTTCGGCGAATTTCAAGCTTGAAATTCGAAATTCACCGAACTTCAAGCCAGTCTGAACAATTTCACTACAGTTCAGCAAATTTCAAGGAAAATTTAAAGCTACTTCAAATATGAACAAATTCTTGATTAAATCTGCCTTTATTCATCCAAGCTCATTGATATTCAATTTGAATTTATCTGTCTGGAGTTTAAAAAAAAGTACAAACCCTAATTGACTCTTCCAGCTGTATTGCAATACTCTGCCCTCTGCGTATCTTTCCTCCCACCCAGCACACTATATCATTCCTTCTGCACTCCAGTCTCAATACCACTAATCATTCCAGACTCCAGTATCGGCTCCACTGAGACCGAGCAGTGTTATGTAATGAACGTATTTTTTTCCGAAGAAAAGACACCCGTAATTTTATTCCTCATGAAAGAAAGAACAAAATTGCATTTTGCATATGCTGTAAGAATTCTGGAAATATGCCTCACGGCATTGAGCTAAAAAAAAAAAACTGATATTTTTTTACAAAAGGAAATATACAAAGTTAAGTGTGAAAATAATCACTTAACTTCTCTTTTTTGCCTTTATTTTTTGGCACTTTCTGCCATCCTTCAGAGTTTGGTTCAACAAGAACCACTGCCAGTTCTCTTCCTGTTTCTTTTGGTGAGGTTTCTTTGTCTGAGTCTGAACTCTCAGATAGTAATGCATGTATTGTATTTTTTAATATATATTTTTTATTTTCAAATTTTAGAATCTGTTGAACTTAATGCTGAATTTTATAACCAAAATTTTTGTTGTCAAATTTTTGTCAAACTTCAAGGTTCCAGACTCAAACTTGTACTTGAACCAGGTGACTTAGATTCTCCTATGTAAACATCAAAAGTTGCTGAATTTAGGTCATATAAGAAAGAGATTGAAAAGGATCAATGGATGCAAAACCCAGGTTCCCAAAATTTAGGTTTTGAACATGCAAAGAAGCTGATAACAAAAGACAAGGATGAGAAGGAATAATTATTCCATACGAGAAAAAGACAGGACACAACATGCTAGGAAAACTGGCAAAGGGGATGAGAAAGAAGTAGAACACTTATCTACTATACCATCGCTGCTCTATTGGAAGAATAATTCCTCACATTTAATATGTAGTTTCACATCAGCTTTAAAATCAGGTGTAATAATTATACAATACATTCAATAATGCTAAAATATAAAATACAATAATGCAAAATTAAAATATTATAAACTTTTTTTTGTTCTCTTTTCATTAACTTGGACCATACAGGTATATTGGACTATAATATAGTTTCCATTTTTTCTTTTCTTTTACAAGACTTCGATATAGGATCTCCATCATTGTTTTCCTGCTTCAATTTTTTCTGCTGCATTTATTTGTTTTAGTGTGCAGCTATTGTTTATATTGTATGTGATTACGGTTATATGTTAAAAATTTTGTAGCTTTTCATGGTGTTATTAGTGTTTTCCATCTTCTTGTTTTATTTTGTAAGTTATGTGAGCTAGTTCTTATTTTGTAATTTTCATTCACTTCCTACACAAAGTTATGTGAGTTGGTTCTTATATTGGGTTAATGTGGTTTCTATGGTGGACCATTATAGGCAATAGAATAATCCCACATTGGCAGCTCCATCGCCAATGAAAAATGCATAAAATAAATAAAAAAAACTCTTCACACAACATTGAAGGAATAGTTGGTGAAATGATTATATTCTTTGTTTAAGAGGGGTTTCACCCTAGGGGAGACATGGTATGTTAGGTTATTTATAGACTTTGGAGTTTTTTAAGATCAACTTAGTCTCTAGTGTGCTTTTGTAACTAACTAATTTGGTGGTCGTGATTATATTCTTATAAATTGATCCACATTTCATTTTCTCCTCTATACTAACGGTGTTTGATTTATGCCTCAACTTGTTGAGGAATCGATAGGGGCAACTGTTAAGATGATTTCTCTTTACTTGACAATTGCTTGTGAAGTTATGTTGGCATCTTATTACTTTTATTATGCTCTGTTGATCAAACAAAACCCCTCCAAGGGGAAAACCCATAAAATTATTTTCTTCTTATAGAATCTGATCAAATAAGGAATCAAAAACCCAAACAACAAGACCAAGACCTCCAACAAGACCTTAGTCAACCCTCCTTCCAAGCTCTTCCCAACAAGTCAAAGTCAACTCAACTCAAAACCTTCCAGATCAACTCTAGATTCAAAACTTTGGCCCCCAACTTCAGAATTTCGGACCTGCAGTGAATCTGCAACTTTGGCCCCTGCAACAACTTCAGAGTTTTGCATGTGTGTAAAATCTAGGGCAGATTTTAGGGCAAAAACTTCGATTTCTTCTTCCTCTCTCTTGCTTTCTTGCTCCTTTTCTTAAATTTTGCTCTTCTTTTCTTGGAGATTGAAATTGCTGGAGTGGGCAGATTTATATACATCCAGGAGGTCGAATTACCCCCTCTAGGGCCGACTTGGTCTTGTGGGTTCAAAAATTACATTTTTAAATTTTGACTCAAATAAATTTCTTTTTCCACTTTCTTTTCTAAGTCCAAATGGGATTTGACTCCAATACAATATTTTGACTTATGACAAATATTATTTTGACTCAATAAACCATATAAGCATGAAGAACATGCTTGACCTAGCTCAAATAATTCGAGCATGAAACCCATGCTTGAATAATTATATTTCTTTTTCTTCTTTTGATATTCACATGAAATATACAATAATATAAGTACAAAGCAATTATGAAGACCAAACCTAGTTACATTTTCTAATGCCCCCTCTTAACGAGGGAGGTATTCATAATCCCATAACAGGTACATTGATGCTCTCAAATTGAAATGTGTTAATAAGAAGAGTTGGATTGGTAAGCCATATTTTAAGCATCAACATCATAACCAACATTGTCAAATACCAACATAGTGAGGCCTTTTGACTAACAAGCTCTAACTCTCCACAAGATTAGAGCACAATGTTGGGAGGCACACACATATGGACACCTCAGCCTCTCAAGGCACATACCCCAAGGTATGTCCTTCTAGGAATTATTCTTATCTTGGATTCCCAATCCTAAAAGAATATTAGTCCTCTTCGACCACTCTTATCTTGGATACCCTATAAGATCCTCAAAGAGTGTTGGTCCATGGGATCACTTCCTATCTTGGATTTTCAATCCTCAAGGAGTACCGGTCCCTAGATGCTTATCCAATCCTCCATTCTCCCTCCCAGTGTGATACACTAGATGTACGCTGGTTAGTCCTAGCCTAGTGCATGACACCTATGGAGAATATAGTGTCCACCATTACTCCCTCTCAACCAGGGAGAGGGTCCTTACTCATTTTTCAAATATAAAGGAGATTTCTTTCTCCCTCTCAAACATGAAGACTTCATCATAATCATATGCTTCATTCTTTTATTTCTTTCATTGGCTACTTTTTCTTCTGTTGAGATCATAGTAGTAGCTGCAAGGGTTCCTTTCTTTCAGCATCATATCATATTTGAGCTTCGACCTTCCTGGATGTTGTGGAGCCAAATTCCTTTCTCGATCTTTCTTCATAACAGGGTTCATGCCATCAGCCTTTTATATCACTTTCCATAAATCATTATCTTCATCATCAATAGTATCATGCCAAACCAATCAATTTAGAGTTAATCATTGCTCCCTCTATCCATTGGGAAAGTGAATATCATTGGATCCAACATGACCAACATGCTATTTTGTGACTTGCTACCGTTCATGCCTTAATGTTGTGCACATTTGTGCCATCAATATTTCTATGCCAAACTCAATGTTGTTTACTCAATCCATGTGATTGGAATTGAGCTTAAACCAAACAGTTGTAGATATGTAATCTTCAACTGCCATTTTTCCAATGTATACTTCTGCAATATGTCCTTCCAAGTAGCCAAGTCATATCTCAAACGAATCATCGATACCAAATTATCAAAATCAAATTTACCTAGTTATGATAGCCTTTAAGATGTCATGTTCTGCTAGTAGCTCCCTCTGAGATCAACATCCCTTTGTATGGTCCTATAAGGTCATAAATTTCAAAATTTACAATGACTAACAAAATTGATACTACATAATCCAACGTGATTTTTTTGTTTTTGTTTTGAAGCAGAATATATCATTTCACTATTGAATACTTACCTGGAACCGTGTTTGAAGATTTTCCTTACTTTACATGGCTCCCATTCCTATTACTAAACTGCCATTTTCCTCCCAGCCTATCTGGGGTCAACCTCTTCGGTCCCTAGATCCAGAAGACAAGTCTTCTGGCCCCCGTGCCCAAAACTCCAATAACAATCAAGATCACTCTATGACTCTGTTAGAACTCACTGCTCATGTCTCCCATAGTTAGAACTCCTCTGACAAAATCCGGGTCAGTTTTCCCACCTCACTCACCCATGCACATCAAGTTTCCCCCCCTTCTCCTTTTATACACAAATCCCCTAAGATATTTATTAAAATATCCTCCTTTTAATAAATATCTTAGTTAAATATTCTTTCAAGATATTTATTAAAATATCCTAAGTTATATTAAAATATTATTATTTCATAAATATCTTGGATTTATGATTAAATATCATTATTTAGTAAATATTTTGGATTTTATTAAAATATCATATTTTATTTTCATAAGTCAATGCTTTTACTTTCCTTTGAACAAAATATTAGTTATATTATGATAGTGGTAGGTATAATTTTTACCTTACGATACATTCATTATATTCTGGTGAGTTAGGTATTTACTCAATACTTCAATAATTCACTCATTACCCTATACTGAGACTTTTCATAATTGATTAGTGCATATACTAGTGCAGTACACTTGATACATGCATATGTAGCTATCATATGCAGGGCTCATATGCATGCTAATATTGTATGTACCCTATAACTCGAGTTGGGTCATTACAGGTCCTACTTCATACTAGAATTATTCTTCATGCTTTCTGCCTTTCAGATATTGATCAATGTGGAGTAATCAACAAACTTCAATATCATACATGTCCATCTTTCATTCTTCAAGAGACCAATTCGGATGTTGATCAATATCATGACGTGTTCTTCCCATCTATGTATCAGATAATCATATGGAAGAGTTCCAAATCAAATCATCATTCTCATCTATCATGCTTCTATGTATATGGAAGAGATCTTTCTTATTCATCATACTTCTTTATGTCAAGTAATTTGAATAGAAGAGTTCTGTCAAAACATATCATGCTTGTGGTCTAAGTATATTTCTGCAACGAGTTCTTGCAATGTTACTGAAGACATGAATTCTACTTCTATAATAAGAAGTTTTAAAGATATACATACCTCTTCCTTTATGCTTGCCATCTAGTACTCTTCTTTTGAACGAGCTATATCTTTCCTTGAGGATGAGTTCAAGAATGATGTTCAAGATGAGATTCCTTATCTAATATGAAAAGTACTCAATTATATCTTCATGCTGCAACTCGATTTTCTTCATTTTTGCAAGCTTCTTTGATGCTAGATTCCATAATTCTAGTAGAAATATATCCTTTTATCACATTATAAAGATTCTTTCACATAGTGAAGAACCTTCATAATCACTATCAAGGATCCTTGTGATCCTTTCTAGTTTCTAGACTGCTTTTATAATGATGTGGATGCCAAAAAGTAATTGCATGAATGGTGGAATGTTGGATGGTCCAAAATCTTCTTTCTTTGCTTGATGATTACTACTGATGAGATGTAACTGATGGTGTAGACTCTATTCCTTCCAATGATATATTCTTCTTTCTATGATGCCATGCTTTAGAAACCAAACATTTTCTACAAATGCAACTGTACATGCTACTATAACTGCCGTATTCTATTGATAAGAAAATATACTGTAAGCAAACTTGATAGAGGAGGAGTTCTTCAATAATATAGATCCTTGGTGTCTTCATTCTTCGGTTTCATGACAATGGTCTTCATAATTGTCATTGTACTCATTTCAATATGTATCTTGTGTAACAAACAAAAGAAGATGTATCCTATGTAACAAACAAAAGAAGAAAATAAAAGTTATTAAAGCATGGGTTTCATGCTTCTTATTGATGGTCTTCAAGGTAAAAGCATGTTCTTCATGCTTCTAGGGTTTGTTAGGTCCAGGGAAAATTTTAAGGATGGAAGTTTATCTTAAAGTTTAGAAACCTTGGCGAATCTTACTATTCCCCAATATGTAAATTGTAAAATTTTTTATGTTATTTTTGTGTTTCTAATTATTTTATATTAGTATATATAAAATTTTGGCGATTTTTAGGGTAAAATAATTTTATACTATAAAACTTGGGCGAATCAATTTTCAAAAAAATGAAAATTGGTGAATCTTTTTTTTTGGAAAAAACATGGAAAATTAGCCCACCTGCAAATATTAACCCATAAAATTTTTCCTGGTTAGGTCTTAGGATTTATTGTCACGATTCAAATGAGTCAACATCATGTTTATAAGACCCTTTCGGGCAAAATGTAATTGGAAAAAGAACAATGTTCCACGGGGACGTGCCCCGATGCTCCCCCACATCCCTGGGATGGGGAAACTCCTGGGGAAACGTTTCCCCCACGTCTCCTTTTTGGGGAAACTCGGGGAAACTCTGGGGGGGGACATTTTTCGGGCAACGAAACGTGACTCCCTTGAAGGGGGACGAGCATCGTTTGCCTAATAATTTTTATAAAGCATTAAAATTTTTTTTTTTTTAAATATATGACAAATTAAAAAAAAAACAACAAAAATAGAAAAACTTAAACTATATTAAAACATCAAACTTGTTAAAACTTAAAAATTAAATTAAATTAATTAATTAATTAATTAAATTATATTAAAATTTAAATAAAAATTTAAAAAATGAAATTATATTAAACTTATATAGCATAATTTTATGTGTTATAACATTTTAAAACTCAAAAAAAATAAAAATAAAAATTAATTAATGTTGTCATTGTCATATGATGTGCATTGCATAATTTGAATTTGAATTGTCAAATGATGAATTTATTAATTTAATTTAGATGTACTTTGCATCATGCCAAATGATGATTCATGAATTTAGATGGAACATTGCATAATGTTAAATGATGGATTCAATTTAGTAATTTACTTTTAGAATCTTGATTTATAAATTTAAATTATAATGCAGAAATGTCAAATGATTATTCATAAATGAACCAACGATAATAGTCTAATATGCAATGACGATCATATTTATTCTTTAGATATACAATGAATAATTATTAAGATTTTCTATTTAGTTATTTTTAATTAAAATTTTAATAATTTATAATTTTTATGACTTTGACGTCCCCCCGTTTCCCTGAAAATTCCCCAAATTTTGGGGTTGCTTATATACGCCCCCCTTGTGCTTATCCTCGCTCCTGCATTTCCCTGTCCCTGAAACTCGGTGGAACATTGAAAAAGAATTATTTTCGAGTCTAGAAAGTCCTAGAAACTTCAAAAGTACAAGTTGGCCCTGACAACTTCAAGTCGGCCTAAAGGAGGGAATTCAACCTCTTAGAAAGGCTATATAAAGAAGTGATTCGACCTCATTTGGAATCCACTCACTCACAAGTTCGATCTCAAGAAGGAAGTTCAATCTGTAGTTGGGAAGCAGAAGAAGAAGAGAGAGAAGTTCTAGAAGAAGAAAGGAAGGACAAAAATCTTATTTTTGGGCTCAATCTCTCTCACACGTGCAGAGAATTAGGGTTTCTGCAACTTCCAATACATGCCGAAATTGCAGGACTGAGTTGCAGTAAGACGAAGTGTAGTATCTTGTCGCTGGAAGGAAAAATACGCTATCTTGATCTCCTTGACCTTGGGAAGAGCTGTCTTGCTCTTGGAAGGTCTCAAGAAGAAGCTAAACTAGGGTTTCTGAAGCAGCAACAAGGGCTGAAGTTGTCAGTCGAAGGAGCAGTATTGAAGCTGGGAGGTCTTGCTCTTGGAAGGTCTCAAGAAGAAGCTAAACTAGGGTTTCTGAAGCAGCAACAAGGGCTGAAGTTGTCAGTCGAAGGAGCAGTATTGAAGCTGGGAGGTCGAAGTTGCAGTTTGAAGCTGGTTAGTGCTGGATCAAGAAAGGACTTGTTGGAAGGGTTGACTTGATACTTGGAGAAGGACTTGGTCTAGGTCTTTGTTGTCTCACTTAAAGCAGATTCTATAAGAAGAGAAGAGTTTTCAGGGTTTTCCCCTTGGAGGGGTTTTGCCTTGGTTGAGAGCCTAATTTCTGCATCCTCTGTTGTTGTTGTTTCTATTCTTGATATTTGTTTGATGAAAATATCTAAATAAAGAACTCAAGAAGACTAACTAAGTTCACAAACAAATATTAAGGTTAAGGAAAATTGATACAATAAGCTGCCACTTCGAATTTTCCAACACTTTTAAGGTTCTTCATTTCCTTCAGCTGTTTGTGCCAGGGTTGCTGGGGAGTACCCCCCCTCCCCCCCTCAAACCCGCTCTCGAAGCGCGCTCCCTTTAGGAGCGCCCCCCTCCAAGTAGCTTTTAATCATGCAAAGGCGTGTAGTAAAATGTAATTGAGAATTGTTGTAAAGATATCATCATGAATCAACCATGCCAATTTAGGAAAAATCACATGAATTTACGCTTCAAATTTTGTTAACTGTGTTAAGCGTACTTGTGTGTGTCAACCCAAATAGATATAATTTAAAAAAGGATTATTGCATCATTAATTTCATTTGCTGAATAAAATCACATGCATCCAATAGTAATGAAAATGCTTTAATGGATGTTTCAATTGGTAATATTGTGAGATTCAACTAAGGTATTTCATGATAACAAGGCCATCGTCCCAAGTCCTAATGCAATGAGATCTGTAACTAAAAAAATAACTTAATTGAATTATCTTGACCCATCAAAAGGGGGCTTGCAAAGTGAAACAAAGAATATAAGAAAAGGGAAAAAAGGGTGAAAGATAGTGTTGAGGAAAGGGTAACTCCATGCACAAAGCACTCCCTCTACAAAGGCGCTCATGGGAATAAATATTAGACTTGATCTTGCATGTCAAAGATACCATTCCCATGAAGTTAACCCTAGGTCATACAATTGTCATTTACACTTATACCTTGATTGGTTTCTCGCAAAATACTCAAATTATTGGTACTGACACATCTAATAGGGTTATATGATGGTTCTCCCATACCTAAACATGGAAAATTGCAAGTCATAAGCTATTGTGAAGTTTGAAGAAGATATTTAATGTCATCTACTTAGTGGCTATGCAATGAAATGCATACACATCAAAAGGAGGCTTGCAAAGTGAAACATAGAATATAAGAAAAAGGAAAAAATAGGGTGGACAGATAGTGTTGAGGAAAGGGTAACTCCATGCATAAAGCACTCCCTCTACGAAGGCGCTCATGGGAAAGAATAATAGACCTGATCTTGTATGTCAAAGATACCATTCCCATGAAGTAAACCCTAGGTCATACAATTGTCATTACACTTATTTCTTGCGAAATACTCTAATTCTTGGTACTAGCACATCTAATAGGGTTATAAACTTATATGATGGTTCTCCCATACCTAAATATGGCAAATTACATAAAATCATAAGCTAGTGTGAAGTTTGAAAAAGATATTTGATGTCATCTACTTAGTTGCTATTGCATTAAACATAATTCCCTTTTGATGTTAGATTGACTCTTGTACACCCTGCTTGTTCTCACTTGATGACATGATGGCTTGATGAGACATCCTAGCCTTCGATAATAAATGATTCACCCTTGATGATAGATGTTGGACTTTGTATGATGGATGTTGCACCGATTGATGATGTGGCACCCCTACTAGTGAAATGTTGCACTTCGGAGATGAGTCATTGTAGTTACACCATGACGTGGCACTTGGATGATAGACATGGTACCTTTTGGGACTTGATGTGACCTTTTATGATGAAACATCATGACTTTTTGAGACAATGTTTCACTTTCGAGACCTTACTCACCACTTGGAGTTGTCCATCTTTTAGAGAGCATTTATGCGACACGTGTGGGCTTGGAGCATATTTATGATGAGGCTGGCCTATATTTTGAGCATTACTTCTCATTTATGAGATATTGATGGAGGTATTGAGACCTATCCACTTGTGTATCATGGATTATTTTATTTATTGTTGCGTTATCTCTAGGGTTTGTGAGAGAAAGGAATTTATTTATGTCTTTAGGGCTTTTCATTGATGAGGAAGTGATAGATCTCTTGTGTAAATAGAAGAAGCATTCTTCACTTGTAAACTATTGCTACTTGTGGAGTTATATCACTATATGTCTACTTTCTCATTATGAAAAAAGCTATAGAGGGAGGATTTAAGCGACTTCTTATGGAGATGATTTCAGTGGATGATCTTGCATTTTCTATGGATGTTTGTGGCTAGGGTTTCATGGATGATCTTGATATTATGTGTACAGAGTAAGTGGTCTCTCTAATCTTGTTGGATTTGTTTATAGATAATTTAAGTGTAATTACACCTGTCTAGTGGAAATGGTGCATTCATTTAGTTTCTTTAGGATAAATCCCTTCTTTAAAACCCTAGAAAGCTTTCTATTGGAGAAACTTCCCTTGAACCTTTTGGATTTTGTAAGGTACTAGGTAGGTTTTCTAGGGTTAGTAGTGGATAGCCCTAGATATCACCCTAGATCCTTTTACTCTCTCCCAAAGGAGTCACTAGTTGGCCCCATATGCCCAAGAATTAGTGGGCATATTCTATCCTCCCTATTCACTTTTGTAGCAGATCTTTGTCTGTGGGTTGCGCTGTTCAATAAAGGCTTATCCCATCCTTAATGTAGATTCTGTACACAAGAAGTTTTTTCTGATGAAGCTAGTACTATTTTCCTTCTTTGGGTCTAATCAAAGTGACTTTTTGCATACCTATTTATCTCATCTTTGAACATAAGAACATAAAGGACTCAAAGTTGATGCTTACCCTAAAAAATTGGGCCACTTATATTTGGACTGATCAAATAAGGAAGAAACCTGTATGAAGTTTACATCATAAGGAGAGATATGTCTCCAAGTCTGATATAGAAAATTGAAGAACTTGCAAGAGTAATAGATTGTGACAAGGATCTATACTGCTCAAGCAGTGTACGATGCACATGAGGCCATGCATTCTACACAAGGGTTTGAACTACTGTGCCTGTATCACAAAATCCAGCACCTTAGTGCAAAGCCTTTAACAAGGCACTAAGAAAAGTATAACATGGATATGGAGGCATTCACTTCCTGCTATTTAGTGAAGGACAAATCCTACAAAAGGGAGGCTTCCCTAGTAGCTTCAAGAAAACCTTAGGCATGAGGAAATCAAGTCTAAAGCCTTCTAAATTAACTACTCACAGTACCACCACTTTAGATATGATATTCAAGGCAAGTAATAAAGTAGTTTAGTTAGAGAAATTTCCAGATTTGAGGGAGAGAAGTTTCCAAGAAAATCTAAGATGTTTAGCAAGCCAATATTGGTCAAAGAGGGAATCCAAACACTACAAAAGAAGAAAAAGCGATGACTATTGCAAAACATACCAAAAGATGAGATATTTCAGCAACAGGACAAGTTATTACAGCAGTAAATAAAATAGCCATTGAACAAGTAATTGTCAATAAGGAAACTTGGCTGAAAATAAGAATTACACTAGGGTTTAATTGACATACAACATATGAAAATTAAAATGCATATAACAGCCCTAAAATGCAAGATGTCCATCCCTAAGAAGGCTCTTAAACAAATCAACAATGCATAAAATGATGATTACCTATTATTAACTATACAAATCCTCATAAACCTTGGACGTCTAGCTATTCTATAGCTGAAAATGAATGTTTTGCTGCTGTAAACCCTAATCTCACCTTAAAACACAAAGTAAAAGGTAAATTTTGGATTTTAGATTGGCTATTGGGAAAAAGGCTAGTGCCTACTTATTACAGGTTTCTTCCTTATTTGATCAGTCCAAATATAAGTGGCCCAATTTTTTAGGCTAAGCATCAACTTTGAGTCCTTTATGTTCTTATGTTCAAAGATGACATAAATAGGTATGCAAAAAGTCACTTTGATTAGACCCAAAGAAGGAAATAGTACTAGCTTCATCAGAAAAATCTTCTTGTGTACAGAATCTACATTAAGGATGGGGGAAGCCTTTATTGAACAGCGCAACCCACACACAAAGATCTGCTAGTACCAAGAATTAGAGTAAAAGGATCTAGACTTGGAGACATATCTCTCCTTATGATGTAAACTTCATACAGGTTTCTTCCTTATTTGATCAGTCCAAATATAAGTGGCCCAATTTTTTAGGGTAAGCATCAACTTTGAGTCCTTTATGTTCTTATGTTCAAAGATGACATAAATAGGTATGCAAAAAGTCACTTTGATTAGACCCAAAGAAGGAAAATACTACTAGCTTCATCAGAAGAATCTTCTTGTGTACAGAATCTACATTAAGGATGAGGTAAGCCTTTATTGAACAGCGCAACCCACAGAAAAATATCTGCTACAAAAATGAATAGGGAGGATAGCACTGGGTTGAAAGAGGGTTTTTTTTTTATTCAAAAAATAGAGATGATAAATTCTATTTTCATCCATCTTTTCTTTTATTACCTTATCTGTTCTTCCATGATTTATCATATTCATCTATATGATGACTAGTACTACATAAATTTCTCTTCAAACCTGGGATCCATAGTGAATACTCCAAAAAAGTAAGAAAATGATGCAATTTTTATCAGAAGCTGTCAACAATTTCAACAAACCAGGGCTGTTTGGATGCTATTTTGAAGTCTTCACATCTTTGTAAACCCTGGTTTATTTGTTATTTAATTTTAGTCAGATTCAAACCCCTTTTTGAAGCACCTGACCTGAAAAGGAGTCTGAGCTAGGAGATATGTCTGCCTCAAAATGGTATATTGCTTGCAAGAAAAAAATGGCAGTTCTAAACTTTAATAGCTCATACTTTTGTTAATACTGTGTAGAAAATCTACTATAACCACGTTATGGAGAGTTCTATGAGCCAGCGTTCCATTGGTATAAGAAGCACCCCAATTTTGTGCTCCACTACAGAGTTATGGCATCTCCAATACACAAACCTTTTTCTGCCAACTTTGTGCAAAATTATTGCTTTGATACCACACATAATCCCCTGAATGAAATAATGACACACTACTACTGCAAACACAAATACGATATATGAACATAGACAGAGGGGTTGGGGGCTCCTGCAAACCTAAGAGTGGATTACATTATTTTCTTTTTGCAAGATATGTCTTATATTACAGAGAAAATTTACTTAGTAGCTGAAAAAGGAAAACCAAAAATAAAAATGGAAGGATATATACAACATGGAATCATATCCTCTTCTTGAGAGCAACTAAGGCAGTAATAAACTGAGAGTAAGCTACAGCACTCAACTCTTTGACATCCCTAATTAAGAGGTATCCTTTGGTAAACAATTGTATACACATCTCTTCTTGCCAAGAGTGACAAAAACAATTGACTGAACTAACCTTACTGGAGAAAACATACTTGTATTGAAGCTGCCAGACTATGAATAAAGCTGATATCCAAATACAGTCCAGAACTCGCGAAAAGTAGGACAGTGACAGCGCCTAGGAAGAGCTACATGCCAATGAAGCTGTCAAGTATGGGAAATACAATATATCAAGGCGAAACAAGTTTATGTTGGCTGCTACAAGATCAGGGATGGGAACACTTTAAAAGAATAGAAAGAACCTATCAAGCAGGGGGCAATGCCCATCTCTTTAATGCAATTTGTGTGTTCTAGTTTTCCCATCGTGGAAGAGATCTGGAAACATGAGCTTCTTATCCAACCCTAGCTGATGAAGTGGAAGAGAATTTTTCTTCCAACAATGACTATAAATATAGCCAAGGCAAGTTGGTGGAAAATTGGAAGGAGAATTGATTATCCTTTTATGGGAAATCTGATCTGTACAAGTGGATTAAAGGTATTGATGTTTGCACTTTTCAGAGCCATCTTGAGAGTTGAGCTTGTTTCTGACATTTAGTCCCATGCTTTGTGATAGAATAGTTAATTTACTTAAATTAAAATTTCTCTTTCTAGCACTAGTCTTTTCTCTCAAGAGCTGATGATTGGCCCGAGGACCATATTGAAGTGGTCCTTATGGTCCTTTAGCAATGGGCCACTAATCTTTGGTTAGTGGACTATTAGGTTTCAACTAGTACCTTATTCCATGGGTTAAATTTCCAACTTGCCAAAAGCTAAAGAAGCAAACTAAAATTATTTCATGATAGTTGGGCATGCCCCATGCATTTGCAGACTGCAGTTAATCTCCCATTTTCTATATTTCTCATAATTCTAAATCATAGTCCTCATTGTGAGCTTGAATAAATTTTTTTCCTGCTTGATTGGTTTATGATATTTTGTTTGTATTTATTTCCACTGTGGCTGTTTCTGCATTTTAAAAACTTCTTGTACAAGTCTGACTCAAATGCCTATTACTTATACCACTGTTGCAGAACTCTCCAACTAATTGGCAGTTCAATTATAAAATGGCTAATTAGCTGAAAAAATTGCTGTTTTTTACAGTTTTCAATATTTGGTGAGTAATTTTTTGCCAATCTTTTCAATAAAATCAGCAGCAGTGGCAGATGTCACACTTCCAAGATAGATTTTTTTCGTATTTGTTGAAGAGGGGAAAGGTTGATTCAGCTTGCTTATGTTGTTTTAAGTCCATATTTTAATTTATTATTTAGTTGAAAAATATGAAATTATATGCATTTTTTATTTCTGAATGTCTTTTTGCTTTGTTTTTCTGGAGTCAATGATTTTGGACCCTTGTTGATTTCTTTCCAAGTCTTAGTTCTGCAACATTGATTTACACGTTTGAAAAGTTGGGGTCTTACACCTGTGTGACTGTATTCTAAAACTTTTCTTCTATGGCTGTAAGGAACTTACAATTTGTCCTGGACATTGCAGAATTCTCGCTGCCATGCTTGTGAGCAACCTCCAGATGCCCATGCTTACTGCTATACTCATCAGGAGGGAAGGCTTATGATATCTCTTCAACGAATTCCTCAACCTGTTACTTTACCTGGTGAACGGGAAGGGAAAATATGGATGTGGCATCGGTGCCTGAAATGTGAATGGAAAGATGGACTTCCTCAACCAAACAGGAGAGTGTTGATGTCTGATGCAGCATCTGGTCTGTCGTTTGGAAAATTTTTAGAGCTCAGTTTCTCAAATAATGCTGCAAGTAGAGTAGCAAGTTGTGGCCATTCCTTACATAGAGACTGTCTTCGTTTTTATGGGTATGGATTTACCTTATTTATCAGTCATTGACTTCTAATAATTTCCAGCTGTTGCACCTAGTATATCATGATCTCTTCTCAGAAAATTGGAATGACTTGTTTCTATGCCTTTCCCTATGGAGCAGGCTTGGCAGTTTGGTTGCATGCTTCCATTATTCTTCCATCAATATTCTCAGTGTTCATTTGCCACCTGCTAAACTAGAATTCAATAACCCAAATCAACAAGACTGGCTCAGGAAGGAAGCAACAGAGGTGCACGCAGCCTTTTCATCATTCTTTTGTGTAAATATTTATTTATAGATCTGCAACCTTACAAACAGGTGGTTTAGTATATGTATCGTCTTTTAATGCTCCTGTCTGATTATGTAAAACAGGTTACACAAAATGGGGAGGAGTTCTTTTTGGAGGTTTTTGATTTGATTCATCAAGTTGGAGAGAAAATTTCAAGTGCCGGGCCTTATCCTACTGCAATTGTCCCAGAGTCAACAAAAATTGCAGAAGTTGAAGGGATGTTACAGAAAGAGAGAGCTGAATTTGAGGTGACAATCCTTGGTCCAATAATCGGTTGCTTATATATTTTCTTCTCAATGCAAGGATGCTTTCAAAACTTTATCTGTGTTATATAGCATTTTATTCTATCAATACTGATATAACTGCAAAATGTACTTGGTTCTGTACATTGTTCTTTCTGAAATAGGTGTCATTGCAAATGGCTATCACCAAAGATTGGCAACCCGGTCAACCGGCAGCTGATATTTTAGAGCTTAATCGCTTAAGGCGGAAACTTATATTTGAATCATATATATGGGATAAACGTCTTTGTTATTTGCATTCGTCTCTTACAGTGAAAAGGTCTTTGGTCAATTCAGACTTTAGTCTACCAGAAGATCTTAATGGTTCTTTGCAGGAGAACATTAATCCTGAAAAACAGGGGTTGATTCATGTGGCACAGATTCATGATAGTAACATCAAAGGTGCCAAAATTTCAGAGGAACATAATTATGGTTGTACAGTGAATAACGTCAGTCTTGGTGATAAGGAGGTGCCAGTTGTTGGTCAGAAAATAATTACTGGTGCACTTGTGCAGTCCCCTAGCATTCCTGGCATTCTGCAGGATTCCAATTTGGTTGATCAATTAACAGAGGCAGCCAGAGTGGCTGACAGACCTGTGGACTTGATAGTGAATTCAGAGGCCATGAAACCAGATCAGATGTCAATGAATGGAGATGATACTATCAAATATTTGAGTCCAGCCAGGCAGGATACAACACATCAGGCTGTCAGTGACATATACTCTACTGATAACAATAATTCAGAAGATAGATCAGTTGGTAGAATTGGTATTGGGGACATGTTGGATACTTCTGAGAAAGATTTGGGAGTTCATAGGAGAGTGCTAGAGGGACATTCTTGTAATGTGTCTAATCTTTCTGATACACTGGATGCTGCATGGACTGGTTATCCTTCATTGGCAGGCCAGGCTGCCCATCTGACATCACAAGGGAAAGGAGTTGTTAATGCAATTCCAAGTCTTGACAATTCTGGGGCATGTTCTGAACTGCCTTCGAAGATGGTTTCCAATACCATCAAGCCAAGTCTGGTTCCATCTATGGTAAGGACTGAAATTAATGATTCTAGCTCTGACACACGAGATATTGATGGGTCAGACTTACCAGATGCAAATGTGCCTTTATCAGTGGTTAGAACAGCTCATTATTCAAATTATCCTGAATTTGAAGAAAGCTTGATCTGGGAACCCTTTTCATACTTGTATATGATTTTCAGTAACACCTCTCAGGAATCTTTGAGAATTATTGAATTAATTAGTGATTATAAGCCAGTATTCGTGTCCTCAGTGGTTAAGCTGCTTGATCAGGGTGGCGCAAAGTTACTCTTACCGACTGGCATTGACAATACAGTAATTGCTGTTTATGAGGATGAGCCTACAAGCCTGATAGCATATGCTGTCACCTCTAAACAGTACCAGGCTCAGATATCTGATGATCAATTGGAGGAGAAACACAAAGAGAAAGATGAGGACACAGAGAGATATTCTGAAGACTCATCTGTTAGAGATAATGCCCCTTATTCTCTTCAGAACTCAGATAACTCCTTTGAAGTGGCTGGAGTTCCTTTTGGGGGTAGAACATCTTTATCTGAGGATCTTTCTACTTCTAGTTCCTCTGGTTCCAATGAGATTGTGGTTGCAGATCCTGTATTACATGCAAAGATCAGGCATGCAGAAATATGTTTTGGTGATGAAAATTTGCCAGGAAAAGGGAAATATTCAGTAATTTGTTACTGTGCAAAACAATTTAATGCTCTTCGGAAAAAATGTTGCCCAACAGAGAGAGATTTTATATGTTCTCTGAGCCATTGTAAAAAGTGGGGGGCACAAGGTGGAAAGAGCAAGGTTTTTTTTGCAAAAACTCTCGATGATAGATTCATTATTAAGCAGGTCACTAAAACAGAATTGGAGTCCTTTCTTGTCTTTGCCCCAGAATATTTCAAACATCTTACAAACTCGTTAAGTACAGGAAGCCCCACATGCCTGGCAAAAATCCTTGGAATTTATCAGGTACTTGCTATAGTTATTTCATTATTTCCATGATGTATTTTCTTAGACATGCTTCTAAGACCGTTGGAAAATGATAGTATTCCCATATTGACATGCCTCTAAGTTTTCTTTTCACTTATTTCTGTTCATTTCAAATATGGATGGCTCATGATCTGATTCTGCAGGTTACTGTAAAACATTCAAAAGGTGCAAAAGATGTTAAGATGGACCTTATGGTGATGGAGAATCTTTTGTTTGGAAGGACTGCAACACGGATTTATGACCTCAAAGGCTCTCTTCGCAACCGATACAATACAGATTCAAGTGGAGTTCTTCTAGATCAGAATTTTATTGAAGCAATGCTAATATCTCCAGTATTTGTTGGTAACAAGGCTAAGCATCTTTTAGAGCGAGCTGTTTGGAATGACACTTCGTTTCTTACTGTGAGTATGCTTCTGTTTTTTTCTCCATACTCATATACTTGAAAGTTTGTTCCAGTCTACTGTTGGTAAGCATTTTCTCATGGTTTTGTATGTGGCACTGATGTTTACAGTCAATCAATGTGATGGATTATTCATTGCTTGTTGGAGTTGACGAAGAGCGACGAGAACTAATTCTGGGCATTATTGATTATATGAGGCAGTATACATGGGATAAGCATCTTGAAACATGGGTAAAAGCTTCTGGAATTCTGGGAGGTCCAAAGAATGAAGCACCCACTGTTATCTCTCCAAGGGAATACAAAAAAAGGTTTCGTAAAGCAATGTCTACCTACTTTCAGACAGTGCCAGATCTATGGTCTTCTAACTTTATCACGAACCCTTCCCTGAGTGAATTAAGTGAAGATAATACCAAAGACAACACTGAAGAGCAAGCTGCAAAGTCCACTCCATAGTAAATTTTTCTCTGCCAACCATTATACAACTCTTGCAGGATTAGCAGGGTGAATTTTTCCTGGTTAACCTCTTCAAAGAGAAGTACTATTGATTGTATGAGTAAAAAAAAGTTTGTTTCTTCTAGAGCCAGATAGTTCCATTCTTTTTAGTTTTGACTAAATCTCATCTGTATGATATTTCTGTAATATCAATAAGTGTAGGAATTTAGAATTGTCAATTCTGTATCCTTTAATCCCTGTAAAAATTCTGTAGATAATTATTTTTATATCTCATGTCATATGAGTTGGGTCTAGAAAATGGCTGTATTATCAGCGATTTGGCTATAATGACTCTGAACTTGATTTTTATAGTGATTACAAATCCGAATTCTTAAGTCAAAGTCCAGGAGGTAATATTGATAATTCACATGTTGAGCACATGCAGATCCTAACTGTAATTAAATCTTGTTTATTGCTCTAACTTGAATCAGTTCTTCTTGTCTAAGATTATTTTTGATCAAGATCCAGTAGTTAGAGGTTTCACGGCTTCTTGAAGTCTGCAGGTTAATGGGAACTGAGTAACTTAAAGTTGTTATAGTGCTACACTTGCTATCCAGAATAGATATTATATGTCTCATCTTGAAATCTCATATAGTGGTTATAGTGGGTGAATTTGGATACTCTACATGTCCAACAAGAAGTCCTTGATAACAATCTACATATTTCAAACATCTAAAATGTCTGTTTTTCGGTATTTGCATCTTTTAAAATATCTTTTTGATGTTATGGTTGCAACTTTCCCATTGATAGTTGTCATAACAAATTATGACGGTGTTAAAGTAGAAAGTTGAAAATGTAGCAGGAGTGCTTTATATGGATATTTAATACAACACTTTTGTGGATAATAAATCTTGTGTTTGATGTAAACGCTAATGCAATATATAAGGAAGGCTCTGAGATAGGCAAGGCTGATTAAGTTATTAAGAGGGACAACATTAGAAGTAATGGTTTTCTTTATCTTTCCAGGACTCATTTTGCTACTGCTTGCTAATGCATCAATTGATAAGGTAATATTGCAGACGTTTAAACATGTGCTTGAATGGTTGCATCAATCAAGCAAACTAGGTACTCCTGTTTTGGTCATCACAAAATATTGTTAATAAATGTACTATACCTGCTTTGAGGATACGCATTCATGATGCATGTTACACGTCTTGGCATCCAAAGCTTTTATTGTTGAGTAGCTCTTGTTTAATTAACTTGAAAGCCTTAAGAGGCTTATACAAAGCGAAAATGATCTATCCAATAAAACGATCACTAACGTTTTCAGAGTTTGTAGATGTTACATATGTCATGCCAAGGCAATTGTCATGGATCAGTCTCCTACAACAATCACAAAACATTTTGACAAGAGAAATATTAATCGTAGTTCGATATGTATCTAGAGGGTGTCTTAAGGGTGATTTTATATGATGATGACGTTTTTGTTGAAGGTGCTTTATTTCCTCCAATGCTAAAGTAGACATGTGTTTTATGGTAGATTTACCTAACAAGTCTTACACAAAAGAGTTTAGGAGTCTTGCAACATTCTTTAGGTTACATATTGTGGATTGAGCTCTTGGGTATTTAGCTTAGGTATTTAAAAGCTGAGGAATTTGGATATCTATTAGTTCATTTATTTTGGTCTTTTGAGTAGCCATTAGGTGTTCTCTTCTCGCAAAACGTAAGATAGTACAATTGAGCATTCACAGATGCATTACATGACTAACAATAAGTGATGTATAAAAGAATGTATCATATTATTTTTGTTGAAATTCATAGAAGAAAAAAAAACTCATCAACACATATTTATCTACTAACCTTAATTAGGGATCTACATATTTATATCTAATAATAAGAACCATAACAAACTAACCACCAACAACTATTGACTCACTACCTTACAATGGACATTGATTAGTCAACATGTTTGACTAGCCAACCTAACATCCTTATTTAGTCAATGTCTTAAGTTCACTAATATAGGAAACCCTCTAGCATCTACATATAAGAAATAGTCGAAATTTACAAGTACACTTTGTCTTCGTCATGAATTAGACATGAATATCTTGACATTATCTACAGAGAAAATTTGGTGCTATAAATTCAATTTATGAAGATAGTACGTTTAGGACAATGCTTTGTTTGGCTTTGTTAACTAGTTTGATATGTGTTGGGTAGATTAACAAAAGGATGGCAAATTAACCATGCAATTTTTTATAAAATTTTATCTAATTGAATATGTAAACAAGGCTACCACACAATTTTGAAGGTTCTCTTATTTAGAACTACACCTTTTATTTCACAATATGTGATCACCATTGCTCTCTTCTTCATCCTCTATATCTAATCCAATCTCTGCATTTGTTGGTATGGAGGATGACCCCTCAATAAGATCATCAACGTCAAAAGTGACTGACTCTAGCATTGGTTCATTAAGATCGAAGTTTGGCAATGCCAACTCAACATTGTTTTCCAAACTAATATCATCAAGAAACACTTCAATCACTCCTCCTTCTATTTGTAGATAAAATGGAAGTTAGTGTTCATATACACCATTGTCTCTGCTTTGGACTAATCAAGCTTGCTCTTCTTCAAACAATACAAATTCCCACATGTGCTTCAACTCCTCTCACAACAAGAGAATGGAGTAACTTGAGAGAGAAGCCTCATGGCTAATTGTTGTAGAGGAGGGCACGCTACCCCACCAATTACGCACCGAGCATAGATCTTCTTAGGCCCCTTGTCTTTGAGCACAACATAGCCTCCAAATCTCCTAATGCTAGTGGAAAACTCTTCGAAGTACCCCTCCACCTCATCAAAGGATGCTCTATCTTGATATATCAAACTAAATGCATCCTCCCTTGTGAAATTTCCCTATCCACATGAGGAGGGAATTTGCAAGAAGGCCCATCATTGAGTCAACCATTGTTGATGTTTGAGTTTCAATGAGTGAGCCAAGCAATGCAAAGGTATGCAATTCTTATACCACATGCTGACAAGAATATTCTATATGGTGGTGAAAGAGCTCTCTGTTAATGCCTCATACAATAGACTCAATTATGGAATCACACTTCGTATAAACCTCTCCTTGGATGGGCTAATACATGCCAACGAACTGCAACAAACAGTGGCGTCCACAATCTTTTGATTCGTAAACTGTCGTGGATATTCCATTGAACAATTCGTCACAACACATCTGATAAAAATATATTTAAAATCTGAAATTCTACACTATTACAATTTTATTAGATTTATGGATATGTAGATTTACTGTTAATAATGCATTTATGTGAATTAAAATTATGTAGAAAATAGAGAACGAAAAAATAAAAGCTCACACAGACATTTGACACACGATCTGACCTGAGAGACCGTTTCAGCAGAAAATTTTAGTTGGAAGGTGAGGCTGCATTCCACTCTTTCTCTGAATGGAAATATGGCTGCGAGTACAAATAAGTATGGCTTGTGGCTCAAGGGCTATTATAATGAGAAATCCTCTCTGTGTGCTCTATCTCCTATCCCTCTTGCATCCTCCCTTGTGAAATTTCCCTATCCACATGAGGAGGGAATTTGCAAGAAGGCCCACCATTGAGTCAACCATTGTTGGTGTTTGAGTTTCAATGAGTGAGCCACACAATGCAAAGGTATGCAATTCTTATCCCACAGGCTGACAATAATATTTTATATGGTGGTGAAAGAGCTCTTTGTTAATGTCTCATACAATAGACTCAATTATGGAATCACACTTCGCATAAACCTCTCCTTGGATGGACTAGTCCATGCCAACGAACTACAACAAACGGTGGCGTCCACAATCTTTTGATCTGTAAACTGTCGTGGATATTCCACTGAACAACAACACATATGATAAAAATATATTTAAAATCTGAAATTCTACACTATTACAATTTTATTAGATTTATGGATATGTAGATTTACTGTTAATAATGCATTTATGTGAATTAAAATTATGTAGAAAATAGAGAACGAAAAAATAAAAGCTCACACAGACATTTGACACACGATCTGACCTGAGAAACCGTTTCAGCAGAAAAATTTAGTTGGAAGGTGAGGCTGCTTTGCGCTCTTTCTCTGAATGGAAATATGGCTGCGAGTACAAATAAGTATGGCTTGTGGCTCAAGGGCTATTATAATGAGAAATCCTCTCTGTGTGCTCTATCTCCTATCTCTCTTGCATCCTCCCTTGTGAAATTTCCCTATCCACATGAGGAGGGAATTTGCAAGAAGGCCCACCATTGAGTCAACCATTGTTGGTGTTTGAGTTTCAATGAGTGAGCCACACAATGCAAAGGTATGCAATTCTTATCCCACAGGCTGACAAGAATATTTTATATGGTGGTGAAAGAGCTCTTTGTTAATGTCTCATACAATAGACTCAATTATGGAATCACACTTCGCATAAACCTCTCCTTGGATGGACTAGTCCATGCCAACGAACTACAACAAACGGTGGCGTCCACAATCTTTTGATCTATAAACTGCCATGGATATTCCACTGAACAACAACACATATGATAAAAATATATTTAAAATCTGAAATTCTACACTATGACAGTTTTATTAGATTTATGGATATGTAGATTTACTGTCAATAATGCATGTATGCAAATTAAAATTATGTAGAAAATAGATAACGACAAAATAAAAGCTCACACAAACATTTGACACACGATCTGACTTGAGAAACTGTTTCAGCTAAAAAATTTGGTTGGAAGATGAGGCTGCTCTGCTCTCTTTCTCTGAATGGCAATATGGCTGCGAGTACAAATAAGTATGGTTTGTGGCTCAAGGGCTATTAAAATGCAAAATCCTCTCTGTGTCCTCGATCTCCTATCCCTCTTGACTATTTTTGCGCCTGATAGCCTATATTAGTGGTTAGGTTTGATTACCTCAACTCTTAATTAGAGTTACAATATAGAATATTCTAGAGTATTTTTTATCATAATCACGTGGGTAGTCTCGTTTTTCATGAACAATGGGGGCTGGCGTGGCATCCTCTTGAATTATGGTGTTGAAAACAGGAAGGTCAACTTTTGAGTGGCATAAATTTTGCATACAGACTTCGATTGACGCAATTTTTGCGCTGTTGGAAAGGTCTTTGTGTAGAATAAGAATAAAAAGTGCAACACTAATGCAACAATTTTTTACCGCAAAAAAACGTCATTTGATGCCTCAAAATGCTCTTGGAAGGTTTCAGACCCTAATTTACCAAACATGGCTCCATTGGTAAAAATGGTCCTGAGCGCTGATTCCTCCACTTTTTCCACTCTAAAAGCTTTGAGATGGATGAAAAACAATACAATGATCCAATCCATATCACACATCCCCATTTTGGGAGGCTTTTGGTCCCAAAAATATTCTACTGAATGAGGTGAATTTTTTTTTCCTCCACCTTCTCTTTGGTGTACCATTTAACTTTTCCTAGTCAACCCAGTTTGCCAAAAGTCATGACGTCATTGTCTTGTAGTTTTGGTTTTCTTCTAAAAAACTATATCTTCTGTCAACTCTGCTTGAGCATCTGGCTCCAAATCCTCCACAGAAGTTAGGACATGTTCCTCTCTTGATCTAGCATGGAAGGCTCATAGAGTTCCAGATTCTTTCATTAGGGGAATTTTGAGGTCTAAAATGGGCCTCCTAAGGAAATAATAAAATAATAGCTAAACCAATAAAATAATATTTATAAATTTGAAATTCACTTTTTGCATCACAATCCATTTAACCATAGTAAAATTCAACTCAAAAGTTATACCAACATAAAATTAATAAAAAAATTATATTAATGTGACTATAAATAAAAATGAGTTTTTCAAGAAAAAGTCATTATCATTGAACAACTAATGCATTTGTTCTTTGTACTTAAATAACTTAAAATAAAATATAAATATAAATTTATAAATCCTTAATTATTATATGCTATTAATTAAAATTTATATTATTTAAATTGTATAATAGCATGTAATTAATATACCATATAAAAATAAAATAATATAATATAATATAATAAATGTATAGAGATATACATTGTTACTTTCAAAAAATATGAAATGACAATAATATATTTTTATTCAAAAAATGTGAAATGACATTTATTATGAGTACTTTACTTTGACTTTAAAAGTACTTAGAGCACTACCATGGTTAACCATGGGTATTTATCCACCATTGAAAATGTGACAAGTAAATGTTGAACCCTTAGTTAAACTGAGAGGGGGGGTGAATTAGTTTAACACATTCATGGACTTTTAAAACTTTTCTTTAAACTAATTTACACCTTCATTTCATGATCAACATAGTATGTGAGCAATCTTAATTTGTGAGCAGCAAGTATAAGCAGATTAGATAATGTAACAACAGTCTTAATATGTGAGCAGCAAGTATTAAACAGATTCGATATACCATATCAACCCATAGACATCATGCAAATAGACAGCAGATATAAGTGGAAACCCATAAGGGAGAAAAATACATCTTATTATTGTTGTGATGCAAAGGCAAGCTCCAACTCCCTCTCACCATTGATTTTCTGTAGGCTCCAACCTACAGCAGGCTCCTACCTCAATTCTGCAAGCTACAACTTGCAAGGAAGCTCCAACTCCCATCTATTTTCTACAGGCTACAACATACAGGGGGTTCCTACCTCAGCCAACTACAACTGATATCTATCAAGCTACAACTTGATATGGAAGCACCAACTCCCATCTATTTTCTGCAGGCTACAACCTACAGGAGACTCCTACCTCAGCCAGCTATAACTGACATCTATCAAGCTACCACATGATATGGAAGCACCAACTTCCTCACTTTACAATAAAATCATATGTTGATTTACCTGGATATCAGCTCTGTTTTCCTCCTTCTTCACTGCTATCCTCCAGCTTTCACATCTGCCTTACATCATCTCTGGATCTTCACAGCTTCTTTATCTGCTCCTCCTTCTTCTTACCCTCTCTGCCTCATTTTTCCATTCTATGACCTTTTTTTGTGCATATCTATGTGATATCATTTATAGAGTTCACCTCATGACTGTTTGTATTCCACAGGAAATTCAGAATGAACAACCATGACTCTTTGCCTTCCACCTTCTCGTTTTCTTGCCTAGCACATTCAGAAAAATGTAACAATATGTATACATTTCAATATTACAGTGGGGTATTTGTTTGCCTCCGGAGACTTGCCTTTGCATCACATACAATAAAAATGATTATAAATCATTTACATTCACATTTACAGTTACATAAATAAATTTCACTCAGACCTTTTTCGGCCCTTGGCTTGCTGTGCATTTGTCTTTTCTGCTGCTATCACTGTTAACAGTTCTGTATACTCTCCCGCTGTCATGGTCCTTTCTGTTGTTTCTGTTGATATATTTCAGCTGTTCTGCACGAACACTGATGGCGGGGCACCCTGCCAAAACCACATTCTCTTCTCTGATGCACATGAAAATGCATCTCCAATATCTGTGCTCTATACAAATTCCGATCTGGGAAATTTCAATATCTTATTTTCTGAACTTGAAATTTAAATTACTGTATGCGGAAGCTTCTTTCATCTATGGTTATGAAACCATACATATGATAAACTTCATATTTCAAATATGCATATACAATTAAATCCAAACTCTAAACCTCAGTTAATACACTTATGAGCATTCAAATCAACTTTCGACCTTTATAACAAAATGCATTATATAGTGGCCACTTTATGGAATGGATATTCATATAGGTATAAACTCCATGGCATAAACCTTTACGGTTTCAACTTACCTTCTTATCATTCATCAAATGTGTGCAACACATTATACTTTCGGCCACCATCCATTACACATCTTACCCATGTTAATATTCCACCCTTGGTTTAAAATCCAACACATTAGCTTACCACGAAAGTTTCTTATTTCGGAATCTATGGTTAAAACCATAGAAATAAAACCCAAACCGCATGTAAAATGCTCTTCCCTTTAAACACCAACCAAACCTTATATCCAAGATTTATTCACGAGTAAAAGCCCTTTCGAATAGCATTGCCATAACCTTGGTTAAACAACTTTCGGCATTATATCTGTAATGCTCAACCCTTATAACTTATAACCCAAATGTTTACAAGTCCGCTTCATCAATTCAGCGATATGGTTTAAACCCAATTAAACCACACGACTACTCATGGCCCACAAATTTATTCACTCGCATATCAAACATTCATCAAGGTTTAACACATACAATTCAACTGCATATCCATTTATATGGTATATTGGTTCCGACATATATTACACCAACAATAAATCTTCGCCCCGTTCCTTTCATACCAGAGTTCTACTTTGGTTAAACAATAGCCCAATCATTGACCAATCCGACATGTCAATAAATATAAAAACCTTCGATTTTCTCAAAGACCCCAATATATGAAACTTCGGGCCCACAGCTATTAATACTTACCTCTTCGCTTGTTTAACACCTCCATTAATCATCATGCAACTTCATGATGCGAACGCCATTGATCTCCGATGGCTAGCAATCGGACGGAAATTGCAAAAATTTTAACCCCGCAACTTAACTCTCCAAAAAAATGCGAAATTCGTGGTTTTGGATTACCACTCCTGCTACACGTCATTCAAAGATCAATATTGCGTTTTTTCTAGGAATACCTCTTACCATTTTTAAGAAATGCGAAAACCACCTGTTTCTTGGCTCAAAACCGCTTCACATTTTACTATTCATTCCTCATGGTTTTGTCACTCCAATGTCTTGTTATTATAAAGACACAACTCCTTTGAACTACAACTCTGCATTTTATCAAATTTGTTATTCGGTTGCACAGCAAAGAATCGATTGCTCGATTTCTCATTCGATACAGTCCATTGCTTGATTTCTGTAGAACTCGGAATCCTTACAAAGATTCTATTGCGTCATCAACACGCCGCAGAGTTGTTGCATACTGTTCCATATTCAATTGTTTTAACGCTGTCTATTCGATTTAACTCATCGATTCTTCAATCCGAAGACTCCCTCTCAACGCTATGCTTATTACTATCCATCGAATATGCTTCTCAGTGGTTTACTTTTAAGACAAACTTTAAAGGAACCTTCCCCAATCATTCACCAACGCGTTGCTACAGAAACAAGGAACCATTCAAGCCACAAGGAATGACACCATTCAATCTCAACAGGGTCTAATATAGCAATTTCATCACAGTCCCTTTCTATTTTACAAAGGAGGCTATCGGCTTCTTGGAAGCTCGATTCATATTTTCGATTTTTACCTATCATACAATAATTATTATAAGCCTCAACTCTCTGCGCATTCAACAACAACACACCACCATTTTATCTCCATGAACTTTGCATAGTTAACTCAAAATTTCACAAATAATTAAAGCAGTCCATACGTGCATAATCCAATCAATCAACACACATGTATTTCAGAATAAATTCCTTCATATATAAATATGAAATCAAATACAAAACCCTTTCTTGATTCTGGCCAGATATTCAATGGCCCTTTTTCCTCACTACTCTGCCTCTTGAACCACTCTAATTCTCTAGCCCCTGGCCAAGTCTTCAACATCAATTGGCCCTTCTACAACTGCCCGTAGGCTTACAGGAACAAACCCTGTTTGTCCAGACTGAATCACTCACACACTCTGCAGCTCTCCAGATCTGCTACTTCTGCTTCTTTTCTCCTTTGCTTCATCTGCTGCTTGGGCTGCCTCTGCTACCTCTCTGCTTATTTTATGCCTCAGCTACTTCTTTTTTGCCTTTGCTTCTTCCTGGTGTCCAAGCTGCCTCTTTTTGTTGCCCTCGCTGCCTCTGCTCCTTGTCTGTCTCCTTTTCCTTATTGCTGGTTCTTCTTTGTGATAGTTTAGGTGCAGCTCCTTTCTTCTCCTTCACCATCAATGACAATATTTCCAATAGTCTCCCCCTTTGGCATTGATGGAAATCCTCCACCAATACTCCAATACTTCCTTCAGGACTTCCTCCCCTTTTCATTCTGAAAGGTGTGTTTTGTCTTCCTCTGCCTATATTCTTTTTCTTGCATTTCCTCCCCCTTTGACATCAATGGCAAAGAGTTGCAAATTTCCCAGTGTGGATTCTATCTTTGCATTTCCTCTCTCTGAGTTGTGTTTAGGCCCTTCTTCTTTTGACTTTATACCTTGCTACTCCAGACTGGTGTAAACGAGTTGTTGAGAGAACACTTTTGAGAAATTATTGAACTTGTATATGCACAGTAAGTTGATACCATCCTGAAGCACAGACTCCTTGCACCTATATAGAGTGTAGGTGATGATAGAACGACCATATGTAATCAGACTTATATAATCAGAGATGCATCATTGGACCATAGCTAAAATACTGAGAATGCTTCAAATATACTTCAGTCTCTAGTATGATCTTCATCAGAAATACATATATGTTGAGGAAGATTGTAGATGGAATATGTCTTCTTTTGTAATACACATCTGCAGTACAACATCTGTTCAATTATGATGATGCCAATATATATTTTATAGCTGTGGTTCACCTTTCTTGCCTGTTGGTGGTGATATGAGCTAGGGTGCTGACAAGGATATTACACTTAATAGCTGAAAGGTCCTTGTTTCTGATGTGAACAATGAATCAACCTAGAGCTTACAACTTATTGTGAGATGAGACGACATCTTTCAATCTAAGAGACCAAATGATTTTCTGCTTGTATAATGTACTTTAAAAAACAAACCCTTGTGGCTAGATACATTCAATGTATTGGTCAGTCTCACTTATCAACCATGCAATTTTATTTATGACATAATGGGGTATGTATGTCAATGATCAACCTCTTTTCAATGATCAAATAGTCCTTCATACTTCAGATACTTTAACTGTTCTATCATGATGATTTTCCACAAAAGCATATTTAAGATGTTTAATTGAAATCTCAGCAAACAGACTTCACACAATTCTATGAATGATCTTAAGAAAGAGGCCTTGAAGATATATATGTACTGACTTTAGGAAGGCATGCAGTTATATATAGAAATAGATACTGCTTCAATGCTCAATATAATGCCTCAAGTGTAAACAAAATAATGATCCTTTAGCACTATTATTGACCTTTTCATGCTTTGGTAATGTAGATAACGATGGGAATACTACCTTGATGTAATTCTGATCTTGAGGACCTGTACCATACCACTGCTCTATTGAGGACACTTGGTTATTCTGCTGATAGGCAGACTACATGATCCACATACCAATTGATACTAATTTGATAAACCAAGCAGTAATTTCACTTCAACTCGCACATGCACCCATAGTTAAGACAACCTTCATAGTTTCTCCTATTGAGATCTCCACTGTTCACACCAACAATCATCAATATACTGAATTTGATCTTGGCATCATTAACCATTTTTCTTATTCTATCATTCTGTTCAAAGGAATGTCACTGCATTTTCCTTTCTAGGAATGCTCCAGAATCATTACTGCTTTATATGCAATTCAACTGTTCTAACATAGTGATCTTTGGGAAGACATCTTCAATTTATTTGCTTGGAATCTTCATGGGAAGATCACTCAGAGATTTATCACTCACTTAACTGCATTCCTCCAAGGGGACTTTTCATAGATGAATGATGTAATGACATAATGATGATAGGTACTTCTCTTAATCATCCTTCTTAATGTGATTCATTGTTAATTCTAGCAGTATGATGCACAATGTGATCATCCTTTATGGGTCTTTCCAGTTCTATAGCTCGAAACATAATTTTTTGTGATTTTAACCATTCATCACTTAATGTGTTGATGTCTTCTTAGCTTACATGTTCATGGCTGATGTTCCCTCTACCATCATGGCCGCTTGTTGCCTTCTCTTCTTCCATCAATCTTTCAGCTATTGAATGCTTCAGATAATCTTCTTCATCTATAGTTCTCTGTTAGTGAAATTGTCCTTTCCCTTCCTGATCTTATAGCTGTCCTCATTCCAAGGAGCTCTTCTTAGACTACTTTTGTGGGGACTATTTATGAACTGCTCTCCCCCTGGGATGTTTCTTCTTAGAGCAGCTCCTCCTGAGACTGTGATGGATTCATTATGTTATTGAGTTAAAAGGCTCCCCCTTTCTCTTTTCCTTCCATACTTTATTGGGGTTCTTCATAATGTCTGCACTTATTTTTGATTCATAGTTTTGTTTGATTTGATTAGATTCCATCATCTGTCTAGAGTTCTTTAATGTATATGGTAGTTTACAGTCCTTTGCTTTGTGACCAAGTTTGAGGCATACATAACATCTTATTTTACCAAGGTATGTTTGAGCTGATGTATAATATTTTGTTCCCCTTGTTGAACATAATTTAGATTCAACAGATTTATGTCCAAATTCATTGCATGCAAAACAGTAGCCATGGAAATGATTTTTGTACCTCGTGAAAGATTGTCTTTTCCAGTTGCTTGCTTGAGGGGTTCTTCTCATTTGCTGCATCTTTTTCAGGTTAAAGTTGATATGCCTAGTCTTACAATGTGCTGCAATATGTCCTGGTTTATGACAAGAGCAACATGTGATATTTTTCATAGGAGGAAAGAACCTCCTTTGACATCTTCCGAATTTGTTCAATTCATCCTTAGGAGCGTATGAGCCTTTAGCAGTTGATTGTTTCATCCTCTCATTCTTTGTTATTTCATGTTGCTTCTTGTTTCTGTTTGTTTCTTTACAAATCATGTTCTTGCTGGCTTCTACTTCTGTAGGAATCTTCTGAGCTGCTTCATTATCCTTTACAGCTTTTACAAACATGATATTCCTGTTATCTTCTACCTTGGACATACTTGTTTCTCCTTCATAGCCTATCCCAGTCTTTATAAGAGGAGACTTTTGAGCATTTAGAATCTTGTCCAACTGTTCAGAGCTTGTCATTTGAGGAGTATTCATTAATAATTCTCTTTGGGATTTTTCTAATTTCTTTCTCAGACACACTACTTCTTCTTCCAATTTCTCTTGCTTCTGAATTTTATCCTTTATTTGCTTTAGTAGAGTGTCTTCTACTTTCCTTGCTTCTTCGAGTTGTGTCTTTAGGCCAAAAATTTCTTTCTTATCTTCATATTATTTCTCATCACATATTTGCACCAATTTCTTCAGTTCTTTGTTTTCATTCTTCAATCTTTCTATTCCAGTCAAGGCCGTGTCAAGTTTGGATTTTTCCTCAACTGTAATTTCTTCACGGTACTTACATCCATTCACCCTGGCAGGCATCTCATTTGATTGACCTTTTTCCTTTTGAATGGAATTTTCTTCTTCTTCTAGTTTATCTTCTCCTTCTTGATAATGCAGCCCCTAGTGTCTACTTCATTTCTAAAATGCAATCTATCCCATATTTATTTTGCAGAGGTTAGATCCATTATTAACTCAAGATCCTTGTTATGAAGATTGTTATATATCACGCGTTTTGCCTTGGCATTCCACTGTTGTTCTTGCACTGAGGGAGAGTCTGTGCAGTAACCATCACATACAAGTTTCCATACCTTAGGTTCATAAGCCATTAAATCTGTTTTAACCTTATCTCTCCATTCCAGAAAGTTTGTTGTATTTAACACATGTACATTTTGATAGTCCATGACTTAACCAGATCTCCTTCAAGCTATTAGGCTTACACCAAAGGAACCGGCTCTGATACCAATTGTTGAACCCTTAGTTAAATTGAGAGGGGGGGTGAATCAGTTTAACACATTCATGGACTTTTAAAACTTTCCTTTAAATTAATTTACACCTTCAATTCATGATCAACTTAGTATGTGAGCAATCTTAATTTGTGAGCAGCAAGTATAAGCAGATTAGATAATGTAACAACAGTCTTAATATGTGAGCATCAAGTATTAAGCAGATTAGATATACCATATCAACCCATAGACATCATGCAAATAGACAACAGATATAAGTGGAAACCCATAAGGGAGAAAACCACATCTTATTATTGTTGTGATGCAAAGGCAAGCTCCAACTTCCTCACACCACTGATTTTCTGTAGGCTCCAACCTACAAGAGGCTCCTACCTCAATTCTGCAAGCTACAACTTTCAAGGAAGCTCCGAATCCCATCTATTTTATGCAGGCTACAACATACAGGAGGTTCCTACCTCAGCCAGCTACAACTGATATCTATCAAGCTACAACTTGATATGGAAGCACCAACTCCCATCTATTTTATGCAGGCTACAACCTACAGGAGGCTCCTACCTCAGCCAGCTACAACTGACATCTATCAAGCTACCACTTGATATGGAAGCACCAACTTCCTCACTTTACAATAAAATCATATGCTGATTTACTTGGATATCATCTCTATTTTCCTCCTTCTTCACTGCTGTCCTCCAGCTTTCATATCTACCTTATATCATCTTTGGATCTTCACAGCTTCTCTATCTGCTCCTCCTTCTTCTTACCCTCTCTGCCTCATTTCTCCATTCTCTAACCTTTTTTTGTGCATATCTATGTGATATCATTTATAGAGTTCACCTCATGACTGTTTGTATTCCACAGGGAATTCGGAATGAACAGCCATGACTCTTTGCCTTCCACCTTCTCGTTTTCTTGCCTAGCACATTCAGAAAAATATAACAATATGTATACATTTCAATATTACAGTGGGGTATTTGTTTGCTTCCGGAGATTTGAATTTGCATCACATACAATAAAAATAATTTTAAATCATTTACATTCACATTTACAGTTACATAAATCAATTTCACTCAGCCCTTTTTCGACCCTTGGCTTGCTGTGCGTTTGTCTTTTCTGCTGCTATCACTGTTAACAGTTCTGTATACTCTCCTACTGTCACGGTCCTTTTTGTTGTTTATGTTGATATATTTCAGCTGTTCTGCATGAACACTGATGGCGGGGCACCCTGCCAAAACCACGTTCTCTTCTCTCATGCACATGAAAATGCATCTCCAATTTCTGTGCTCTATACAAATTCCGATCTCGGCAATTTCAATATCTTATTTTCTAAACTCGAAATTTAAATTACTGTACGCGGAAGCTTCTTTCATCTATGGTTATGAAACCATACATATGATAAACTTCATATTTCAAATATGCATATACAATTAAATCCAAACTCTAAACCTCAGTTAATACACTTATGAGCATTCGAATCAACTTTCGACCTTTATAACAAAATGCATTATATAGTGGCCACTTTATGGAATGGGTATTCATATAGGTATAAAATCCACGGCATAAACCTTTACGTTTTCAACTTACCTTCTTATCATTCATCAAATGTGTGCAACACATTATATTTTCGACCACCATCCATTACACATCTTACTCATGTTAATATTCCACCCTTGGTTTAAAATCCAACATAATAACTTACCACGAAAGTTTCTTATTTCTGAATCTATGGTTAAAACCATAGAAATAAAATCCAAACCGCATGTAAAATTCTCTTCCCTTTAAACACCAACCAAACCTTATATCCAAGATTTATTCACGAGTAAAAGCCCTTTCGAATAGCATTGCCATAACCTTTGGTTAAACAACTTTCGACATTATATCTGTAATGCTCAACCCTTATAAATTATAACCCAAATGTTTACAAGTCCGCTTCATCAATTCAGCTATATGGTTTAAACCCAATTAAACCACACGATTACTCATGGCCCACAACTTTATTCACTCGCATATCAAACATTCATCAAGGTTTAACACATACAATTCAACCGCATATCCATTATGATGATGCCAATATATATTTTATATCTGTGGTTCACCTTTCCTGCCTGTTGGTGGTGATATGAGCTAGGGTGCTGACAAGGATATTACACTTAATAGCTGAAAGGTCCTTGTTTCTGATGTGAACAATGAATCAACCCAGAGCTTACAACTTATTGTGAGATTAGACGATATCTTTCAATCTAAGAGACCAAATGACTTCACTGCTTGTACAATGTACTTTCAAAAACAAACCCTTGTGGCTAGATACATTCAATGTATTGGTTAGTCTCACTTAACAACCACGCAATTTTATTTATGACATAAGGGGGTATGTATGTCAATGATCAAATTCTTCCCAATGATCAACTAGTCCTTCATACTTCAGATACTTTAACTGTTCTATCATAATGATTTTCCACAAAAACATATTCAAGATGTTTAATTGAAATCTCAGCAAACAAACTTCACACAGTTTTATGAATGATCTTAAGAAAGAGGCCTTGAAGATATATATGTACTGACTTCAGGAAGGCATGCAGTTATATATAGAAATAGATACTGCTTCAATGCTCAATAAAATGCTTCAAGTGTAAACAAAATAATGAAACTTTAGCACTGTTATTGACCTTTTCATGCTTTAGTAATGTAGATAACGTTGGGAATACTACCTTGATGTAATTCTTATCTTGAGGACCTGTACCATACCACTGCTCTATTGAGGACACTTGGTTATTCTGCTGATAGGCAGATTGAATGATCCACATACCAATTGATACTGCTTTGATAAACCAAGCAGTAATTTCACTTCAACTCGCACATGCACCCATAGTTAAGACAACCTTCATAGTTTCTCCTATTGAGCTCTCCACTGTTCACACCAACAATCATAAATATACTGAATTTGATCTTGGCATCATTAACCATTTTTCTTATTCTATCATTCTGTTCAAGGGAATGTCACTGCATTTTCCTTTCTAGGAATGCTCCAGAATAATTACTGCTTTATATGCAATTCAACTGTTCTAACATAATGATCTTTGGGAAGACATCTTCAATTTATTTGCTTGGAATCTTCATGGGTAGATCACTCATAGATTTATCACTCACTTAACTGCATTCCTCCAAGGGCACTTTTCATAGATGAATGATGTAATGACATAATGATGATAGGTAATTCTCTTACTCATCCTTCTTAATGTGATTCATTGTTAATTCTAGAAGTATGATGCACAATGTGATCATCCTTTATGGGTCTTTCCAGTTCTATAGCTCGAAACATAATTTTTTGTGATTTTAACCATTCATCACTTAATGTGTTGATGTATTCTTAGCTTACATGTTCATGGCTGATGTTCCCTCTACCATCATGGCTGCTTGTTGCCTTCTCTTCTTCCATCAATCTGTCAGCTATTGAAAGCTTCAGATAATCTTCTTCCTCTATAGTTCTCTGTTAGAGAAATTGGCCTTTCCCTTCCTGATCTTATAGCTATCCTCATTCCAAGGAGCTCTTCTTAGAATACTTTTGTGGGGACTATTTATGAACTGCTCTCCCCCTGGGATGTTTCTTCTTAGAGCAGCTCCCCCTGAGACTGTGATGGATTCATTATGTTATTGAGTTAAAAAGCTCCCCCTTTCTCTTTTCCTTCCATACTTTATTGGGGTTCTTCATAATGTATGCACTTGTTTTTGATTCATAGTTTTGTTTGATTTGATTAGATTCCATCATCTGTCTAGAGTTATTTAATGTATATGGCAGTTTACAGTCCTTTGCTTTGTGACCAAGCTTGAGGCATACATAACATCTTATTTTACCAAGGTACGTTTGAGCTGATGTATAATATTTTTTTCCCCTTGTTGAACATAATTTACATTCAACAGATTTATGTCCAAATTCATTGCATGCATAACAGTAGCCATGGAAATGATTTGTGTACCTGATGAAAGATTGTCTTTTCCAGTTGCTTGCTTGAGGGGTTCTTCTCATTTGCTGCATCTTTTGCAGGTTAAAGTTGATATCCCTGGTCTTACAATGTGCTGCAATATGTCCTGGTTTATGACAAGAGAAACATGTGATATTTTTCATAGGAGGAAAGAACCTCCTTTGAAATATTTCGAATTTATTCAATTCATCCTGAGGAGCGTATGAGCCTTTAGCAGTTGATTGTTTCATCCTCTCATTCTCTGTTATTTCATGTTGTTGCTTGTTTCTATTTTTTTCTTTACAAATCATGTTCTTGCTGGCTTCTACTTCTGTAGGAATCTTCTGAGCTGCTTCATTATCCTTTACAACTTTTACAAACATGATATTCCTGTTATCTTTTACCTTGGACATACTTGTTTCTCCTTCATAGCCTATCCCAGTCTTTATGAGAGGAGACTTTTGAGCATTTAGAATCTTGTCCAACTGTTCAGAGCTTGTCATTTGAGGAGTATTCATTAATAATTCTCTTTGGACTTTTTATAATTTCTTTCTTAGACACACTACTTCTTCTTCCAATTTCTCTTGCTTCTAAATTTTATCCTTTATTTGATTTAGTAGAGTGTCTTCTACTTTCCTTTCTTCTTCAAGTTGTGTCTTCAGGCCAACAGTTTCTTTCTTATCTTCATATTCTTTCTCATCACATATTTGCACCAATTTCTTCAGGTCTTTGTTTTCATTCTTCAATCTTTCTATTCCAGTCAAGGCTGTGTCAAGTTTGGATTTTTCCTCAACTGTAATTTCTTCATGGTACTCACATCCACTCACCCTGGCAGGTATCTCATTTGATTGACCTTTTTCCTTTTGAATGTAATTTTTCTTCTTCTTCTGGTTTATCTTCTCCTTCTTGATAATGTAGCCCCTACTTTCTACTTCATTGCTAAAATGCAATCTATCCCAGATTTGTTTTGCAAAGGTTAGATCCATTATTAACTCAAGATCCTTGTTATGAAGATTTTTATATATCACACATTTTGCCTTGGCATTCCACTATTGTTCTTGCACCGAGGGAGAGTCTGTGTAGTAACCATCACATACAAGTTTCCATACCTCAGGTTCATAAGCCATTAAATCTGTTTTAACCTTATCTCTCCATTCCAAAAAGTTTGATGTATTTAACACATGTACATTTTGATAGTCCATGACTCAACCAGATCTCCTTCAAGCTATTAGGCTTACACCAAAGGAATTGGCTCCGATACCAATTGTTGAACCCTTAGTTAAACTGAGAGGGGGGGTGAATCAGTTTAACACATTCATGGACTTTTAAAACTTTCATTTAAACTAATTTACACCTTCATTTCATGATCAACTTATTATGTGAGAAATATTAATTTATGAGCAACAAGTATAAGCAGATTAGATAATGTAACAACAGTCTTAATATGTGAGCAGCAAGTGTTAGGCAGATTAGATATACCATATCAACCCATAGACATCATGCACATAGACAAAAAATATAAGTGGAAACCCATAAGGGAGAAAACCACATCTTATTATTGTTGTGATGCAAAGGCAAGCTCCAACTCCCTCTCACCATTGATTTTCTGTAGGCTCCAACCTACAGGAGGCTCCTACTTCAATTCTGCAAGCTACAACTTGCAAGGAAGCTCCAACTCCCATCTATTTTCCACAGGCTACAACCTACATGAGGTTCCTACCTCAGCCAGCTACAACTGACATCTATCAAGCTACAACTTGATATGGAAGCACCAACTCCCATCTATTTTCTGCAGGCTATAACCTACAGGAGGCTCCTACCTCAGCCAGCTACAACTGACATCTATCAAGCTACCACTTGATATGGAAGCACCAACTTCCTCACTTTACAATAAAATCATATGCTGATTTACCTAGATATCAACTCTGTTTTCCTCCTTCTTCACTGCTATCCTCCATCTTTCATATCTGCCTTATATCATCTCTGGATCTTCACAACTTCTCTATCTGCTCCTCCTTCTTCTTACCCTCTCTGCCTCATTTCTCTATTCTCTGACCTTTTTTTGTGCATATCTATGTGATATCATTTATAGAGTTCACGTCATGACTGTTTGTATTTCACAGGGAATTCAGAATGAACAACCGTGACTCTTTGCCTTCCACCTTCTCGTTTTCTTGCCTAGCACATTCAGAAAAATATAATGGTATACATTTCATTATTACAGTGGGGTATTTGTTTTCCTCCGGAGACTTGTCTTTGCATAACATACAATAAAAATAATTTTAAATCATTTACATTCAAATTTACTGTTACATAAATCAATTTCACTCAACCCTTTTTCGGCCCTTGGCTTGCTGTGCGTTTGTATTTTCCGCTGCTATCACTGTTAACAGTTCTGTATACTCTCCTACTGTCACGGTCCTTTCTGTTGATATATTTCAGCTGTTCTTCACAAACACTGATGGCGGGGCACCTTGCCAAAACCAAATTCTCTTCTCTCATGCACATGAAAATGCATCTCCAATTTCTGTGCTCTATACAAATTCTGATCTGGTCAATTTCAATATCTTATTTTCTGAACTCGAAATTTAAATTACTATACGCAGAAGATTCTTTCATATATGGATATGAAACCATACATATGATAAAATTCATACTTCAATATGCATATACAATTAAATCCAAACTCTAAACCTCAGTTAATACACTTATGAGCATTCGAATCAACTTTCGACCTTTATAATAAAATGCATTATATAGTGGCCACTTTATGGAATGGATATTCATATAGGTATAAACCCCATGACATAAACCTTTACGGTTTCAACTTACCTTCTTATCATTCATCAAATGTGTGCAACGCATTATACTTTCGGCCACCATCCATTACACATCTTACCCATGTTAATATTCCACCCTTGGTTTAAAATCCAACACAATAACTTACCACATAAGTTTCTTATTTCGGAATCTATGGTTAAAACTATAGAAATAAAACCCAAACCGCATGTAAAATTCTCTTCCCTTTAAACACCAACCAAACCTTATATCCAAGATTTATTCACGAGTAAAAGCCCTTCCGAATAGCATTTCCATAACCTTTGGTTAAACAACTTTCGACATTATATCTGTAATGCTCAACCCTTATAACTCATAACCCAAATGTTTACAAGTCCGCTTCATCAATTCAACTATATGGTTTAAACCCAATTAAACCACACGTCTACTCATGGTCCACAACTTTATTCACTTGCATATCAAACATTCATCAAGGTTTAACACATACAATTCAACCGCATATCCATTTATATGGTATATTGTTTCCGGCATATATTACACCAACAATAAATCTTCGCCCCGTTCCTTTCATACCAGAGTTCTACTTTGGTTAAACAATAGCCCAATCATTGACCAATCCAACATGTCAATAAATATAAAAACCTTCGATTTTCTCAAAGACCCCGATATATTAAACTTCGGGCCCACAATTATTAATACTTACCTCTTTTCTTGTTTAAAACCTCCATTAATCATCATGCAACTTCATGATGCAAACGCCGTCGATCTCCAATGGCTAGCAATCGGATGGAAATCGAAAAAATTTTAACCCCGCGAATTAACTCTCCAAAAAAATACGAAATTCGTGGTTTTGGATTACCACTCCTGCCACGCGTCATTCAAAAACCAATATTACGTTTTTTCCAGGAATACCTCTTACCATTTTTAAGAAATGCGAAAAACAACCTGTTTCTTGGCTCAAAAACACTTCACATTTTACTATTCATTCCTCATGGTTCCGTCGCTCCAATGTCTTGTTATTATAAAGACACAGCTCCTTTGAACTACAACTCTGCATTTTATCAAATTTGTTATTTGGTTCCATGGCAAAGAATTGATCGCTCAATTTCTCATTCGATACAGTCCATTGCTTGATTTCTGTAGAACTCGGACTCCTTACAAATATTCTATTGCGTCATCAACACGCCATATAGTTGTTGCATACTGTTCTATATTCAATTTTTTTAACGTTGTCTATTCGATTTAACTCTTCGATTCTTCAATCTGAAGATTCCCTCTCAAGGCTGCACTTATTACTATCCATCGAATTTGCTTCTTGGTGGTTTACTTTTAAGACAAACTTTAAAGGAACCTTCCCCAATCATTCACAAACGCGTTGCTACAGAACCAAGGAACCATTCAAGCCACAAGGAATGACACCATTCAATCTCAACAAGGTATAATATAGCAATTTCATCATAGTCCCTTTCTGTTTTGAAAAGGAGGCTATCGGCTTCTTGGAAGCTCGATTCCTATTTTCGATTTTACCTATCATACAATAATTATGATAAGCCTAAACTCTCTGTGCATTCAACAATACACATCGCCATTTTATCTCCATGAACTCTGCATAATTAACTCATACTTTCACAAATAATTCAAGCAATCCATACATGCATAAGCCAATCAATCAACACACATGTATTGCAGAATAAATTCCTTCATATATAAATATGAAATCAAATACAAAACCATTTCTTGATTCTGGCCAGATATTCAATGGCCCTTTTTCCTCAATACTCTGCCTCTTGAACCACCCTAACTCTCTAGCCCCTGGCCAGGTCTTCAACATCAATTGGCCCTTCTGCAACTGCCCGTAGGCTTACAGGAACAAAACCTGTTTGTCTAGACTGAATCACTCACACACTCTGCAGCTTTCCAGATCTGCTACTTCTGCTTCTTTGATCCTTTGCTTCATCTGCTGTCTGGTCTGCCTCTACTATCTCTCTGCTTCTTTGCTGCCTTTGCTACCTCTCTGCTTATTTTCTGCCTCTGCTTCTTCATGGTGTTTGAGCTGCCTCTTTTTGCTGCCCTCACTGCCTTTGCTCCTTGTCTGTCTCCTTTGCCTTATTGCTGGTTCTTCTTTGTGATAGTTCAGGTGCAACTCCTTTCTTCTCCTTTGCCATCAGTGACAATATTTCCAACAGTAAGTACCTTTAACTCAATCAATGCCACCTCCACCATTAGGGATGATGTCATCCCCTAAAATGTGATTGGTTCTCATAAGGTGAATTTTGATTGTACATTTTCCTTAGGAGGCCCATTTTAGACCTCAAAATTCGCCTAATGACATCACAACTAAGTAAATGTGCATATATGGTGGTAAATTGAGTCAATAGGCATGTTCACCCACCTTTCCTAGTATCTCAAAGGGACCATACCTTAGAGCCTTATTTACTTACCAGACCCTTGTAGCCCCTCCTTGTTCAATTGTAGCCATACTCTGTCTCTCACCTTGAACGATTTCTCTGTTCTATGTTGATCATGCATGGCCTTATATTTCTCATGCGACTTTTGCAATGTCTCTTGTACTTGTAGATGGATCTACCTGATATTATTTATAAAAAATTTAGCCCTTAATGCGTCTATTGTAAGATCTTACCTCACTCCTTGCCGCACATATGCAATGTCCAAATGTGAAGGCGACAAATATCCAAAACAAGTTTTAATTGGGGACTTTACTTTAGAAGTGTGGACTGCTCTGTTGTAAGAATGTTGTATATATACCATAGTTTCATCCCAGGTCTTCAGATTCTTTTGGTTATATCCCTTCAGAAGTTGCACCAAAGTCTTGTTGACTACTTTTGGCTGCCCATATGTCTGTGGATGGAATGTTGTAAATCTCTTCAACTTTATGTCCATCTTCTCCCACAATGTAGTCCAGAATGCATTGAGATATCTTGTGTCCCTATTTGAAATGATTCTCCTTGGTATCCAAAAGTGCACACAAACATGTCCAAAGAGCAAGTTTGTTGCTTATTTCCAACTGATGGTCTTTTTAGAGGGCATCAAAACACACTTCTTGCTGAACCTATCAACTACCATGAACAAGTAGTCATGTCCCTTCATGGTTTTTGGTAAACCTTCCACAAATTCCATGGAAATTGTTTCCCAAGGAAAAGTGGGTGAAGGTAAGGGATGATATAGACCCTATTTCTTGTTTCCAGGCTTGCTGGTACATCAAAGCATGCATTCTCGTATGAACCTAGCTTCTTGTTCTTTCATCTTGGGCCAATACACATACCTGTGCAAGTTAGCCACGATCTTCCCCACACCAAAGTGCCTTGCAACCTTCGAGGTGTGAGCCTCTCTAATCAATTGCAATTTCTCACCTTTAGGGACACAGAGCTTATCAAACCTTTAGAGTAATCCATCTTGGAGATGGTAGTCAACGGTGCTGTCACCATCGGGCACATGAATTTGAATATGTAACTGCTGAACACCTCCTCAAAGTCCTCATTCTCTGAATATGCCTCTCTATATGCATCATGAGTGGATGAATCCATGTGCATAAGAATCCCCAAAGCTGTGATCTTTAATGTGGGTGGCCTTGAGAGCATGTCATCAAACTTGCTTGTGTTGCCCTTCTCGTACCTGATCACCAATTGAAACTGCTGTAGAAACCCCACCCAATTGTAATGCTTGGTCTGTTGTAGCTTACTCTGGGCTTGTAGGTATTGTAATGGATGGTGATCTGTGTGGATTACTGTCTCCTTTCCCATTAAAGAGTGCTTCCACTTCTTCACAACTTGCACCAGGGCATCGAGCTCCTTATCATAGGTAGGGTAGTTAAAAACTACCCCATGAAATACTTCAGAATAGTAGCATACATGCATTCCTCCCTACATCAAGACTGCTCCCATAACATACCCACTCGCATCTGTCTCCACTTTAAAAGGATTGTTGCAAGTTTGGTAATCCTATAACTATTGCTTGAATGATTTTCTTCTTTAGCTACTGAAAATCCCTTTGCTGACCCTTTCATCACTGGAAACTCTTGTGACTTGTTGTTATGGTGTAGAGTGGTGCTACTATCGTTGAAAATGAGGCTATGAATTTCTTCAAGTACTGTGCTGCCCCAATGAAACTCATTACCTTAGAAACATTAGTAGGCACCGACCATTTCCTGATGGCCTCCATCTTAGCAGGATCTGTCTTCAATGCTCTGTTGGCATGTGGGATTCTAACAGAGTCGATATTTGTTGCGCAACTAGCGTATAAAACTTGATCAACACTAACCCTTTCAGAAACACCCACTGAGTGGATGAAGCCTAACCTGATATGCTAATGGGTGACTATTGGAACCAAGTTTCCATAGTCTGATGGGATTGTTAAGATCTTCTTAAGGAACTAAACTTCAACCTACAACATAAGGCTCAGATACCCATCAAGCAGGCGCTTAGCTATCATCCTGGGACTGCACACCACGCAGGACCTTCGAACTCTTGTGTTCACTGGTTAGTGTGCAAGTCACAAACGAAATTACATTGAAGGATGACCTTACTTACACCTGGTCATTCATATTGACATTAAAAACATAAGGAACCATTCATTATGAGAACACTGTAACATATTAATTCATTACCAGACTGTCGTTTTAATTGGCCATTCGAAACATTCAAACATATTTAGTGAAATAAAAGGTAATTATACATGCATTGAGAATAGGTTAGTTAAGGAGGTATGAATTGATTTTTTTGGTTAGTTTTCTATGTGATGAATTTTGGGTTGATTGGACTGAAGGATGTTCAACAAGTGGTGATTGGATATCATGCTAGTGTGCCTAAGTACTGTGATATTAGAGGAGAAATATCATTGTTAGAAGGTAGTCTTTTGAAGACCTTAGGTGAAGTGATATTTGGTGTAGAAAATCATTGCAAGAACACAGTTTGTGCAGCCTGAACGATGATCCTTGGAGCAACTAGGGGACTGCTAGGAGGATGCTTTAGAAGAACTTGTGTTTTATGAAATTGGAGGAGAATTGCCATTTATATAAGGCAGAAGTGTGGAGCTGAAGGAAAGTGAATCTAAAGGTGCAAACTTCCTTGTGAGAAACTGTGGTAGAGGCATTGGAGAAATAATACTCTTTGCGTGTATAGGTGGAAAAAGACATACTAGGTTTTCAAGGCAAGTGCACTAAAAGGGTTGGTGTAAGCACTTCTTCAACAAGTCATGTTGTTTTTGTTTAAGGGCAGATTGATGGTCATGCATTGTTGACATCAAGCCCTAGTTTTCCTTGTATTAGGGCTAATTATAAGGGCCATGATCTCTGGTATGAGAGCCATATGTTTGTTGTATTAAATTTGTAATACAACCAAGTTTTGGGTTGCAATAATTCATGTGTACTTCATTGATTCATTGATGTACATTTTCCTTATTTGTAAAGTGCTTGTGAGTTGTGGTATTTCATTGTGTTTGTGATCATGTTTTATACATAGACTTGATTCTGAAGTTCCAAAGAAAATTCAACATGGTATCAGAGCTACTTTGAAGGGATAGTTGAATCAGAGTGTGCATGAAGCAATTTAAAAGGGAGCTGTGAAATTTCCTAAAACATGGAGTAGAAGGTTCAACTGAGAACATGGAAATGTGGTATTGACTGGCTAGGAGATGAGATAGGTTGGGAGTGTTGAAAATTGTAGCTAGGATCGGTCTTCATAGTTACTATGTAATTATGTATTTATGTAAAGAAGAAGACAAAGATAATAAAAATTATTTTTGGTGTACTTGCTTCATGGGTTTCATGAGAAAGATTTTTATTATAGGTCAATAGACTTCTTATTGATGTCTATTAGATTTGTCTTTTGGTTGCAAGTGTAACGAAGTGTCATATGAAGTGGATAAAGAATGCTCCAAGACCTTGTCATAAATATGTGGAGGAATGGCTTATGTCTACTCCCATTCAATGTTGGAAGATAAGATTATATATGCTATGATATAGTAGGCCAATAAACAGTGGTTAAAGTCAGCCTACATGCTGGCTGTATGGTCAGCCTAAAACATAGGGGATGCCTCTATATAGATACTCAGACCTCCGGTTCATTTGGCACTCACAAGTTTGCGGATATCTCTGAAATAAAAGTGTGGATCAGTAAGAAGATACTTCGGACAAGCCTGTATCTGAGTTCCAACTTTAAGACAAAAGAAAATACAAGATTAAGGACAGAATCATATGCAGACATCTATAAAAGTTAGGTATGAGGATTTGTGGTGCAGATTAGTGTGCAGTCAACCTGAGATACATGCGGAGAAGACTGAAGATAAGATCAGTGTTCTGTGCATTAGAAGCATTTGGATGTCATGTAATGCGAAGGGCTAAGATTGATGATCATGATATAATACGAAGTCTAAGGGTTATTGTAGTGTGAGAAAAGAGGAACGTAGATCTGTGATTTACCTTCCTAATAACAGTCTATAAGAGATAGTAATATATATTCAAGGATATGTTAAGTGAAAGATAAGATCTCAGATGATCTTGTATGTAATATCTGAATCGGTGAGAATAAGTGTTTGAAGAAAAGCTAAGAGACCGAGTTCTCTAGTGTTGGTGCAAGTCAGTGCAAAGTGGTGCAGAAAAGAAGGATCAGTGTTGGAAGTAGACAAAGAAGCAGTGAGAAGGTCCTGGAGGAATTCCTAGGTCAAGGGTCAGAGTCTTGGTCATGGTACTTGTCATTTGAAGATCTATAAGAATAATTCCTTATGGGTTTTCCTCTCTGTTATCACCAAATTGTGTCTTGTTGGGCTGCTTCAATGGTCAACTTGGAGTAACTATTTCAAACCAACTTTTAACTGGAAATTAGCCTTTCCAGTCTGAGAGGGCTCTCTCAAAAGGATAAAGGATATTCAATGAATAAATTGAAAGCAAATGGATAACTCTAATTTCGATTGAATGTGTTGTTTTCATGTAGGTGAAAGATGTAAACAACTAACTACCATTGGGCTTATGGAGTCGATATGAAAACTAAGTCACAAGTTAACCTATATCATGGAAGCTGAGGCAATTGTATTCTTATTAAACCATACAGGAAGGAAAAAAATAGCAAGCTATATGCATACATTAAGTTGGAGCATGTCACCATGAATTCCAAGTGATTATACATAAGCAAACTAATAAATCTTTGGCAAAACAACAGACTAGGTGTAAACAGGAAGCTCAAACAAGTGATAATGAATTCCAAGTGATTAAACAACTAGAACACTGGAGAGAAAGTAAAAGACTGATAGAACAAACTTACATAAGAATACAGAGAAAAATCTCAGGTCTGAAATAGGCATGCTGCAATTGTATATTTCTGATATCAAAATATTACAATAGTGGTAGTGTCAAGTAACCATCTCCCAACCATTTTGTTATTCAATATTCCGTGTATTAATAGGCTTCAACACCTTCACATTGGATCTGCCTTCAAGCTGGACCTTCAAATCCTTCTCTTGACACCTAATCTAACTAAAAATCCAAATACATGATAATGAATATGACACCTACTAACTTTAGGAGTTAGAGACCTAATAGGACTCAAATACCTATTTATTACCTCCACTTATTTAATAGTGGGATAATCACATAGATAAGGATCTAGTGCTCGAATGGAATTCTCCATGACATAATACATAAATACAATTTCCAAGAATTTAGTAACAACTGTCCTATTTTCTAGGAAAGAGTCAATAACAACTATAATTTTGTCTTCATGTTGTTTTGTATGAGTGGTACATATGTCAAGTGATGATTCTTTTCTGAGATGTCTCCCTATAGGTTTGGATACCTCCACGTGGCTTGATGGTCTTCCATATGTCCTTTGAACCTTCAAAAATCCTTCAAAAACCCCTCGTTGCAAAGCAGAGCATCTTTAGGCAGTTTCATAGCGTATGAAATTTTGTCCTTTCATCCATCTCCTTGCCACCATTGATGGTCAAAAACCTTTACTATGCAAAAACATATTGAAACAAACAACTCCCCTCCTTAATCCTTCACAAAACTGAATTCCAAAGCAAAATTTCATCTTCAGAACTTTCATAGCATTTTTCTGGCTTCAAGCCTGAAGCATGCTACGAAACTACCTAAAAAACCAGAATTTGTTGTTTTTTCTGATTTTATTCAAAATTTGGTCTATAGGTCTGTAAGATGATATGATGAATTATGTTACAGCAGAATAGGTTCAAACCACCTCTTATCCTCCTCAAGAAACAACATTTTCACCATTCAACAAGTTTCTCTATTAACAAAAATAGAGCTGTTTTTTTTTCTGAATTTTAGGGCTCATAAATGATCTTATATCTCCAGATCCTTGATGGAAGTTGCAAACCTGGAGGAGGTTTTTGTATATCAGTTATTCTTGAAGAAAAAGGTCTCTTGGTTTTTTGAAAAACATCTCCAGCTGTCTAGAATCTGCATTAGAAAAACATGTATAAAACAAGAAAATTCTGGATTCTGAAAATAGGTCCCAGATACATATTCGAATAACCAAACTGGTAGCACCTGTGAGAAAAGTGAAAGAGGTTATTTTTCCTTGTTCTGTTCTTGAAAATAACCTCTCTCAGTATTTACAAATTCATATTTTTTCATCCATAATATTCTCTTGAAATTTACTTCTCCCGTAGTCCAAAAACACAACAAATTCCCTTGAAGCTCCAGCAAAAATTCAAGCAACCTGAATTGGTGAATGTTTCAACAAAGCTAGGTTCCTCCATGAGTAGCTTAAGGTCCATGGGCTTCTATCTAACCACAGAGCCTCCTTTTTATACTTTCTCCTTCATGGTCATCTCTCTTTATAACTAAGCTGCCCTCTTAAAAATGTGACACCTGTAAAGACAAATTGGACAACAAGCTGCTTGGTGTGGTGAAGGAGCTCTCAAACATTGACAGGGAGATGATTCACATGAAAGAATGAATGCTAAATGAAAAATATAAGCTTAGGGTAAAGTTTAAAAGGTAATTTTGACAACTCAAAGTTTTATGACACATGTGACTATAAAGACAATAATGATAACAGACATGGCCGTGTATATTTGAAACTTACCATAACAACCTTGAATGACATGCACCTTTACTCCTCTAATCATAAATTGACACCTCACATAGCTCTGACAACCCTCGCTGAAAAAACACATTTTCGTAGCGAAGACAGTTAGGCTTATGACTGATTTGCTACGAAACTATTAGGCAATTTCGTAGCGAAATCTGTAGATTTCCTTTGTAAATCGCTACAAAAATATGAAAAACTGACTAGTGGAATGTTTTGTGGTAAAAATGCATGAGAATGAAAACTAGATGAGATCAGGTTGATTTGACATGATATGACATGGTTTGGGATGGGTTTTAAACTTAGGGTAGACTTCATCAAATGCAAAAAATTTCAGATATCTAAAATAATGACTTAGGAGACCACATTAATTTTGGTGAACGGCCTATATGACCATATCAATGAAAGTTTTAAAACTTAATGAGTGATAATAGTGGCTCCACTTGGGATGGTGTGCCCCTGTGGTACAAAAAAGAACTATTAGTTCCAGTGCCACCTCTATTGGGCTGCTCCCATCTTCAAAATGAAAACTTGCAACCTGTTCTGACCTGTAACCTTGGCACTGAAAAAACAATAGTTGCTTAATATTTGTAAGTAAACATGCTGAATTTAAAACTGAAGCTGAAAAAATGCTTGATCTTCAAGTTTATTTATATAAAAATGGTCCTACTCTACTTGCTCAGTATAAAAAATGAATCAAGTGATCTCACACTTCCAATGAAGCCAATCAAGAAGTTGAGTATTGGATTGGAACAAACATTCCACTTCTCTGATCATAAAACCATTCCCGAGAGATGAAAAATTGTTCCACCATATGAATTTGTATACATAACTGAAAATAATATTGAAATTATTTCCTATAGAAGATTCCAGTAGAGCTGCGAAAGGATCTTTGAGAGTATACACGAACAATTTTTGTTGATCAACAAGAAAGTGTTAGTAAATATGATCCTTTGATGGTGTTCCTTATTCAGATTCTTCATTATAACACTTGTGACTTTTCTCAAATAAAAAATAAAAAATCTGTTCATCATTATTTTCATTTGAGAGGAAGAATTACATGGAGTACTCTTGGACACTTTCAAAAGGAACTCCCTCAACATCTACCACAAAAATTTCTAGAGGTAACTCTTCATATGATTCAACAAGCATACCCATCTGTTTGTCTAAAATTTTCTTCATTTGATGTAGGCTGATGCAAGTAATGACATGAAGAATAAATTTCTTCCTTTACCTGAGGATTATAGCAATTATCTTCCAGTATTTCCTCTTGTTGTTTGAAATGATTCTCATATTCCCGATGATCAAAAGACTGACAAGTTTGCTGCAACTTTTCATCAAACTCAGAGGATGTAACATGATTGTCATAAATAAACTCCCATTGGTTTTCATTTTCATCCAAGAGAGAGGCTATCCTTTCTTATTGGTGATGAAAGGGATTTTCATGAAGGGCCTCTAAACTTTCCTCATCCATGAACTCATCATCTTCATAACAATTATCCAAATATTAAATAAAACTTACACAATGTTTACAACAGTATTTGACCAAAAATAAGGAAGAATGACATTATTTATACATCTCATAAAATACAACATGGAAATCAACAAGAGAATATAAGGAACCATTTGACAAGCTTTCATACCAAGACCATGCTTTTCCTTCTAAAGTGACCATAAACATCTTCATGACACAATCCCCAGGGAACTGAACCTTAAGTCTGTGTACATGCATATGGAATCTAACCAAATGAAGAGCATGATTGTCTTTCTTTTAATTTTTAAATATGGGAAGATCAATTAACTAATCAACCTTTGGCATAGGATTTGGAAAACTAGGGATGTGAGACCGATTCATAGGGGCATACCTGAAATTTATTCTTGCAATGGAACTCATCTTGGAACTTCATCAAGCTACTGATCCTCAAGCAGTGGAGTCACCTTCCAATTGATTATTTTATGTGTGGAGTCGCTAGAGAAGAAACACTACCAATATGTGCCTAAGTGTCTGCTGCTCTCAGAACTTAGAACTGAAACTTTGTCTTTCTTCCCAGGGAAAATTTACACCTTCTGTCCCCGACAACGATGCCAAAATGTTATCACCAAGTTGGAATGCTTCAATGGTCAACATGGAGTAACTATTTCAAACCAACTTGTAACTGGAAATTATATTTTACAGTCTGGGAGGGCTCTCTCAAAAGGATAAAGGATATTCAATGAATAACTTCAAAGCAGATGACTATCTCCGATTTGGATTGAATGTGTTGTTTTTATGTAGGTGAAATATTTAAACAACTAACTACCATTGGGCTTATGGAGTCGATATGAAAAATAAGTCACAAGTTAACATATCTCATGGAAGCTAAGGAAATTGTATTATTATTAAACCATACATGAAAGAAAAAATAACAAGCTATATGCATACAAGAAGTTGGAGCATGTCACCATGAATTCCAAGTGAGTATACATAAGAAAAATAATAAATCTTTGAAAAAACAATAGACTAGGTGTAAAAAGGAAGTTGGAGCATGTGATAATGAATTCCAAGTGATTATACAACTAAAACACTGGAGAGAAAGTAGAAGAATGATAGAACAAACTTACATAAGTATACATAGAAGAATCTCAAGTCTAAAATAAGCATGCTGCAACTGTATATTTCTGATATCAAATATTACAATAGTGGTAGTGTCAAATAACCATCTCACAACCCTTTTGTTATTCAATATTTTTCCTATTAATAGGCTTCAACACCTTCACATTGGATCTGCCTTCAAGTTGGACCTTCGAATCATTCTCTAGACACCTAATCTAACTAAAAAGCCAAATACATGGTAATGAATATGACACCTACTAAATTTAGGAGTTAGAGACCTAATAGGACTCAACTACCTATTTATTACCTCCACCTATTAAATAGTGGGATAATTACATAGATAAGGATTAAGTGCTCGAATGGAATTCTCCATGACATAAGACATAAATACAATTTCCAAGAATTTAGTAACAACTTTCCTATGGTAGTTAGTCGTTTAAATCTTTGCTGAGATGTCTCCCTATATGTTTGGATACCTCCACGTGTCTTTCTAGTCTTCCATATGTCCTTTGAACCTTCAAAAATCCTTCAAAAACCCATCGTTGCAAAACAGAGAATCTTTAGGCAGTTTCGTAGCGAGTTTTCGTAGCGTATGAAATCTTGTCTTTTCATCCATCTCCTTGCCACCTTTGCTGGTAAAAAACCTTTACTATTCCAAAATATCTTGAAAACAAAAAAATCCCCTCCTTAATCTTTCACAAATAATTCCAAAGCAAAAATTCATCTTCATAATTTTCGTAGCATTTTTCTGGCTTCAAGCTTGAAACACGCTATGAAACTGCTTAAAAAACCAGAATTTGCTGTTTTTGTTATTTTCTTAAAAATTTGGTCTACAGGTCTGTAAGATGATATGATGAAGTATGTTACAACAGAACAGGTTCAAACCACCTCTTATCCTCATCAAGAAACAACATTTTCACCATTCAACAAGTTTCTCTATTAATAAAAACAAAGATGTTATGTCTGAATTTTAGGGCTCATAAATGATCTTATATCTCCAGATCCTTGATGGATGTTGCAAAACCCGAGGAGGTTTTTATAGATCAGTTATTTCTGAAGAAAAAAATCTCTTGGTTTTTTTAAAACCATCTCTAGTTTTCCATAATCTACATTATAAAAACATGTATAAAACAAGAAAATTATGGATTCTGAAAATAGGTCCCAGAGACATCTTCGAATCTACAAACTGATAGCACATATGAGAAAAGTGCAGGAGGTTATTTTTCCTTGTTTTGTGCTTGAAAATAACCTCTCTCATTATTTCCAAATTCATCTTTTTTCATCCATAATCTGATCTTTAAATTTACTGCTCCCACCGCTTAAAAAAGCAACAAATTCCCTTAAAGCTCCAACAGAAATTCAAGCAAATTGAATTGGTGAATGTTTCAGTCAAGCTAGGTTCGTCCATGAATAGCTTAAGGTCCATAGGCTTCTATTTAACCACATAGCCTCCTTTGTATACTTTCTCGTTCATGGCCATCTCTCTTTATAACTAAGTTGCCCTCTTAAAAATGTGACACCTGTAAAGACAAATTGGACAACAAGCTACTTGGTGTGGTGAAACAACTCTCAAACATTGACAATGAGATGCTTCACATGGAAAAATGAATGCTGAATGACAAATAGTAGCTTAGGGTAAAGTTTAAAAGGTAATTTTGACAACTCAAATTTTGTTGATTATAAAAGACAATCATGATAGAAGACATGGCTATGTATATTTGAAAATTACCATAACAACCTTGAATGACCTACACCTTTACTCCTCTAATTATAAACTGACACCTCACATAGCTCTGAAAACCCTGGCTGAAAAAACACATTTTCGTAGTGAAGACAATTAGGCTTCTGACAGATTCACTACGAAACTATTAGGTAGTTTCGTAGTGCAATCTGTCGATTTCCTTTGTTAATCGTTACGAAAATTTGAAAAAATAACTAGTGGAATGTTTTGTGGTAAAAAGGCATGAGAATGAAAATTAGATGTGATTAGGTTGGTTTAAAATGATATGACATGGTTTGGGATGGGTTTTAAACTTAGGGTAGACTTCATCAAATGCACAAAATTTCAGATATCTCAAAAAATGACTTAGGAGACCAAATCAATTTTGGTGAATGACCTGTATGACTCTATCAATGAAAGTTCTAAAACTTAATGAGTGATAACACTCTCCAAGAGGGAGAGGTTTTTCCCTGGCTCGAAGAGCCTAACTTTGTGTCTCTTATATTTTGGTAATTGACTTGATGAAAGACTAAATAAACTAAGAAGAGAAGACATAAGTAAATCAAGTAAGCTCACAAGTAATTATCAAGAAGAGAATTTGAAGTAATCACCAACCCTCCAAATTCTCAACAGGGAGTTTTTGTGGATTGGTGGAAAACATAGCGAACAATAGTTTGTTGTGTGGTAGGTTGCATATCATGGACTTCAAATTATTTGTCAAATATTGTTGGGACTGCTCAAGGGGTTCTTTGGCATGAATGAGATAGCTCCATGTGAAGGATAAGATGATGGCAAACTAGTATCTTCATTGGTTTGTGAAGTTTCACATTCAAAATTGGAGTCATGTGCACATGAGGTATTTGACTCAGGAGGATGAGATCACTTGCTTAGTTGAGTTGTAATGGTTTAGAGTGAATATACCTATTGTTTGACTGCAACTCAGACTGACCTTGGAAGGAAGAAGTTCAATAATAGAGCTTTCCAGGAGGGAGAGTAGAGTGAGCCAGTGGATTTATGTAGACTCTAGCTACAAAGGGAGACTGTGAAGGATTTTCAACTGCCCTATGGAAGTTTTAATCTCTAGGTTCTAGTGAGATCAGGCAGAGACACTATAGATAATAATGTAGTTCATTTGATAGGGTATGTTGCAGTGGTGGACTCCAGAGATTGGACTAGCGTCGCTGGCGATGACAAGTTACTTCCAAGATGTGGAAGTACCTCCCTCGCCAAGAAGGAGTGTTGAAATGTGTAGCTTGGGAGGTACTCCCACAACCCTTGGGGTACAAGGTTTGTGAGGATTTTTCCCACATAAAAGTGTTAGGATATTCCGACACATAGGAAATAGTTAAAGTATAACTTGGTCTAGTGTAGAGTTAGGTAAAGTCTGTTTCTTTACTATGTACATTTGTAACCTATAATCCGACGGTCACGATTTTTAGTGATCCGACGATTCACTCTCTCCTCGGTATTAACGACACTTGATCCATGGATTAACACCCGATTGGTCCATGATCTCTATTTAAAGAGCATGGAGGGTCATTTGTCCTGTAACCGTTTATGAGAGAAACATATGTAAAGTTTCTTTTTATATTAATAAATTACCTAAAGTGGCCGTGTTGGATTAGGCCATGGAATGTTTCCCTCTTCGAGGGTTTTAACCATGTTATATACTGGTGTACTAAGTTTTGATTTGTTTGTGAGTGGTGAATTTTTGTATTTGATCTAAGGAAGTTACCGTGAAAATTCCTACATGGTATCAGAGCCATTTTTAGGGCCGCATCCATTGTTGATCCAAATCCGAAGCCGATTTGACTGGATGCGACTGTCGTTTTCTAGATATACTATTTTTGAACTCTTTCGGGCCTAGAGAACTGCTTTTTTGTGTCCAGAGCATCTGTTACAGTGAGGAACCCCTTTTGTTTCATGCGAAAAGGTTTCTGGTTGTCCAAGTTATGTCAGTTTAAATCTGAAGGTATAAAGTACCCTTTTTTGCAGTTATATTTGTTAATCATTCTGCTTATTTTAGTTCTCTCTGTTTATTTTGGTATATAGATTTTATTTATTTTCTGGATCTATACACTCTTCTCTGTGTATGCTCTTTACTCTGCGCTGTGTGCGATCTCGGAAAATCAGAAACAGGAAGAAGGGATTTTTTTTGCTACGTATGCTCTTCGCCCGTGTCTTTGTGTGATCTCGGGAAATCAGAAATAGCGAAAAAGGATAGTTTCTGGTAATGCTAACCGAAAATATAACATTTTTCCATAGGGCTTGCATTTCGTTTTTTTTGTTCACGGATTTTGTGTTTTTTTCCAGGAAAAAGCACACACTCTGAAGAGCTAAAAAAAAAAAAAAAAAAAAAAAAACCCTTCCTCCTTTCAAAAAATTACAGAATCCTTTTAGTAGCTCACTTGGTGTGAAGTTAGTTTATGAGAATAGAGGTCTTGGGTTCAAGTCTCTTTCTCAAGCTTCTTTTTGTAAAAACATTTTTGTTAAAGGGGGGGGATTATAAAAAAAAAAAGTAGAACTTTATCATCAATTTCAAACCGTTCCAGTAACTATTCAACATCTACAAATCTTTTTTTCAAAAAGGCATAAATTCTTTATCCAGAAGTCATTTTTCAAGACGTTTTTTTGAATCAGCCCAATTTTTCGAGATATTTCCATTGGAGTAGTTAGTTTCAGCTCTTTTCAGCTTCATTTAAAAAAAAAGGAAAGTGCATGCCCGGTTATTCTTGACAACACCAATTATTTCCAATGGCTACCTCACATGGAAGATTTAATTATAAGTAAGGGGCTTTATAGAATAGCCAGAGGACAAGAAACCAAACCTACTGATCGAGATAAAGCCGATAAATGGGAAAATAAACAAGATCAGGCACGAGTGTTGATAGGAATGTCCATTGCTCAAGATATTTGATTTCATATCCTTGAAATTTACACCCCTGAAGAAGCCCTGAAAAAGATAAATACTGATTTTGGCATTCAAAATGAAATCAGGGCCCACCAGCCTTAAAATGAGTTGCTTACTTTGGACCCCAATAATTTCTCCTCTATTGAAGATTTTTTGTCCAAATTCAAGACCCTTAGTCTTCTTTTAGAAGGTTATAAGGTCATAAAGGAAGATGGTAGCCTCATCTATTCCATTCTTGCTAAGCTTGGCCTTGCATACTCTGTATTTGTTTCCACCTTCCATTTCACTTGAGAAGCCATCATTTCTGAAGGAACAACCTACAAGAACCCCTCTTTTGATGCCTTTTGCGATTATTTAATAAGAGAACAAGAAAAAATCTTACACCTTGGTCTTATCACTTCTGGAAATGCATCTAAGAAAGCTTTAGCAGCCCAACAACAACCATATCAAAACAATCCCAAGAATAAGTATCTTAAAAAGTATGGTCCTAAACCAAACAAGGGTCTTAAGAAATTTCAGAAGCAAACTGAAAAAGAAACTCACCAAAATGATAAGGCAACTAAAAACAAAGGGAAGAAAACAGATAGACATTGCAACTTTTGTAATATTGATGGCCATATAGAGTCCAAATATTTTAAGAAGATGGAAGCCTTGGAATCAGCAATGAGGAAGCACCACATAAATTTGGATACCTCTTCAACTTCATCTTCAAGAATGGCAGTTTTTGCTTGTGGTTTTCAAGCATCTGGTCATGCATTAAATGTATCTTCTTCTTCTCATTCTCATGAGTGGCTCATTGAATCTGGAGCTTCTTACCACATGGAAAAAAATAAAGCCATGTTTTCTTCTTTAAATGATTGTAACACCAAACATATTTATGTTGGTGATGATAGATCTCTTAGTGTTGTAGGATCTGGAACCATTCATCTAGATAATGGTTAGTTTAATGATGTACTATGTGTACCTACCTTGTCATGCAACCTTCTATCTGTTTATTAGATAACTCATTTAGGTGAAGGGAAAATAGTAGAATTCTCACCTCATGATGTTGTAATCAAGGACCTCAAATATCCTAGACATATTTTAGCTACTGGAATTGCTGATGATTCCACAAGGTTGTATAAGTTTGACAAATTTGGGTCATCATGTCTTCCCTCCATTTTTGTTGCTCATAATGAGGAGGTGAGAAAACTTTGGCATGAGCAATTTGGTCACTTAAACTATCTCTCTCTTCAAACTCTATGTAAAGAAAATATGGTGACAGGTCTTCCTATGGTATCTTGTCAAGATGGTGTTTGCTCCAGATGTGTACTCGGAAAACATCATCGAGATAGTTTTGACAAATGTGCCTCTTGGCACACTTCAACCCATTTGCAGCTTGTGCACAGTGATTTATGTGGTCCACTTCTTGTTGTTTCTTTCTCTGGTTGCAAGTACTTATTAATTTGTTGGGCATGTGTTATATTCTTTCCACGACTAGTCACATGTGGGGGGGTCACAGGGGGGGCGATAACCCCCCCTGTACATTGTGCTGGGCGCAGCAGGGAGGTGATAGGGGGGGCGGCAGCTCCCCCTGTCGGGGTTTGGGGCAGCGCCCCGGGAAAATTTTTTTGGTCCTTATTTTCCGGTGGGAGGACCCGCCCATGGTTTTGTGCATGGGTTTGCACATGGTTTTGTGTAATGATAGTTTTCGGCCCCTAGTATTTTGTAGATCCGGTTAAGGGAACTACAGTTATGTTCTAATCTAGGGTTAATGGATTGGGGTTTATGTATGCTTCGACATGTATATATATGTGTTGTAACACTAAAAGGAAACTATTGAAAAATCAAGCTGGTCATCCCGATTTGGGATCCAGGGGAAAATATCTGTGTATATCTGTTTTGTGTTTTATGCTCTCGCTATTGTTTATTATCTATTTTTAAGGTTCATTTGCAGATAATTTTTGTACAAGGTTAAAACCTACATTTGGTATCAGAGCAGTTTCAGCTTCAAAGGGACGCCTTTGCTGCTGAGGGGTTTTTTGCTCGGGCCTGAGGTAGACCCTATTCAGTGGGAGATTTGCGGGATCGATTCTTGTAGTGAAAAATGATGGTGAGCGTCGGGAAGATAGAGACCGAGAAATTTAATGGTCAGAGTTTTGAATTGTGGAAGCTCAAGATGGAGGATCTGCTGGTGGATAAATATCAGTGCGTCGTGGTAGATCCAGGTACTAAACCAATGGAAATGTCAGATGAAGAATGGAAGAAGCTGGATCAGAAGGAAAAGAGCACAATACGGTTGTGTGTCTCAGATTCAGTATTGTTGAATGTATTTGGGGAAGCTATGACAAAGACCTTGTGGGACAAGCTAGGGACTTTGTACCAATCTAAGTCTCTGGTGAATAAATTGTTCCTGCGGACAAAGCTGTATAACCTTAGGATGCAGGATGGAGACTCAGTGATAGAGCATATGAACGCCTTCAATAATATGGTAAGTCAGCTGTCATCTGTTGATATTAAAATCTCAGATGAAGATAAGTGCATAAGTTTGTTGTATTCTACACCAGATTCGTGGGATATTTTGGTTATTGCAATAGGTAGCAATACAACTACCTTGAATTTTGATGACATTGTCTCAGCCTCACTGTCGGAGGAAATGAGACGGAGAAATATGGAGGTTTAGAATGGAGATGCCTTATCTGTATGAGGAAGGTCCCAGAAAAAAAACAAGAATAAGGTTTCGAGTGGGAGATCTAAATCTAGAGGGAGATCTAAATCTGCTGGAAATTTTGTAAAGGTGTGCTGGAAATGTGGAAAGGAAGGGCACTACAAGAAGGACTGCAGATCTAAAGCTCCTAAGAAAGGAAAGGGATTTGATGATGCTCCTTCTACAGAGGCAAAAACCACCTCGGATGAAGGTGGGGATGTGTATTTGGCTTCTTCTTCAAATACACATGTAGATCATGAGTCATGGTTGATTGAATCGGGTGCATCCTTTCACTTCACTCCCCATAGGGAGTGGTTCTGCGAGTATGAGAAATATGATGGCGGTGATGTCTTCTTAGGTGATGATAGGAAGGCCAAAATCGTCGGACATGGAAAAGTCAAGCTGAAGCTGCAAGGTGGAAGGATTAGAACACTTCCTGGTGTTCTGCACATTCTTGCATTGGCCAGAAATCTGATTTCTGTAAGCAAGATGGATGATGCAGGTGTAAAAACAATGTTTGAGAAAGATACCTGTAAGATGGTTCGGGGAGCACTGGTATTAATGCAGGGAGTTCAGATTGGAACTCTGTACAAGCTTCAGGGCAGCACTATTATTGATGGGTGCAAAAATTCTGTGGTTCCCGAAAGTGGACCGGAAAGCCTAGCGGTCTCTGGAGAAAAGACCATGCTATGGCATCAAAGGCTTGGACATATTAGAGAGAAGGGCCTTCGGATACTGCATGGAAATGGTATGGTAGAAGGTATGTCTAATAGCTCTCTGGATTTTGATTTCTGTGAACATTGTGTATATAGGAAGCAGAATTAGGTGAGTTTTCCTTCTGGTGCTAAGAGGGTGAACAAGATATTAGAGCTTGTGCACAGTGATGTGTTTGGACCTGTGTTGGTTCCATCACTGGGTAAGTCTTTGTACTATGTTTCATTCATAGATGACTTCTCAAGGAATACATGGATATATTTCTTGAGGAATAAATCTGAATTCTTTGACAGATTTAAATAATTTAAGGCTCTGGTGGAAAACCAAACAAAGATAGTGCTAAGAGACGAGATATTAATTGCAGGGGATTGAAGAATTTGAAGAGTTCTGTAAGAAGTGTGGTATAGCACGGTAGAAGACTACTCCATACACACCTTAGAAAAATGGAGCTGCAGAAAGAATGAACAGAACGCTGATGGAAAAGGCAAGAAGCATGCTCAGTGGTACCGGGTTAGGACAAGAATTCTGGGTAGAGGCAGTGGAGACTGCATGTTACTTGGTTAACAAATCACCTTCATCAATGTTGGAGGATAAGACTCCACATGAGGTATGGACTGGTAAGAAACCCTGTCTTTCACATCTGAGGGTATTTAGATGTGATGCATATGTACCTGTTCCAAAGGAGAAAAGGATAAAGTTGGATAACAAATCTGAAAGGTGCATCTTTATTGGGTATAAGGATGTTTTAAAGGGTTATAAGCTTTGGAACCTAGAAGCAAGGAAGGTTGTGTACAATCGAGATGTGGTGTTTAGAGAGGTGAAAGATGTTGTTAAACATGAAGTCCTACCAAAGGAACCTGAGAACATAGAGTTTGAGCTAAAGGAGGTGTTATAGCCCAAATCCACCTTAGGCTGAAGGAAGGCTGGATTCAGGGTAACACCAAACCACGCTCAGTCTGGTAGCTAGCCCTACTAGAACAGGAGAGGGCTCTCTCCGGGTCAATCTCAGTAAAAATGTATCAATAGGGCTTGAGATGACTGAAATGAGTGCTAAATTTAGGCTAGGTATATTAATTAAGGAGTCTGGAATGATTTTTTTGGGGTTTTTTGTTGGAAAAAGGGAAAGGCAGTTTTGGGCTTGGGGATGAGGCCAAATTCTTGCAGAGTTCAAGTTGGGGCAGGGAAGGCAATGAATTTGATGTCTTAGATTCAATGAATGGATGGAAAATATTGCTGAGGAGCTGAAGAGGGCAAGAGGGCGCAATGATCCTCTTCAAACTGACGAAAACATATAAAACTAAACAAAATTTTAAGGCAGAGCACCAACAAACTAATGAATTCTACCTTAGTTACTCATTTTTTTAATTCAGAAGAAAAGATAAGGGAAATGGAATACATAAACATCAATGAAACTTACATATACATGAAGAAAAACATCATCAAAACTCAGAGCCACAAGGATCCCAACAAGTGCTGCAAAACTTTGGTCTTTCCTTTGCCAAAAATCTGAAATGAATATACAATGAGGTGCCAAACTATTCCCAAGTATCCAACCCTGAAAATGGCTCAGAAAATACAATATATAGACCATCCTAACCCCTTCCCATGCCTCTAGGGGTCGAGCTCATCCTTCTAGGGGCTGTTTCAACCAATTCTAAACATGGAACTGAAATCTAGGCAGCCAAACAACTTGCCTCTATATGCTAGGGAACTGATCCATTCACTTAATTTTCACTTTTTAGTGAATGAATCCTCTAGAACAAGTAAATATGAGCCAAATTTACATCATAGCTAAAAAATTACATCAAGAAAGATCAATAATTACATCCAAAAGTGAAACTAGTCAAACTGGCCGAATTTCTGAGCTGAAAAGTGAAAATTGGGTCAAAATCCTCTATGCGCCGCGCCAGAAAACTCAATGCGCCGCGCCACTTTGAGCCTATTTTTGGGGCACTTCCTGAAGTCCAAATTGAGCTCATGATATCTCGTTGGAAATACCTGTCTGTCTGCTATCCAACCCAAGTGGAATTTTTGGATTTGGATGTCATTTGCCCCTCCAAAACTGAAATCTCCCAAGACTGGTTCCTGCTGGTGCAAAAAGCGGCAGGAAGGCCATTTTTGGAGTGTTTTTGACCTTTAATACCACCCAGAACTTCATGAAATCTCTCAGCCATTCTTGATCATGCATAATTTACCATAACAAACCCAAAAATATCAAGTTTTCCTCCAGAAGATGTCCCAATCATAAGCGCGCGTCGGGCAGAAATTTTTTTTTTCCAACCAAAATTTTCAAAAATGACAAAATTTACTCCAAATTTGCTGAAATTCAGAGTGAAGGTCTCCCATCATGTCTCATGCTCAGCCAAGGAAGCTTCGGCCAAGATTTGGAGTCGATCAGGCCTTTTCCGGCGTTTCAGTGCTCTCCTCAATCTCGCCTTCATGATCTTCATCCTGGCTCTACAAACGTGTGTGCGGGCCCAATAGTGATTCTTCATGTGTCTGAGCATGTCTTTGTCCCTATTGGCCTTCACCAACAGCTTCTCCAGATGAATGTTGACTCTCGTAAGGCAAGTCTCTCACTCAAATGGTGTCATGTCACCTGGTCTCCTCCGAGCTAATTCCCGGTCTTCGCGGATTCTCTGCAGCTCCATGAGTGTGTGATGATCCTCCAGTTGTTTATTCCGCTACTCCAAGTAATTTATAACCCACTGAGCTCTCTGCAATTTCTTGGTCAGTGTGTCGATCTCAGCTTTTTGCTCCTGGATGATTTCTTTCAGCTTTGAGTTGGGAGAGCTTGAATCAACATTGATGCATATAAAATCAGTGTCTTGGCCTCTTGAAGGGCCCTCATCGTGCATAAGCCTCTTGCCTCGGTCCTGTACCTGTGCTGATGTCGAAGGCAAGACCCCTTCCATGCCAAGTGGAGATAGTACTCGTCGTGCTGCTGCAAATAAGGCTATGTGGCCTCTTTGATATGTAACACACACTAGGGAACTGATAGGCTCAGTCTCGGGAACCTCAAACTGATGTGAAGGCTCTCCCTCATCATGAACAATCTCGGGAGGAGGCTGGGGGGCTGCAAAGAAGTCACGGGAAATGAAATCATCCCATGCGATGACCTGCAATCCAAGCTGATGTACTACAATGATTTTAATGAGCGCATAATGATAAATGCTGTTATGTTGCTGCTCTGGAGTCTTCTTCTGCACAAGGGTAGTCATCCGCTCTATGTTTCGGCACATGAAGTATGGAATATTCATCAGTCTCACTCTCTTGAAATGCATCGAAAGTATGATATGGTATGCATAAAGGCGTGAGAATCTACCCTCACAACTGAAGTATCTAATGATGAGTTTCATTAATGGCGCATAGGACTCCTTTAGAAACTGGAACGGGAATACCCTGCTGAGCTACCTCAAATATCCAGGCCTGATGTAAGGTTCATAATATGCTCTATCCAACTGCTGTCTCTTATTCCACTCCTCACCTATGTTTGGTATCCCAGTTGCCTCAGAAATGGTCTCTGGTGTCAAGGTGAAGTTCACTCCAGCAAGGTTTACATGACCATCACGCAAATGTAGGACAAATAAGAGAACCAACTCTGGATGGTGCTGAATTTGAGATATCATCTCACAATACTGAAAACACGACTGTTGCTGAAAGCATGTCATTGCAAGCGGGCAGGTCTGCAATTGAGCCAAAGAAGTGGGCTCCTCCCTGACGTGCCTGCCACTTTTATGAGACCTCCTCGACACATTTAGCTCGGTGGTTGAGTCACTGTCTTGCTCATATCCCTGCTCATATGATGAATTTGTCTCTGACATGATGCTGAAAACAAGGTGTTTGACAAGTATATGCTGATATGTATGTGGTGAAAACAAGAGTTTGTCTTTCAATACCAAGTGTGCCACATATGTAATGAGAGGCTGTGAAGAAATATCACAATGAATACAATAGACTGTCAAGTGAATTTGGAGTGAAAGGACAGTCACTTACTGCTTGGGGAACTTCGGGATTTGGAGATTTTATAAGTGATATGGGAGTGAGAGATGGTGATGGGGGTAGTTTTTAGGGATAGGAGTGCAATGACAAGGTATACTTGGGTTAAGTGAAATCAAGGATATAGAGATAGTCCTTGAATGTTTTGGGAATTAGAAATTTATCAATGATATGAAGGAAGGGATGTGATAGACAATGATAGGATTTGAGGATGAAAACATGGGAACAAAGGGTATAAGGGATATGGGACAGCGGGAATAGGAGAGGGGATTATGATAACAATGTAACAGTGATGGGGAATGGAAATTAGGGTGGCAAATGACAAGAGTTTGGCACCAAAACCCAAATTTAAAACTTTACATATAAACCCTATGGAGCAGCCTTTGTCAAAAGATGGGGTTTATGTTTACACCATTCAAATTTCTCCAATCAATCTTCAAAATCACACCAAACACCAGCAAGATCGGTTATATCCACTTACTTGAACAAATAGGAGCGAAAGGTTTGCAATTTCGTTTGGAAGCAGTGATAAAAACGCTTGGGGGCTCTGTGCGCCACGTATAAACCCAGTGCGCCGCGTCGTGTGGGTGCGCCGTGCCCATTGAAAATCACACAGTGGACCTCAGCTCTATGCGCCACGCCTTCTGCCAATGCACCGCGCGCACTCCAAACACACAATTCCAGCTTAACAAATGACTTCGCCTCTCCAAAATTGAAACGATTTCTCTGCTGTCTTCTTGAATGCAAATGGATTGTAAAACAATGAAAATATCTTATAAAGCCATGGAGTTTGATTTGTATTTTACAAAAACCCATTTTGTAATGTTTTTGGCTTTGGAACTTTTTCATTTAATATAACTCTGTCTTTTTGTTTCCTCACTGATTTTCTGAGCTTGAATGATGAAATTGTTCTTGATTTTTTGCAAGGATGGTGGCATTTGGACTTCGGCAAAGGATGACTAGAGTCTACATTTGAAGTACTTCATGGCGGAAAATTTTAAAATACATATTTATTACAAACAATAAATTTGACAATTTCTTTTTCAAAACAGAGTTTTGAAGAAGAAATATCCTCAAGCATTATTGATGATGAACATCCTGAAATAAAAATTTATTGAAGACATCCTCATGGCCTACGAGCATTATTTAACATTTCTGAAGACCAAACCCTGGACCTAGAAAGTGAAATGACTCTTTTTTTGACCAAAATAGCACCTATGACTGTAGATGACATGTAATCAACTTTGTTGAACTTTGACAAATTTTGACCAATCCAGCAGGTACAAACATGAGGGAAAATGAGAGAACAAAGCCCTTCCTTCAGATAATGGCATGCCCCTAACGGAATGCAGATGAATGAGCAGAATGAGACACCTAGAAATGAAATGCAATAAGAGAAATGATCTCTGACGGAGGGATGCAAAGACCGACTCTAACAGGAGGATCAATGAGACTTTACAATAGAAGAAGACTCAGAAGAGGAAGAGCCACAAAATCCAGCTGTGAGAAGATCAGCTCGAGAAAGAAGACAACCAGAAAGGTATAGTCCATCTACTTTTTGTTCAAATTTTGCCTTAACTATAACATGATGATGATCCCAGAACTGTCAGGGAGGCAGTAGATTCAGAGGATGGAAAACTATGGAAGGAGGCCATGGTTAATGAAATGGAATCCTTGCATAAAAATGAGGCATGGGATCTGGTGGAGTTGCCGGCTGGAAGGAAGCTCATCGAGGGAAAATGGGTGTTTAAGAAGAATATGAATGTAGAAGGAAAGGTGGAGAAATACAAAGCTCATTTGGTAGCAAAAGATTATTCCCAGGTGCCGAGAATTGATTTTGGTGATATTTTTTCTCCTTGTTATCACTATTAAAATTTTATAAACTTGGTCAATTTATACTTGCTCCTAAGTCATGGTATTAGATAGGGTTAGAGTCATTTTTATGTTTTAGAGGGTCTAAGCTATAGATTACAAGTTTCATTTCATCACCAAATAAAGTGCATAAACCTTGCTTTACTCTTTAGAAGTCTCCTACCACGTTTTGAAAAACATAGTTTAAGTCTTTTTCAAATTTTTTTTGAATAAGCCACGAAACCACGTTTTCGTAGCGCACTCAGTGTAAAAAACTGCTTCTGCGCTATGAAAATGCTGGTCTTTTCGTAGCGCAAAATCCTGAAATCACATTACCAACGCTATGAAATTGGGGATTCAAATTTTTTCGGTTTAGCTGTCACATCCGTCAGTTTGGGTTAAATTTTCATGATTATGGTGTCAGTCCACGAATCCTCCCTCACGCATGCAACCATCCAAAGTAGTTATGAAATCATTATGGGATTCGTTAGGGGTCATTTGTCATTGGTCCTTTGCAAATTTGAAAAGGGGTTGGTTATCATTGATTTTATCTCATGCAAAGAAAGCACTACATGCATATCTATTGTTAAAAGAGAAGCTCATGATAAGAAACCAGAGCTCTCATTAAGTTTTCAAGCGAGGGAGAGTTTTCAATCAAGCGAGGAAGAATCCAATTGATGTTATTTCAGCAATTTTGATACTTGCTAATCTAGTGAGTTTGAAAATAATTGTTGAGTGAAACAAGGTTTTAAATCAAGTGAGGCAGAACTTCCATCAAGTGAGGCTGAACTAAATTTTTAAGCGAGCCAGTTCATCCAACAAGGAGGTCTATTACAGGTTTGCTGAAGACATAGGGTTTTCAGGAGGAAGATGACAGAAGAAAAGAGAAATCACAGGTCTGGTCACTATCTAAGAACAGAACCTGAAGGTTTAGAAGCTCTCACAAGGATAAATCTGTGAAAAGCTTCAAGGAGGGCATAATCAGGCTACCAAAGCATTTGCCATGAAATTCACAGGGTCAAACACAAAGGTTGGTTTTCTCAATTTACCAATTTCTTCTGAAGTTATATTAGAAGTCACAAAAATTCCAAGGGTTGAAGATATATGGTTCAAGAATTTTAGGTTTGAAATGCAACCCTGCAAAATATTTTTGAAACCAGAGTTTATGGATACTGATTTGAACAAAGCTATGCCAAGAAGTTATGTCAAGGATGCATTTGCCAATCTTCTCTACAATATCCAAAGGTACTTCACCTGCGAAGGGAGATATTACAAGGTGTACACTTATCACTTTAAACTCTTATTTCATTTCACAGGAATAATCTCTCTAGACTTACCTTTCTTTTTATTTCGAAGTCTGGCCAAGATGGCAGACGAAGTTCAGATGAAAAATCAGGCATGTGAAACATCATTATTTCATCATGGTCTATTCAAGTTAATAGTTTTGCATGAGCTTTAGAAAGTGAATAGAGAATGGTATGCATTTCTCTTTTTGAGTGGAATAAGAGTTGAAGGAATAGGTGTCAGCCCTCAAGTCAAAGAAACATCTCCATTAAAGACTACTGAACCTGCAAAAAAAAAAATAAAGGAGGTTTGTCAAGCTTAAGCCCAGGAAATAGGTTAAGGAACCAATGATAAACACATCACTGAATATCAAAAGGACTCCTAAATCTACACAGAAGAAGAGAACTCATGTCAAAGAGACAATTCAAAGACAGTCAACTAGTAAAAAAACTCAGAAGAAGTTGACTAGGAGTCAGAGGTCAAAGGAGAAGGCTAAGGCTGTGGTCACAAATAAAAACTTGGAATTAAGAGGTGATTTGAATGATATATTACAAGATATTGACATTGAAGAGCCTCCCTTGGTTCAAGCAGATTTCATCAAAATGGATACAGGTGGAAAATCAAAGAAATTGAGAACATCCAAAAAATTAGATTTTGAGGATGAAGTGTTAGAGTTTGTCTTTAAGCCTAGAAAACCCTTGACTAGGCAGTCTAAGAAATTTCAGCAACCAGACATGGAGATAGTCCAAACAGGGGGTGAGGATACAAATGTTTTTGAATAACCCATAAATATATCATCTCCAATGCTTGAAGAAGACAGAAACAGAGTTTTTAATACTCAGAGAGAAAAAAGTAGTTATGAGGAGGTTAAAGATAAACTCAGACTTGCAAACATTGAAATTGATAAATTGAAGAAGAAAGTGAGAATGCATGCTGTAGAGAGGTCAAAATTTGAGAGGTTGAAAGGTCTATGGGAGCTAGAATAGGTTTCAAACATTGAGTCAATCAGCAGTCATGATCAATTATTCATATGGACTGTCCCTGCAATCAAGGAAGAAAAATTTATAACGATGGTTAATACCAAACTAAGAGCTAAGAATAGAAGGCTTAAAATGTGGGTTGAAGATCTTGAGATACAACTAGCTAAGCCTGAAGATCAACCACAACAAAAATGAGTGTAAATAGTAAGTGACATCTCCTAACACATTTTTGGGGTTATATGGAAAGATTTCATTTTTGAAAGCAACTCAGAGTTGATTTTTGTTGGTTATGAGAGCTTATATATAACTGAAAGGATGGCAGTAAAGGTTGGAAACTCAAATTTTTGGAAAAAGCTGTGAAAAGACAGACACAACAGTTTCGTAGCGCACTACGAAACTATTGTAGGATGCATTTTGAACAATTTTGCAAAGTTTCAAAGGGAGAAAGGGTTTGTTTTTAAAACCTTGATGCTATTGAAGAATGTATAAAGATAACAAGTGAAGATCCAATGGAAAAACATAGAAAATTGAAGGTTTCAAATGAAGTTTATAAAGGTGAAGTTCTGCGCTACGAAAACAACAGACAGTTTCGTAGCGCAGCAATGTTAACAATTTTGACACTTCTTCAAAGGCTTGGTTTGGGAACAACTGGAAGTGCGAAGTCACATGAGTTTAATAAGGCTTTGTCACATGTTTTACGCACAAGTTGGTCAACAGATGGTTTGAAGAAACATAAATGAAGCATTATAGCTATTTTGCAGGGAGCATGTTCCTATCTTTCAGGGCAGATAAGAGGAAAATCAATACAGTCAAAAAACAAGGAGATGGACATCATCAAGGTCGAGGTTTAGGAGGAGCAGCTGTCAGATAGAAGATTTAATATTTGGATAAGGTTGTTAAGTTATAATAAGAGTTTTAATCCTAGTTGTATTAGGACTCCAGAAAAGACAGTTTAACTGTCAGATGTAATTAAAAGTTTGTTTTAGCAGTTGATAGGTGTCAAGCTAGAAAATTTGAATTTTTCTCAAGTGATTAGAGAGAATCCAAGAATGTAATGATGACTTTATAAAAGACAAGAAGTCGAATTGCATAGGGTTGGAAATTTTCATTAACAAGCATACTGTTTTGTTGTAGAAAAGACTTTGTTTTTATTATTAATACAAAGATATTGGTTTCATCACTCAGGATTAAGAAAGGGTTATTGATGTTTGATATTCTCATGGTTTTCCTCTTTCAATTTACTTGCAGTGGCATGAATGTATGTTACTTAGAATTCACTGAAGGTGCTCTAACTTCCTTCATATGTTCATGAACTGTGTTTATTTTCTGTCCTACTGTTATGTTGATGCATCTAAACCCTGAAATGCCCTGACTTCCATATGAAGCTGATATTCATGTTTTGTCAAAAAAAAATTGACTCCATAAGCCCAATGGATGTTTTTTGATTAGTAGTACAATCAATTGTCCATTTTTATCCATTTTACTCATAGATTTAGCTATCTAATCCTTATTTTAAAATCATAAACCTATTGAGAGAGCCCTCTTAGGTTGAGGAGGCTAAGCCTCAACTAAAAGTCTGGTTTGAAATAGTTACACTGAGGTAGCCTGACCAAGAGCCTATCAGGACCTATTTTGGTGATAATACTCCTGTTGCCAAAGTTACTTCTATTAGATTACTTTTATTAGTTTCTGCTGCATTTGATTTTGAGGTAGAACAGATGGATGTGAAGATAACAATTCTTCATGGGGATCTGGAAGAGGAGATCTACATGAAACAACCTGAAGGCTTTATGGTTGAAGAAAGAATTGGTATGTAGGTTAAAGAAGTCTCTATATGGGTTAAAATAATCACAAGGATGTGGTATCAGAAATTTGATACCTGTATACGGAGACTTGGCTTCACTAGAAGCAAGGAGGATCACTGTGTTTATTTTAAATTAATTGGTGACCATGTTACTTATTTGGTATTGTATGTGGATGATATGTTGTTGATTGGAAATGACAAAGAAATTATCCAAGATTTGAAGACCCAACTGTTCTCTAAATTTCACATGAAGGATTTGGTGCTACAAATTGTATTTTGGGCATGGAAATTAAGAGAGATCAGGCAAAGAGGAAGCTCTGGTTAAACCAGAGGAAGTATGTCAAGACTATATCGCAGAGGTTCAATATGCAGGATATTAAACCAGTGAATGTTCTGATTCCTGTAGGTACAAAGTTGTCTGCTGAAGAGTGTCCCAAAGCACAAGAAGAAGAGGAGGATATGTCTCGTGTTCCATATGCAAGTGCAGTGCGTAGCCTGATGTATGCAATGGTATGTACTAGACTAGACATTGCACATGCAGTGGGAGTATTGAGCAGGTTTATGTCAAACCCAGTGAAGGAGCATTGGACAGTAGTGAAGCAGGTTTTCAGATATTTGCGTGGCACTAGTGATTATGGCTTGTGCTACCAGGGAAGACCAGGATTGGAAAGAGTGTTGGACATTCATGGTTTTTTTGATGTAGACCGGGCTGGAGATCTGGACCAAAGAAGATCTACAAGTGGGTATGTGTTTAGCCTATTTGGAGGTGTAGTCAGTTGGATGAGTAAAAGACAGTCTGTAGTGGTTCTTTCAATTACAGAGGCAGAATACATAGCATCCACTCATGCAAGAAAAGAAGAAGTTTGGTTGCAGAGATTGTGTTCAAGTATGGGGTTGGTGCAACAAGCTATAAGGATAGAATGTGATAGCCAAAGTGCAATTTTCTTGGCTAAGAACCCTGCTTATCATTCAAAGACAAAGCACATTGATGTTCAATATCACTTTGTGAGATATATGGTTGAGGCTAAAAGGGTGTTGCTATGGACACTTTGAAGAATGTTGCAGATGGATTGACGAAGTCTGTGAGCACTCAAAAGTTCTCTTGGTGTAGAGAAATAATGGGTGTTGCAAAGCTGGGCTAATGACTCATCTCTCCTGTGGCCGCCTGCGGAAAGAAAACAACAAGTGGGAGAATGTTGGGTATGTGTTATATTCTTTCCATGACTAGTCACGTGCGGGGGGGGGGCGATAGCCCCCCCTGTACGTTGTGTTGGGCGCAACAGGGGGGGCGGCAACCCCCCTTGTCGGGGTCCGGGGCAGCGCCTCGGTAAATTTTTTTTTGGTCCTTATTTTCCGGTGGGCGGACCCGCCCATGGTTTTGTGCATGTGTTTGCACATGGTTTTGGGGCATGATGGTTTTCAGCCCCTGGTATTTTGTAGATCCGGTCAAGGGAACTACGATTATGTTCTAATCTAGGGTTAATGGATTGGGGTTTATGTATGCTTTGGCATGTATATATATGTGTTGTAACACTAAAAGGAAAATAATGAAAAATCATGTTGGTCGTCCCGATTTGGGATCTAGAGGAAAATCTTTGTGTATATCTGTTTTGTGTTTTATGCTCTCGCTATTGTTTATTTTTTGTTTTTAAGGTTCGTTTGCAGATAATTTCTATACAGGGTTAAAACCTATATAACTTTCATTGATGATTTTTCTAGACACACTTGGGTATACTTCTTAAAACTCAAGAGTGAATTTTTTAACATGTTCTTGGCCTTTAAGGCCTTTGTTGAGAAACAATCTGACATCAAATTCTTAAGTTAAGTTCACACAATGGAGGAGAATATGTTAACAACGAATTTATCAACTTTTGAACTGAGCATGGCATTCAATTGCAACATACTATTCCATATAATCCACAAAAAAATGGTGTAACTGAAAGGAAGAATCACGCCTTAAAAGAAATGGCTAATTGTATGCTTCAATCTAAAGGACTTAGTCTCAATTTTTGGGCAGAAGCAATTAACTGCGCAAATTACATATTAAATTTCACTCCTACTAAGGTTTTAAGGAATGTAACTCCAGAAGAAGCATGGAGCTCAATTAAACCAGATGTAAGTCACTTTCGTGTTTTTGGAAGTGATGCTTGGGCCCATATTCCAGATACGAAACATAAAGCCTTAGAACCTAAGAGTGAAAAATGCATGTTTTTTGGATATTCTAAATATGTCAAAGGATATAGAATTCTTCAACCAAAATAAAAAAATATAATCATTAGAAGATATGTAAAATTTGATGAAAATATATCGGCCTATGAGCCTAGTTCGGCAGGTGTGCCACCTTTGGCCTGCGAGCCTGATTCAACATATGCGCCACCTCTCTCTATCTCTTCTATTTTTGATAGCATTCCTTCTAGTTCAGATGATGACAGCGAGGATGAAAATCCTCCTCCACCTCTTGAAGATATTCCTTCCGCTCCACAACTTCCAATATGGGTTCGCTCTACTTGGGATGCAACAGGTTCTGTTGCAGGTGACCCTGCCAATAAACGACGTACACGTTCTCAGTTCGAAAGAGCCTCTTCCTTATTGGCTCAAGTTCCAGAAAATCCTAATCTAGACACCTTTGAAGAAGCTTCCGGTCATCCAGATTGGGATGAAGCTATGAATGAAGAATATCGTTCCTTATTGGCAAATGATACTTGGGATCTTGTTCCTCTTCCAAAAGGAAGAAAACTTGTCAGATGTAGATGAGTTTACAAAACAAAGTTTGGACCAAATGGAAAAGTGGATAAACATAAAGCTCGTCTTGTTGCTAAAGGATTTTCACAAGTTTAAGGCATTGACTCTACTGAAACCTTCCCCCCTGTTTCCAAAATGAAGTCTATCCACCTTGTTCTTTCCCTTGTTGCCTCCTTTAAATGGGAAGTCCATCAGATGGATGTTAAATCCACCTTCTTACATGGAGACTTGCATGAATAAATCTACATGGAACAACCCCCTGGATTTATCCAAAATGACTCTAGCCTTGTTTTTCACCTTAGGAAGTCTCTCTATGGTCTCAAACAAGCTCCTCAGGCTTGGTATGCCAAAATAGATAAATTTCTATCAGATAATGGATTTTCTAGGTGTCATTCTCACAACACTGTCTACACCAAGAAAGTGGGTAAGTCCTTCACCATCCTTGTTCTTTATGTTGATGATATTATCCTTACTGGTAGTGATCCAAACCATATAAACCATGTGAGGTCTAGCCTCAAAAAGAAGTTTGAAATGATAGACTTAGGACACTTGCATTATTTCCTTGGTATTCAAGTCTTGCAATCCAAAGAAGGTATTACCCTCTCTCAGTCCAAGTATGCATGTGATATTATAAACCACTTTCACATGGAAGACTATAAGACAAATCCTTCTCCCTTTCAGTCTGGAGTCAAGCTTTCAATCACTTGTACTACTGTAATATTCCAAATCTGGAACAACTACACTATTGGGAATATCTCAAGATATTACCAATGTGGAGATCAACAATACATAAACATGAGCTAGAAAATAGAGTGAATGCATTTATACAAGAATTCCGGAAGATCCACATAACCATGAAATTATATTATAGCAGCAATAATTTATACAATATCTTGAGGAAAATGATCTCTCAAGCTAGGCAATGCAACCTCAATGAAACATATACATGACAAATGGAGAAATACTGCTATACAAAAGAAAAACTGGCTATGACTGCGCAATCCATGAAGAGGAACTGCTGCAAAATAATGTAAATACATAGATACAACAATTTAGAGCTCAAATAAAGAAGGGGGATCAAGATCTCAACCCCTGGAAACAACAATACACAATCCTCAAAAGGATTGGCTGAAATATACGCAAAATGGAAAATCTGCAGAAATGCCGGAGTTGCTGGGCAGCAGCTGCAACTCAGAAAATAGAAATGGATAGAGATAGCTGATGATGCTGCAAATGATGGCTGAATCTCATCCAAAGGATCTCTCAGGTGAAAGGCTGATCCAATCCTTGAAGATCTCACCCTCCAAAATAGTGGAGAATTCCCCCACTGCAATTGAACTTAGAAATAACGCAGTCTAGAGAAGGGACTGGACTGTTGGTGAAGGGAAGTGCTTAGCCTGATGCTAATGATATGAAATATGCTCATGAATATCCCTCACTAACCTCCCAGAGGAATAGAAGCTCCCTCCTCTGACATATGAGCCAAGGAAATGGTGTATGGTGTCCTCCACTACAACACCCAGCAACACTGCATTATACTTGAGCAGAAATAATGCAATGATTGAAAGGAGTAGGTTTCGCCTTGAGCCAAGAGATGTGGATAATGAAGAAAAATCGCTCAAGAGGCCTCTCAAGAAGGTGAAGAAATCCTAAACAGGAATTCCTCGACAATTCTTGCTAAACAACAAAAGAATGCACAATGTTTGCATAGACAATGAAATCAATAATCCATAGAATGAATAACAATGGTTGCCTTGCCCTCCTTTTAAACAAGTGAAAGCTCTCTCTCCATGGGCCCCATCCATTAGGGTTTCCTCCACCAAAAATCCTCTTCCTCATTCACACTGCGCTGTCTCATAAAGTGATCCACTCCTCCTATGGCAGCGCTGTTGACTTGGTCAAACATGACCTTGTCTTCATGCATTTGCCCCTTTTCACACTTGAGGGTGAAAAATGAAGCTACTATGATGATCCCTTTCTAATTATGAGGGATTTTATTCATGTATTCAATAATAATGGGTTCCTTTACCCATTTATTTAGCTCTAAGGTGATAAAAGCAAAATTTTAATATTCCATTTAGCCATGTGCTAAAATGGGAATATTATAGTCCTCCCCTCCCAAATGTTGCTTGTCCTCAAGAAACTGCAAGGATGGAACTGAAGAATCTCCACCCAAGGCATGGAGTCTGAAATATGTTGAGTAAAATCTTCCTTATGTAGATCCTCCATCCCCCAAGAAATCATCCATACAAAGTGAGTTACCTCCCAACATGGTAACTCTTGATAATCATCTTCCACCTTAGGCTCCTGCAATATAGGTGGGCTGAAAATATGATCTTGGTAGACAAAATAGCCTACCCCATGCGGTCCTCCTCTCCACTTAGGATAAGTATAGAGTATATGCTGATCTTGGGCTACAATAAAGTTTCCCTCCAGTGGCAAGATGAAGACTAGACCTCCAAGGATCTCTTCCCCAGCGTTATGAAACATGCTGTCCCAAATCTCCTCATATGTGATGAGTTGGAAGTCACCATCATATGGCATCCAATCAATCATATGGCTCACCTTAAATGGAAACAAATTTTTTGCTGTAGTGGCCACATGTCCCCTCATTCTCCCATTAGAACATGCAATGCAAATAATGTGGGAGATATCTCCCCCAAGGGACACATCCAACCAATGTGCCATTCCCCCAATCATGCTCTCAAAAAATACAAAGACAACAACAACATAATGAACCATAATGAGAACCATGCTTGCTGTCATGTGTGGCAAGGGAGAAGGAAAATGGCCCCTCAATTGTAATCAATGCAGTTTGACCCTCAACTGCAAAAGAGTGTGACAAAAAGTGTGGTCTCTCAACCACTTGCTGTCCTACTCTCCTCAAATGTAAGGAGAAAGTGAATGATGTATGGTGCAAGGTGAGTAGGTCCTCCAAAATACATTTCCTCCCCAAGTCCTCCCAGGGAGTTGTCACCAATAGTGCTCATGACCTCAAGTAGACCATGGGGTATAGAAAGAAGAATGCTCCTCCTTGGAGCAACATCCTATACATATATGGTTAAGGGATGAATATACAAATCATCATGAAAATAAACAATAACCTTACCATAAGTTTTGTGTATGCAAATGGAGTGGCTCAAGAATGAGTCTCCCCTCATCCTCAAAGAGAAAAGAGGTGGCTGTGCTAACTCCTCCAAAGAGTTATGTATATCCTCCATCTGCACATGATCTATGCACCTCCTTATATGATGATCTATCAATATCATGCAAGCAAGATGATCCTGGGAGCACTCCACTCCTCCGAAATCAATGAACGGTGCCTCAACATGTGAAGCATCCCTCATCCTCTGCTGAACTACTGGTCTCCCCAGCAAAATGTCTCCATGCAATGAGACATCATCATCAAAGGGTGACTGCATATATGAATGAACACAACTGTCCATGCTTCCACTGCGCAATCCAATCACCTTCTTAGGTGCATCAAACTCATAAAATAGACAGGGATGTGTGTTCCTCATCACATCAGGATGGTCATCCTCCCTATCTCCTCCTTGTGTCTCCATGGTTTCACACCTCCTAAACAATGGCACATGAATTGTGCCTTGATCTCCATACATGAGATCCTGGGAACTTCCTTGCAAGAATACAAGAATCCCTCTACTTGGAGCAAGATCTCCTCCTTCCTCTGCATGAGGCACTAGATAATCTCTAGGTGGCACAACGCTATTGTCCTTAGCCTCCTAAACATAAATGGGAAACCCTTCAAAAATGTTGTTGCAAATATGGAATCTCTCCCAAGGTGGAAGTAATTCCTGATCATCAAAGGCTAAGGAGCATCCCCTTTGCACCATGATAGTGCCATCTCCTACTCCTGCAACATCACACAAGAAATGAGAGAAAATCTGCCCTTGCTCTCCGAAGAATGACCCCAACAACAAATGTTTTTGCTACTTCCTCAAGCTCTCATCATGCAAGATATGTGATGAAGACATAGCGAATGACATGAATGTTGCATCATCACTATGCACCCATACTCTTTGCTTCTCCATGATGACAACATCCTACCACATCTTTTCCATCCTCATACCTTTGAAAGAGTGTATGCCAAGTGATGACCAAAATCCTTCAAGAGTAACCAGCGCAGCGAAGCCTCCTGCTGCCCGGTATCATAAATCTACAAGTAGCTCACCCGCTCCTTGCTCACCATCCACATCCACTCAACCAATTGTGGATGCCTTCTTCCACCCCTCACCTTGGTACTCCTCCCATGAGGGCTACCATCATCCCAAATCAGATTCCTGCATTTCATGGGACCTTGAAATGCAATCTTCCCGAGGATCAATTTTGACCCTATAAGCATCCAAATAGGTGGTAGGAAAAAACCTCCCATCATGATGTGCATGGCTCAAGGAATGTCCAACACAGTCATGAGATATGTTATCCATCCGAAGATGTCCTCCATCTTCTATCTGCTCCTACAAGAAGGGAAGAACCTCCTCAAACTGTTGAATAATCTTGCACTCCATGATGTGTGGGAGTGCACCTTCATCGAAATCTCTCTCGGTGATCTCCTCCTCATGCATGGTCCTCCAAAGCCCAAGAGGCCTTAGATCTACTGCCAGTAGAAGTATCTCTTTGAGCTATGGCATGCTCATTGAGAGAGTGTCATCTAGAGAGGAGAAATATTTTCTTATCTCTAGATGTCTACTCCTTCTTTCTATTTCCTCCATGGCTTCCTGAATGAAGCTGCTCTTTGAGTGCTCACATGAGGAATGGTTCCTCTTTTCTTCATCACTGCTTTTGTACAGTGCAGTGCTATTTTTCTACTCTAGCTCAACTTCATGCAATGATATAGACCCATCCAAAGTGTTTGATGAAATGACAAGAGATGGATTTTCAATCATACCTTGGTGAAATGTGGAACCTCCTTGCAGGGCTGCAAGAGTTTCCTCCTCATAAGTGTTGGCCTCCCAAACTATTGAAGATGAAGGCTGCTCCTCCATGGCCTCAAAAATGTTGGTGCATGCTTCATCAACTGGTGGTGAGGGCTCCTCCCTCCTTTTTCCAAATCTTCTGATCATCCTTTGAGAAAAATCAGCAAGAGTTGAAACCCTTGCATGGCTTAGATGGCTGATCCACCAAATATTTTCTTCACCTTCAAGGTGCAGCACTGAAACTTCTACAACCTCTCTATCTACTACAAGATGTAGCAGGAAGAAATCCTCTAGCTTATTCACCCAAACTTCTGCTGCACATGTGAGTGATCCATCAAATGTGGACAATAGAAATCTATTGCCTGTCATCATCCCACAGCTGTGGGGTCTTCTTTCTTCTTTCTGCTGAATAAATTGTGGAAAAGCTAGAGTCTCTTGGAAGGCTCTAGGTTTTTCTCGGTATTCAACAAGATACTCACCTAGAATTTTGAATTCCAAGTATTCTTCATGCTTATGGCCTTCTTCTTTGTGAGAGTAGGAAGTGCATGGTCCTTCCTCTTCCCTTTCTTCCATCTTCTTGATCTCCTTGGAGAGGTCTCCTCTGGATCTGAAAATAGATGAGAGTAAATTTATCTTCTTAATAATCTTGATCTTCTTTGGCTGAGACTCATAGGTTGAGCCAAAGATCATGCTTTGATACCATTGTAATATTCCAAATCTGGAACAACTACACTATTGGGAATATCTCAAGATATTCTCAATGTGGAGATCAACAAAACATAAACATGAGCTGGAAAATAGCAGTGAAAGCATTTATACAAGAATGCCAGAAGATCCACATAACCATGAAATTAGATTATAGCAGCAATAATTTATACAATATCTTGAGGAAAATGATCTCTCAAGCTAGGCAATGCAGCCTCAATGAAACATATACATGACAAATGGAGAAATACTGCTATACAAAAGAAGCCCTGGCTATGACTGCGCAATCCATGAAGAGGAACGGCTACAAAATAATGTCAATATATATATACATCAATGTAGAGCTCAAATAAAGAATGGGGAGCAAGATCTCAACCCCTGGAAACAACAATATACAATCCTTAAAAGGATTGGCTGAAATATACACAAAATGGAAAATCTGTAGAAATGCCGGAGTTGCTGGGCAGCAGCTGCAACTCAGAAAATAGAAATGGATAGAGATAGCTGATGATGCTAAAAATGATGGCTGAATCTCATCCAAAGGATCTCTCAGGTGAAAGGCTGATCCAATCCCTGAATATCTCACCCTCCAAAATAGTGGAGCAAGCCCCCACTGCAATTGCACTCAGAAATAACGCAGTCTAGAGAAGGGACTACGCTGTTGGTGAAGGGAAGTGCTTGGCCTGATGCCAATGATCTGTAATATGCTCATGAATCTCCCTCACTAACTTCCCAGAGGAATAGAAGCTCCCTCCTCTGACAGATGAGCCAAGGAAATGGTGTATGGTGTCCTCCACTGCAACACCCAACAACACTGCGTTATACTTGAGAAGAAATAATGCAGTAACTGAAAGGAGTAGAATTGGCCTTGAGCCAAGAGATGTGAAGAATGAAGAACAATCCCTCAAAAGGATTCTCAAGAAGGTGAAGAAATCCTAAGCAGGAATTCCCCGACAATTCTTTCTAAACAACAAAAGAATGCACAATGTCTGCATAGACAATGAAATCAATAATCCATAGCATGAATAACAATGGCTGCCTTGCCCTTGTTTTAAACAAGTGAAATCTCTATCTCCATGGGCCCCATCCATTAGGGTTTCCTCCACCAAAAATCCTCTTCCTCATTCACACTGTGCTGTCTCATAAAGTGACCCACTCTCCCTATGGCAGCGCTGTTGACTTGGTCAAACATGACCTTTTCTTCATGCATTTTCCCCTTTTCACACTTAAGGGTGCAAAATGAAGCTACTCTGATGATCCCTTTCTCATTATGAGGGATTTTATTCATGTATTCAATAAGAATGGGTTCCTTTACCCATTTATTTCTCTACAAGGTGATAAAAGCAAAATTTTAATATTCCATTTAGCCATGTGCTAAAATGGGAATATTACAACTACCCTTGAAGTTGATGCTACCTTATACCATCAACATGTTGGTAAAATTATGTATCTAACCCAGACTCATCCTAACTTGTCTTTTTCCATTGGTCTTGTTGCTCGGTTTATGCACCAACCTCATGAAAGTCACTGGAAAGTAGCTAAAAGAATACCTCTATATATTCGAAGTATAGTTCAGTTTGGGATTCATTACAATGCAAGAGCATCTCCATTGTTTATTGGTTTCACTGATTCTGATTGGGCTGGTGACCCTGATGATCGAAATTATATTTTAGGATATGTATTCACTCTTGGTTCAAGACCTATTACTTGGTATTGTAAGAAAAAAAGTGCCATCTCTCTTTCTTCAGTAGAAGTAGAGTATCATGGTGTAGTTGAAGCTAGCAAGGAAGCCATGTGGCTTCATCAGATCCTGTCTGAATTTGGTCTTCATCAGCAACATCCAACTACACTTTGGTGTGATAATCGAAGTGCCATTCATCTTTTGAAATATCCAGTTCAACATCAACGTATGAAACACATTGAGATTCATATAAACTTCATCAGAAATCTCATTCATGATCATGTTCTTGAAGTACAATATTGTTCAACCAATGATCAAGTTTCTGATATCTTTACAAAGGCTCTCACAGAAGTGAAGTTTACCAAACTTTGATCCATGCTTGGAGTTCAGGAAATTTATCATTAAGGGGGGATAGGCTCTAATGCCTCCTTACTTCTCCTACTATGTCACCTTTGTAAATCCTTCAATCCTTTCCCAAGTTGTTCTTAAGGGGGGATGTTAGGATATTTCGACACATAGGAAATAGGCTCCTTTTGTGTCACCTTTGTAAATCCTTCAATCCTATCCCAAGTTGTTATTAAGGGGGGATGTTAGGATATTATGACACATAGGAAATAGTTAAGTATAACTTGGTCTAGTGTAGAGTTAGGTAAAGTGTGTTTCTTTACTATGTACATTTGTAACTTAGAATCCGACGATCAAGATTTGTAGTGATCCGACGGTTCACTCTCTCCTCGATATTAACGAAACTTGATCCATGGCTTAACACCCGATTGGTCCATAATCTCTATTTAAAGATCATGGAGGGTCATTTTTCCTGTAACCATTTATGAGAGAAACATATGTAAACTTTATTTTTATATTAATAAATTGACTGAAGTGGCCGCGTTGGCTTAGTTCGTGGAATGTTTCCCTCTTCAAGGGTTTTAACCACGTGATATATTGGTGTACTGATTTGTGATCTGTTTGTGAGCGGTGACCTTTGGTGTTTTATTTAAGGAAGTTACCTTGTAAATTCCTACAAAAAATTGTTTTATGGGTAGTGTACCCAAGCAGTGTGATTTGTACCGAAAGTTGTGGGAAAAATACCTAAGAGGAAAATCATTGTTTATTATTTGTATGCATGAGGGGAAACATTGATGGGATAAGGGGCACCTAGGGCTACAATGGAGGTTGCGAAAGAAAATGAAAGAAATTTTATTTCTTATGTTAGTGGTGCTTTGGATTGTAGGATTAAGTTTGCTTGGGCTGAAGACATGACCATTGGTGAAAAGTGTCACCACCAAAATCACTATAAGTCGAGATAAGATGAAGCTCATTTGGAACATCATAAGTGAAATAAATATTATGTGAAGAAAAGCCTAAGTGAATACACATCTCTACAAGATTTGAGCTAGAGTTGGAGAAAGAAGGTCAAATTATGTCTTTCTTGTGTTATGGTATAGGCCTAGTTTAGAGTGTTTGTCGAGTTGATTTTGGATGTGGTTCTAGTAATATCTGTAATGGTTACCTTTGTGACAGGATAAGCCTAATTTATCTTCAATAAAGGAGGGCCAATACCATATTTGTTGATGGAATGAGAGGTTGTGAGGCCTGTAGTGATGCTGGTATAAGGGCCACACCTCATTAGGGTTATGTGTAGAAATTTGAGGGCTAATCAAGTGAGGTGACTGCAAGAATTCAAAGCGAAGGTGGTCGAAGAAGTGTCTAAGTCTAAGGTGGTTGTAGAGGCCAAGTATTCCTTAGAACTGATTAGAGGTTATTTAAGAAGGTATGAACTAATATTTGTGGCTAAGTTTTCTATGGATTGATTGTAGTGAAGTCTGTTCAACAAGTGGTGTTTGGAGAACATGCTTGTGTGCCTAAGGACTATGATATTGGAGGAAAAATATCATTGTTATAAAGAAGTCTTTTGAAGACTTTAGTGCAGTAATATTTGTTCTAGAAAATCATTGTAAGAAGGTAGTTTGTGTAGTCCATGAAAATTGATTCTTGGAGTGGCCAAGGGCTATTAGGATGTAGTTTGAGAAGACCTTATGTTTAGTGACATTGGAGGAGCAGTGCCATTGATAGAAGGCAAAATTTTGGAGATGAAGGATAGTGAATATGATGGTGTAGAATTTCTTGTGAGAATCAATGGTAGAGGCATTGGCACAATAGTACTCTTTGTGTGTATAGGTGGAAAAGGACCCACCAGGTGTTCAAGGAAAGTGGTCTGAAAGTAATGGTGTAAGTGATTCTTCAACAAGTAAGTCAAGTAGTTCTTGTTTAAGAGAATATTTAAGGTCATTTTTTGTTGAAATCAAGCCCTATTTTCCATTTTATCAGGGCTAATTGTAAGGGCCATGATCCCTGGTATGGGAGCCCTATGTTTGTTTTATTAAAGTTGTAGTACAAGCAAGTTTTTGGTTGCAATAATTCTTGTGTCACTTCATTGATTCAATATTGTACATTTTACACTATGCAAAGTGGTTGTAAGTTGTAGTATTTTTGTGTGTTTGTGATTGTGTTTTAGACATAGACCTAATTCTGAAGTGCCAAGAAAAAATCAACACAATGTCTCCATGCCTCAGATTTTCCTCCATTTGAATTGCTGACACTACCTTTGGAGGATATGTATGCAAGTCCATCAATACTACCTTTTTTCCATCTAGATACATAAAATCCATCTCCATTTCCTAATAGCTCATGGTTTGTCACCCAATGGAGTTACAAAGCCACTGAACTCCTAGGACCACGTTAGTGTTAGGAACATTTACCACATAAAATTCATCCATGATGGTGTAGTTTCCCATAGTTAAGCTCAACTTGTGAATCATCTTGGTACAATGCATATGCTTATTTCTTGTTATTACCGTGGAGAACCACACAAAATCCTTAGTAGTGAATGCTGTTTTTCCACGATAATGTTGTCTAGGATAACATCTTACAATTCAAATCATCCTGGTACAATGCATATACTTATTTCTTGTTATTACCGTGGAGAACCCCACAAAATCCTCAGTAGTGAATGTTGTTTTTCCACGATAATGTTTTCTAGGATAGAATCTTACAATCATTAACTCTACCAAACCAAGTATCACAACAAGCTACTTTTCACAATGGAAAAATATACAACAATAAATCAACATGTGCACAAATATATACAATATTTTACAAATTTATGTAACCCAATTTTTTTATATTAACAAACTGATAATAAAACAATTTAGGGCTCCCGTACCAAAGATAATGACCCTCATACATCGACTGATACAAGACAACAACAACTAGGGCTTGATGAAGGAGGTCCACAACAATAAAATTCCCGTATTAATGCACTAGGTTGGGTGGTTATGATCGATCCAAAAACCTCGCCAAACGCGCAACAATTTGATAAAGAAAGGATTTGTGTGGACATGTTCGTAGGCATATGATTCATTTGGGTTCGAAAACTCCCTCCATTTTTTGTAGTAGGATTCAAAAGTAAATATGGCTGGTCCAAGTACCTAAGCAAGAAACATGTTTAGTTCTATAACAAAGTGTTGTGATGTAGCAGTTCAAGGTAAATAGGGATCATGATAGCACTAGATGAAAGGAAGATTTGTCTTGTATTCCTAGAATGAGTTGGTTCTATGGGTGTTCTAATTGATGAAGAGTATTGTATTGAAAATACTCGACCAAAATAGGTAATAGTGGTACTAGCATCTATCCTATCAACAAGTGTGATTCCAGTAATTGGAAGGCAAATCTACCCTACAAAATAACTCTGACCATCTAGCTGATGCAGAGCTCCTCGCAACTGCTTTGGTCATACCCTGTACACATTTTCTCAATCCTTCGGCTCCTGATCTACATCAACACAAATATGCCTCTATCAATGAATCAAATCCATTAGGTCACTGAAATCTGCTCCACCTGCTCTCTCGCTGACTGTTAGTCCTTCAACACATCAACACATTGAGACTCCTGTTGAGTTGTTCACAACTCTGTTTGTGAACAAATCTCAACTACCAACTGTTGCTTCTTAGATATTTTCATACTTCTTTCTACTAGTGCCTTCTTGTGCTGCTCAATGAAGACACAATTAGGGCAAGAGGGCTTCCCACTATCACTGTCAAATTTCATTCTCCATCAATGAAATTAGAGCATGGAGTATTTCCCAACTTCTATTGTAGATTTCATTCTCCATAAGGAAATTCTAGGGATGAAAACTGCTCTTGGCTAATCAAACCTTTGAGCTCTTCTTCTGCCACTTATACAATCCCTTAATACTTCAAGAGACTTGTTCCTTAGGGATTGAAGCAAGCCTCTACAACCATCCAGAAGTTTTTCTTTAGGCTTCTCCAAATCTGCTAATTCTAGCAGGCCTAAATTAATTCTTAGTTCACTTCACTTAGGGCTAAAATTTGGACACTTTCACGTTGCCCTCCATCAGTCCACAAGTGTCCAAAAAAATCCAACCAAACTTTCCTTTACTAGGAATTCATCCACCTAGAAACCAACATCAACAAGAGACCATTTGCAACAGACTGCTGTTGTCCTCTTGCCTCAAGATATGTTCTTCTAGAAGTCTGGTTATGGCACACCAAATTCCCTAAACCCTTCTCCAATCAATTTTGTACCTTTACCAAAAAACCTACCTTTTTCGCTATCCCTTCCTAGGTAGCCAAGACATCGTTTAATGTTTAAGGATGCTCCTCAAAACACCCTACAACAATCTGTCTGATACAACAAGTTCGAAATTCTATTAAGGGTTAAACCCTTTGTTTCTACTGCACTGCATATTGTACATATATGGCTTAGAGAGAAGGCCTTCTCAAGGTCTCACTTCCCTCCTAACAACCCTCTACACAAGTTTTTGCTGCAACAAGAAACTATGGCCTACTCTGATGTGTTGCGACTTAGGAAGAAGACCTAAAATATGCCTCTCGACTCTCCAACTTATGCCTCCAACATGATGCTATAACAAGCTATCCCTATGGCCCAAAAAAAATTACTAACACACATAAAAATAACACAAAATTTCCCTAACTTACCTCTGACATCTATGACTAGGCTCCTCCAAGGGATTTGCACCAAACAATCAAGAGAATCCCTCCAAGTCATCCTTAATCCCATGCTAGGTTGACTTATATACATTTTCCTATTTCAGAGGTATACACTTGATTTGATTGCACTTGGATGTTTTAAAATTCCTCAAAAAAATCGCTTATTTATAGCCTCCTCTTGGATGTCAATAAACAACCCTAAAAGGGAACCTCCATACTAGGCCGACTTGGTCTCTTCACCCACGCTAATCTTCAAAAAATAATTTCTCCAGTTTGACACATATTTTTAAAGTGCTTGAAGTTTCCCCTAGCTCCTCTAGGGCCGCCCCTTCACCTCCATGTGTCAAACCTTGGTTTATCTTGGTGGTTTCACACCCACAAGCTTGGGTGGAAAGCCCACATGATTGGTTCTCAACCCATAAGTCACTTTTGTGTGCCAATTTCTCCAAAACCTAGTAGCCTAGGGTTTGGAGTACCTACCAGGCTACAAATATCAATAGTTAATCCTCTCCTAGATACAAAGCTGACATCTATAAAATTGTGGGTGGCCCCACTATTAATTAGCATTGTAAACTTCCACCCTTGCATAATTTTTTTCACCTTGAGTGTATGAAATATGGGAATACTATTTAATGAAGCAATGACGCTAAATTTTTCACCACTCTGAGGCTGCTCACTTCCCATCTCTCAAAACTCATCTTCATGTGGATGCTCCTGATCACCCTCCTCGTCCTCACCATATGAGAATAATTCAATATAGTGATCCTTCTCTTTTGTTGTGTATCAATGGATTGGTGCCCATGGTTTATGATAGGTAAAACATAATTTCCTCCTTCTAAGATCTCTCTTGGTATCTTCATCCAACTATTTCCTCCTAGTCCATTCCTTTTGAGGAGGTATGATGTCTTTAACCTTATGCGAAAAGTTTGGTTTAGTAGGAATATTTGTCTTAGGGATTGTATCATGAAATACTCAATTCCTATTGACTTCACCCAACAAAGAAGAGTGCCTATAATATCTCATCAATCCCCATAGAGACTCATCCAATCCCTCAACAAATAATACGATTGTTGGGGCCCTTGTTTTTGTTTAGTTTTGAAATCTTTGTTAAGACATTTTGAATTTTGACCCTTTTTGAGTTGCGGTACGAACACACATGGCAACCGCGACTGCGCCGCAACTACCAGGAGTCGCGGAGCTACCAAGGTGGCGCGGAAGCATGCGATAGCTGGAGATAGAACAGGGACAAGTGCAGATGAGAGAGACACACAGCAGAAGATAGGAAGTAGAACACGAAGATAACAGGAGAGAAGCTGGGAGAAGCCGAAGTAGAGCCACAAAGGAACTGATAGTCGCAAGAGCGGGTGAATAAATAACAGTCACCCGGATGAAACGAGGAGGATGCTGAAGAGGTTGCGAGGCTCGAGACAGGGAAAGGCGCACAGAGCAGCTGCGGAAAAATCATGCATGTCCCTCCTATGGCTTCTTATCTACTCTATTCTACCTTTCTGTTCCGAAATCCATCTGTATCAGCTTTGTAAGCTATCAGTGAGAATGCCATGTAGTCATGTGTTCGGCCAAGAGATTAATACAATGGAAGGTTTCTGTCTCAATAAGATGTTCATGTGCTTGTAATGTGTTTATGCTGGTTTAAAATTTTATTTGCAATTGTCTGAATGCTTATTAAGTGATCTTGCGTATATAACTCTGTATATGTAATGGATGCACTGTCCTTCATTAGTTGCGGGTTTGTCCCTTGCCATTGATCTCATTCCTTTCTGCATGTGGTTGCGGCACGCCTCGGGTGAGACGCACTACTCTCCAGAGCAGGGTGAAAATGCCGGCGTGTTCCTAGACTACACCGGACCCCTTTGTTGGCCACAACTCTTGAACCTGGGTCTTGTCCGCGAGACCTGACTTCTCGCCAACAACGATTCACTTAGCATCTAAAAAATCTGGTACCATCATGGAGAACCTCAAGAAATATGATATATAATTATCTAGATTGCCTTATTGTATGATTCATGTCAACTCCTGTAAATATATCTTGGGATCCTTCCAGTCAAATTGCTCTATGAATTTTTGTGTGAAATCCTCATAAGAGGTCACATTTGCATGGCCCAAGGTATATAAGCCATGGTAATACCAGTCATGTGCTTATACTTCCAGGTGTAGAGTGGCCAATTTAATAGCATCTTCCTCTGTCATATGGTTTAATTGAAAATAGGTGTCAAGCTTCTAGACCCATGTCCTCACTATGCGTCTAGTAGAGCCATCAAAATTTGGCAGAGTCAACTTCCCAACAATTTTTTGTAATTTTGTGCTTTGTGTGGGTGCTCCACTAGAGCCTTTGTTTTTGTTGTTGCTATTTAGATGATAGAAATATCTGAAATTTATTTCAACTTAGAAATCATTCCCCATTGACTGATAATCTCGAAAATAATCTCCCAATGTAATATCTTCTTGATTTGTCGGTCCCTCTGTACTAGTAGGAATAAACTTGGGCATAATAGATCAAGGTATCCCACTATAAATAGGAGGTTGACTTTAGGGATTTATTATAGTAATATTATGGGATGTCCCTATCCCTTCACCAACATTTGATTCTCCATTTCTACTTCTATTACGATTCCATTGCCTCATTTATTATCCTATTTCCTTTTGACCCTTTGCCAAATCATTTAGAACCATAAGGAGGCTCCAAAATTTTGCCTCCCCTCTATCTTGTTCCCCCATGTGTTTGGTACTAATTTCTTCCTCTCTATGCTTGAGAGATTCTTGTTCTGGTCTAATCCACACTTCTCTTAACTTCTATATATTTTCCTTCTATACGCCACATTTTGTTTGTCTTCAGGGGTAAACTGCACTGATTTACATAGCTGGCCAAGACCATGCTATAATACCACTGCAATGTACCAAAGTTATAATATTCTAATTCAATCCATAAATTATTAAATTTTTTCTTTTAAGACTTCTATTAAATGCTTAGTGAACAAGAATTTCGTCAAACATTTCATAGACAAAGTGATGAGAACTGACCACTAAGATATATGGGGCAATACAAGCTTTTATATTAAATGATATAAAGGATTTTACAAGAATACTCAGTGAGGAACCCGAGAACTCTCTTTAGTAGAGATCTAACCCAATTCAAACGTAGTAATAAATATACAATTCTTCAGCAACCAAATCGTTCCACAAGAAAGGTAACTCAAAATATTTATCTAGATAAATTCAAAGCCCTTCAAGGGTTTGCAGAAACTAAACTTATCAAATGATTAATACTCCACTATCACCTTGGTCTTCTAGTGAAATTGCTTTGACCCTTTAAGGAGAACATTTTAACATGTTAGACACGTAATCCTCAGGATTAGGGTTGGGTTAGTGTGTGTTATGGTGATCAATTATTAGAGTCCAAGAAGACTAAGAAACATAATCAACGATTTTCTTGTTTTATTAAAATGTACACTATGTACATCATTCATGGAAAATAATTCTTAATATACAATTGAATTTGGTTTCCAATTTTTGCTGTCTTACAATGGTATGTCAATAGGTTGTTCATCCACCCTGTTGATTGAATTGTGCCACTAGTTTTATGGACTTCTAGAATTTTAGGTAGGAGAATATTTTTGTTGTTTGATAAGGAGGTGCTATTTGAAGTCCATATTGACATTGGGTTTTCCTTCTCACGGAAAAGAGGACATGTGACTGTCAAAGACGGGGTATGACCTAGAATTCTTGCTTGCTAGATAATTCTGTAACTACAGTTGGAAAGAAAAATTTATGGCAAGACAGAGCCTTTGAAGAAGCAACTGAAAAATATTTGATGCATATTTTATGTCTGGTAAGTTGTTTCAAACTAGATTCGAGCGCGGGGCCTATATTCATTATTGTCTAAACAAGTTTGTGGATAATGCATGGTATTGAATACTGGTTGGTAATTGGAAGCATATGTATATTAATGCATATGTGCGTTGAATTATGGTTATTGATAAATTTTGAAAGGTCGCGTTATATATATGTGCGATGGTTCATTTTATATACTATGATCAATATATATTGGATATTCACGCTATAATCTGAGCCCAAGTAGTCTGTTAATTTGCAGCTGTGGCATACGACACCATTCTTATTTTATGATCATGTGCCAATAAAATATGTATAATTTCCTTCATGTTCATGGCTACCCAATATTCTCTCTACACCTATCGGCATTAAGCACACCATGAAAAGGTAAGAAGATAGTCAAGAAGATATGACCTGAGATTATACTCCTTGCTTTTGGCCATCCATTTTTTTCGGTGAGTGTTTTTTATCATGTGGAAAATTCCACCCCCAGCAGTGTGAAATCTCAGAAGGCCTTCATGGAAAATATCACCTCGCTTGTTTGGAGTCTGACCGAGGCTCTCTTTAAGCTAGAACTATGGACTTCAACAAACTTCGAGAAGGAAATCCTTGTCTAGATTGTGCACATTCAAGACACAAAAGAGATCGACACACGAAGATTATGTTCTAGATAGAAAAAAATCTTATATTGAATCTACACAACCTATAGGTTAAAATGCGACTATATCTGCTCTGCATATGTACTGTCTTGATATTTTGGTAGATCATATTTAGCTAGGTAATCATGTACATGATGTTGGCTTGGTTCTGGGTACTTAGATATTGTTTTTTCACTTATGCTTCAAGGAGAATAGAGACTTGCACAAGTCAAATCCATCGTTTGAAGTTGTTTGAACTCGTCGTCAGAAGGAAGGCTGCTCATAAGAAGTGTCATGATAGAAACCATAGAACCAATTAATTGAATGATTTTTGGTTTAAAGGTGAGTTAAAGGTTTTGAAATAAATTTGAGAATGTACTTGTGTGTTTGAGTATATGATACGAAATAATACACTATGGTATGTGTTGTTATGATTAAACAAAGAGCCATTAAGTTCATAAGAGAACTACAAATCTTGAGGAAAAGTTTGTCAGACCTCCTCTCGAGGGTCCACATAGACGTTGGGAAATTTCATGAAGGCCTCCTGAGATGAGAATCTCTCACACAATTCCACTGCATTCACTCTTTTAAAACTGTGTGTAAGCATGTACACACAAGTTTAAATGGGGGATTTGTTATATAAACTTGACCTTGACTTGAAAAACAAAAGGAGAGGCAAAGGTTTATTGTTGAGGACAATATTGTGATAATGGTGTTAGAGAATAAGAATTCTACATTGAAGTGAGATTATTTTATTGGCATATTTGATTTGAGTGAAAAATGCTTCAAGTGGGTCAATGGGTTGATGAGAGCTAAAGTAGATTTTTTAGCTTGGTAGAAGGATTATTTTCACCTTGAAGGAACTGTATAGGTTTTGAAAATTATTCATCCTACTTATTTGCATTTCATACTAATTATTTTAATTGTAAAACAACTGCATTTTGGGTTGAACCCGACACCCGAGATTAACTAAAATGACTCAAATTAAAAATGTATTAGATATATTAAGAAATCTCATTATTTCCATTGCTGATGAAACTGTAAATGTCAACAAAGTAAGTCTTGTTGATATTAGAGTTTGTTTACATGATGCATTAGAGATATTTGAATTTCTCCAGATTGAGTCTCAAGTACAATGAGATGATCCTAATTCCAAACAACATTCGAGGAGTAATGAAGCCACTTCAAGGGAAAATTTAGATGTAGCAGAAAGTCATGTTTAGGAAAGGGTATGAAAGAGTCATTTGCATACAAATTTTAAGCCCATCGTTCCTAAAACATTTATAAAACCACAGAAAGAAATTGTACACACAAAAAAAAACTAGTTTGGGATATAACAAAGATGTCTTGGATGTATCTGGGCATATTCCTGATTTTTCAAAACCTACACAATTTCATAGTGTTGGATTTTTGGATGGTGTTGTTTTATAACAAATTGATCGATGCCAACATTGTGACAAAGTTGATCATGTGAAAGATCAATGTTTTTACATTCACTCGTCTGTACACTATGGAAAACACTATCACCATTTAAACATATGTTCTTGAAATAAGACTACTAAGAGAAAGAAAGTAAATTTTGGATGGACTTATTCTTGGAATTGGTTTAAAGTAACCAAGAAGATTTATAGGTCATACCACAAGGTATGTTCGAGAGTACTGACCAGTCTTGCAGTGAAGAGTACTTCATATTCTCACTCTGTATCCGACAAGGGGGAAATTGATGGAATTGATATGGTCTGCTACAGGTTCAAATATTTTTCAAGCGAGCCTGAGTCAGCCAGAGTTGTACTGCTACAACCTAGAGTCTAAGTTTAGAAATCATATTCAGAGTTGTAGACAATTTGTTTTGATTTATGCTCTACGAGAATGAGCATGATTGCATGTTTTTGGAATTCTAATTTGGTTTAAGGAACTATTATGATAGTTTGAGAGTTCATGGCCATCCTTAAAACCATCACTGGTTGAGACCTTGAGTTTTCCCATATTTTGGTATCATTTTTGGTTGTATCTTAAAAATCACCATTCTTTGTTTGTGGTCATACTTTGAAAACCATTTCTGAGAGACATTCAGCTCTTGGCTGAGATGCATTTATGCATTTTTAGCTCTCACTCTTGGACTTTGAAACATCCATTCATATTAAGGGGGGAATGCTAGAAACCTAATCCTTAGGATTAAGGTTGGGTTAGTGTGTGGTATGGTGATATGTTGTTAGAGTCCAAGAAGACCCGGAAATTGAAGCAATGGTTTTCTTGTTGTATTAATATGCACACTATGTACATAATTCATGGAAATAAATTTTAATAAATAGTACGGACACAACAATCCATGGATCTATATTTACAATCATGAATATTTAATAACTCCACGCAACTTGGATGGATGAAACTAGATCTACAGTCTTTATCTCCATCTCTCAATCCATAGTGCGATTCTAACCATGCAAGTGAATTTCTTGCCAGTCGAACATGGTAGAAACCACTTGATTACTGGTCAATGATGTGAATTGTTAACAAGTGCGAGAGAAACCACCAATAATTAAAATGGCTATCAAGGTAGTGTAGTACAATTTATGAAGTATGATTAAATATTTTGAAGTCAAACACTTAGAATCATTTGATCGAAAGTAAATGATGAGAACCTATCGTCGAAAACGAGAAAATTTCCATTAAGGCATGCGAGCTTCAGGGTACTGAAAATGGTTTCTAGATCAACTTCCTAGATAATGAGCTGAATTCAATAGGAAGTGATCAATCCCAAGAGGGCCTACACATGAAAACTCATGTCAAGTTTTGATGAACACAATGGAGTGATTCAGGATTGACTCAGGGATGACCGACGCAATTGAAAATTATGATTTGAAAGGTAATTTTGAATAAGGTCGAACTTCTCTTGAACATATTGGTGACACAACACTTAGGATTGGTAGCATTTGACTCAACGATAATGCCCAAAACCAACTGAAAAATTTCAATGAGGTTCGATTAACTGTGAGACAAATGGATTTCCCAACCCGGACACAATTGTGACAGAGTGTCATGTTCAAGAGCGACATACTGCCTTTAATAATACAAAAATGAAATTTCTTTCACAATTCCCCCCCACCATTACTGGAAAGTACCTATTTTTTTTTTCAAGCTTGAGGAGGATAACATTTGCTTGTCCTGTAAGCTCATCGTTTGGATGAGTCCTTCGAAGTATTTTTTACGAACCCTAAGGAGTGGTTCAGTCCCGTCATGATTGACGAGTTCTGCATTGTTTAGATTTAACGAGTCCAGTGTAGGGTTAACTTGATGTAGTTTTCATGTTTAAAGAGTTTGAAAAAACACAAAAATAAAACTCATTCATTTTCTTTCAACGTAAATTTTAACGAGCCTAGAGAAAGTGAAGCTCAATGTTTTTAAATGTTAGGGAGTCAAGAGAAAAACATAAGTAAACTCCATATGTTCTTTTTTATAAATTTTGTCTATCAAGCCTGAAAAAGGAGAAAATAATGCACGAGAGAAATATATTGACCATGATTAGTCAACATATAAATTTTTCATAAATAGTATAGTTTGGTCTGGAAAATGGGTAAACTTGTACCAAATAGACGACTGTTCATTTATTTTAACGAGTTCTAATAATCAAGTGCTCGAAAATATTTTCATGTTTAGGGAGTCTGAAAAGGGCTTAAAATATAACTCCAAGGTTTCTCTTTTTCATAAGTTTAATGAGTCCGAAAAAGTGATAAAAGTGTACTCATATCATTGACTTTCAATTGAATTAACGAGTAGGAAAATACAGAAAGAACTCGACATTTTCATGTGTTTTACGAGCATGAAAGATAGAAAAAGAAGTTCATGATTTTAATGAGTTTAATGAGTCTTGAAAATAATAGCCGAAATGGACTCGAGATAGGTTTCATTTTTATACAAGCTTGAAAATAGAGAAAAAATATGCTTGAGAGTGGTTTCATTTTTACACGAGCTTGAAACAGAGAAAAATGTGCTTGAGATAAGTTTGTTTCATTTTTACACAAGCTTGAAACAATGGAAAAATTGTGTTTGAGTGGTTTCATTTTTACACAAGCTTGAAACAAAGAAAAAAATTCTTGAGATAAGTTTGTTTCTTTTTTACACAAGCTTGAAACAGAGAAAAAAATGTGCTTGAGATAAGCTTCAATGCCAACCAAGCATAACTTGCAAGGGCACATGGCCCCCAAGCTTCATTTCATTAACCTAAGTAGACTAATGGTTACTAATAGTTGGATGGAATGCAGGTTAATTTACGAGATTAGATGAAGGACTCGACTTGATTAGGGGAGGATTTGTTTCATTTTTTAACGAGGTTGAATTAGTAAAATTAACTATCCTCATAAGGGCCTATTTCATTTTTTAACGAGGTTGACATAGTAAAAGGAACTATCCTCATAAGGATATATTTAATTTTTTAACAAGGTTGACAGAGTAAAAGGAACTATCCTCATGGGGATATTGATCTTGGCTTCCAACTGGAAAAAACACATGTCAAGGGACACACCTCGACCATGGCTTCCAAGAGGTCTTCATTAGATGGAAGAACAATTCTTTGGAAGGAACACATGTCAAGGGACTCAATAGGGATAAGAAAATCATGTTCAAATACCCCCATAGGGTTTATTATGCCAATTACAAGATCTAAGTCAAAATAAGTCGAGAAAACAATGAGAGGATTGCTTACATCGGTAACTGAAAACATGGGACCGGTTGCCACATAATTAACCTGTGGTGGGGTGGATACCACTTCCATATAAGGAACATTTAGGGATGTCAGATGAGTCCCCAGTATGGTCGCAAATTTGTTACCTAGATAAATTCCTCTTGCGGACAAGAGCGATCTCCCTACAATCCTAAAGGAAAACTAGAAACAAACATGCAAAACAATAGCTCTTTCCTTAGCCTATAACCAAAACATGAAACATGTAGTATGTGAAGGATCAATTACCTATTAACGAAGTGTTTGTAGAAGTACTTTCAATTCTTTCTATAACCAGATTTCCCTCAATGCCTTAGATGCTTTCCAAATGCTTTCCACAACTTATTCATGACGCTCCAAAAGAGATCTGCATAGAAAAAACATCAAAAGAGATCAAAGCATCTCACATATAAGAGAAAAGGTAAATGAAATATCTAATCTGGCTTACAACATATAAATGAATCAATAATCAGTTATAAACCATGTGAGTGATTAAGGAATCCCACAAATAACATCAACAATAGATGCAATTAGGAAAGAACAATTGACTTTGTATTAAATTCAAAGGGAAAAAAAACTTACAACTTAGTTTCCTTGATGTCACAAGCCTCTTCCAATGGTCTCCTTTCCTTCCCCTTATGCCAATATCTTCTGACCCAAACCAACAACATGAGTTTACAAATCCTAGTCTCTCATTCCTTTAGTCTTATGCTAAATTTATAGGAAGGATGAGGAGGTTTTTAGTTCCTCTTCTCAAGGGATTTGATGCTTAAGAGAGGGAGATTATTTCCATGTACCAAGGGATGAGGTGTAGGTATTTAGTGGTTCGAGGTTTCTAATTTGGATAAGATTCCTCAACCAAATCTTCTAGAGCTTACTTTTTTATTTTTACTTGCATTAACTGGCCTGCACAGTTTATAGTGGAAGAATCTGCGAAATTTGTGCAGTTTACAATGGAAGAAGCTGCGCATGCATGAGTTTTGTTCAAGAAAACTGTGCATATGCTCAAAAAGGGGTTTTAAGCAGTGAAAAAAAAATCCTTTTGTCCATGGTATTATTTTTCTTCAAGGTTCTTAGGGGATTCACTTGAGACACTCCATTAGATGGAAATATATCTAAATCGACATTCATGGTGACAAATTTTAGTGTAACAACATGTTTCTAAGAAATACTTTAATGATATATGTTGTTACATGTTTACCAGTATTGTGAAGCAATGGCTTCAACACAATATTTTGTATGATGTACAGTTTCCTTTGATTCTATCTAAGAATAGCAAGAATAAGAGATTTTATTGTGAGAAAAAAAGTCTCCTTAGCTCAACTCATCATGAACATAATCATAATTCAAGTGAGCCTTGTGCTGCATCACTAAGAATAAAATCATACCATGCATCCACCAATGATATATGATAAGAGAAATGAGTTTCAAGACCATAGAATTTTAACCTTGAAGCTCCATCAATAATAATGTATCACCATAAAAGTACTAAGCCACAACAATCCACCACATAATCCAATCACACAACATCCAACAAAAGAGGCGTGATACTTTCTAGTGCAAGGAAAATGAAGCAATCTACCAACAACTCATTCTATATGCTCTTTTTCTCAACACCCCAAGAAGGTTAGGATCATGATACCAACCTACAATGCCTTGAAACCACATGCGCAATCCCCATGGAATATGCTAGGTAACACATCACACATAGAAAACCATTTCCAACCATACAACTAAGATGTAAACAAAAATTGGAGAATCCATGATAATTATTCTATTGTATTAATTAATATTGAAGAGATTGGATCCTTGGCACTACCTACAACCTAGGGAATCCTTTCATCCAAGTACTTAAACTGACAAGTGAAATTTAGGAATAGTGTTTTAAAAGGGGTGGTCTAACCAGGTTACAATTTCACCATTATGGATTCATAATTATTAAGAATCTCTACCAATCTAAAATTTTTAAGTTTGAAAACTGTAATTCAAATTTTAATAATTTCCTAGAATCTTGAAGTTTGACAACTGTAACTCATTTTGAAGGAATTTCCACCAATTTTTTTCAAAATCATTGCCATAATTTCTATTGTTTTCGACGAAATTATAACCTATTTAGACTGCATGGTTTTAAAATCCATCACACATTATGAATTTTATTTTGCCGTTGACTATGGTTTAGCTCTCCCCAATGGGCCATATTCCCTCTATATCCAACCTCTCCTTTTTCAGCAAGCCAAAAATTTTACTTAGGTCGTATGACCCATATTCACCAAGTGGTAAACTAGAGTGTTGAGTGTGAATCCTTCATATTGTGGACTGGACTGGAGTAAGTGAGGACTGTGGCTATTTTTTTAAAGGGTACATAGATTTAGGGTTGTAACCTAACGATGCGTTGTCCATGCCATGAAATTGAAACGAGAATTGGCGTTGAAAGCGTACTATGTGTAGGGTGTAATACAATGCAAGGGACTTGACTTTGTGAAAGATGCCACATCATCATATTATGTTTGTTTGAGACAAATAAGGTATCGCTTGATAGGTCTTGATGATCGCTTCAACTTCAATAATGTCAAGTCAAAAATTTGGCATACCTTAGGGAAAATTCTGAATTCACTATTCCAAAACTACTATCAAGTTATTTAAACAATGATCTCAGATTTACTGTGGATACTTATGGCAACTCTATTTGAGTCATTCATTTTCGAAATGAAGAATATTAGGTTTTGTGGAAAGAAATGGTAGTCACTTATGAGATGAAATTCCTGATGTAATGTTCATCAATGTTTTTTTTAAACCTTGAATGATGAAAGCTTATATTGAACAATTGTGGGTCAAAAATAGATGTTTGACATAATGCTGGAAATGTTTCAAATTTTCCTACATCACCAACATGCCTAATTATTTTTCTAGATTATAATAGAACTTTATATTATAATCAAAGAAAAATATGATCATAAAATAATAATGAAATTCCACCATCTAGGAGGTGTGTAACTCAATGCCCTTTGTAAACTAGGTATATGAACTTGTAATTGGGAAAAGTGATTCACATGAAAAGATTATCTTAACTCCTTTAGGGTAGAGCCATTGGATTTTATGAAAAATGATTTAATTAATCTTATATTCCATAAAATATATAGATCATGTGCAACCTACTTAGTAACCTTTTTCAATATTTAAAATATATAACATATTTCAACATTTTAACAACCATCATATTTTAAGGATCATACATCATATTTTAAGGATGATTATCCTTAAAATTTGGATTTCTTTCATTTTGGAACTAGAAAATAACTTTGAGATGGCCTCCCCTAAGGTGAAAAAAATTTGAGCCTAAGATAAGCCAAAATAAGAATAGATTGAGTTTGATTATGTGTTGACAAGATATTGTTGGACACTTTAGCCTCAATGACTAGCTGTGATAGGCTAGGGAATAACTATGAAATCCATTTATCCCTACTAACCCAAACTTGATAAGTGATGCTTAACCAAATTGAAACTCAAACATTTTAGCCATCTTGGCTCAAGATCAAGTCAATTAAATCTAATCATTGATGCTCTTCTAATTCCTAATAAGTAAATGTGTACTAGAAATAATCATTGAATGTGATCCTTTGGTAATATTTAATGGAGTATGAGTACTAATAAAGATGAATTTTTACCACCTTTTTTTATTGGAACAAAAGTTTTAAAGGTGGCTTAGAATAATCTTTCTATTGAATTTCGAAATATTTAACGATGTAAAATATCATGTTGATCCTATTGATCATATCAACATTCTATTGAAATTTTGATGAGCAACCTCGCTTAAACCTTTCAAAACCCCTCTTTTTCCCTGAGAAATTCATTTTCTGCTTATCGTTACCTTCCTACCCCCCCAAATTACATTAAAAAGGGCCGCAAAACCCATATTTGAAAATCTACAAGGCCTAGCCCTTTCAGCCCTAGCCCCTCAGTCTTTTCCTCCATGTAACTTGGGTGCCAGACCAAGCGCTAAACCCGGAAGTGCTCATCACACACACATATATATATATCGGGCGCGTTTATAACCGTTGATCTGTACAGATCCGACGACATTCAAAAATCTTCATCGCGCCCGTGGCCCACTCCGTCCATTGCGCAAATCGCCTGTCCGTCGTCCGATTAAAACCGCAGATCAACGGCTCATAGTACACCCGCCCTCGGTGGTCCCCACGCCGTGCACTGTGAAAAACCCGCCCGGTTTCTATCGCACCGCCTTTGGGCGGTAGGCGGTATTTCATTTTTCGGAGCGATTCCATACATCGTGCGACGCGTGTCTCGTGCACTATTTCAAAACCTCCTGCTCATCGCGCGTTATAGTTCGGTAGCGTACGTGGTGCGATATCGCTGTGAGCCGTCCGATCTGGGGCGACCCATCCGATGGTAGTCGCTCCACGAAGCTGCACGGGTGTTAATCCAAGTCAACAGTGCCCCTGGCCCACCATTTCATCGCCCTCTGATACGTTTTCCACCGTCAATCTCCTCCTGAGATCTGACGGTCCAAGTCACTTACCCCTCTGCCAGTTGACTCCGTACCTCCACGTCACCCGCTCCACATGTGTGTCGCATATTTTTCCTCTGCCCATTATATATCCCAGTCATAGGTCAAATTTAAATGTTCCAAGTTAAAACCTTTCATCAGTCCATTCACCATCGTTACACTGTATTTTCGGCCACCCTGCATTGTTCCACCATTTTTCCATGTCCGCACCACCATTTTCATTGACACCGCCACATCCACCATCCCCGTGCCTGGTTTTTTCCTAACAAGTTTGCAGGTTTTGCAGGGTTTCAGTGGCGAAAAACTGTTATGATTTATAGTCTTGATTGTAGTAGCAGAGCACATCAAAGGAATATTTTTCGGAGGCTGTAATTATGGAGAAAGGCCTGGGAAGGTATGTCGACAAGACTTCCATTAAATAAGCAGGGTTTAAAAACTGTCAAACCCTCTAGAGTCATTCAAAGCACAGATTGCGCAGATGGAGATATTAATGGAGGAGCAGAGAAATATCAAAGAATGATCGAGGAATTCAACGTTCAGCATCGAAGATCTTAAATCGTAAATCATGGTTTAGAAGGCAGATGGTACCATTCGCAGGAAACACTACCCTAAGGTTTTCTTTTCAGCACCATTTTCTTTCAGGAAAGGACAAAATGTTTATGTGATTTTACTTCTTTTTCGTGTTCCTGAAGAGGCTTCTACTCAGAGAATTTATTTCAGGAAGCAGGCCACAGAGTACAAACAACTTTACAAAGTCATTGAGCAGTATGGGTGTGCACGTTTCCTCCATCTTGTTTTAATGAGGCAAATTAAATGTTCATCACCTACTCCTTTTTTTCGAGCTTTCTTGTTCTCCTATAAAGCTCCCGAAGAATAGATGATTAAGGGTTCCATATTTTATCAGAAAATTATGCAGTGAAAGGATTTTGTATACATTTTGTTGAACTCTTGTACGAAGGCTCAGAGCCCGTAGGGTCTCAGTGAGGAGGAGTTCCATCTGTTAAGAGGATTCTGGTCTTTGGTATTTCACAGTTTGCAACTTTCTCTTATATGTGTTAGTTTAATATATCATTTCATTTCATCCATCTTTCTTGTATCATGTTTCTGGAATGCGAGTGGCTCATTGATCTTTGGTATGTATTTATCCTAGTTGATACCCATGCTTGGATTATTCAAGCGCTTTAAATATGGCTTAGGCATGATATTCCGTTTCACTATTCATATAAACCGTATTTCTGCTATATTAGTTTCTTTGGGAGGGTGTTTTTAAAACGCTATTGTCATGTATGGATTCTTAGATTGGTAAGCCCATACATGGTGGTATTGTGTATCTGGATATCAACTCAATGATAACAAATATCTTCTCAATATTTCGTTCACTACATACACCTTCTGATAATTTATTTCTGTGAAGTATTTCTGAATTGGCCCTCTTTACAGCAAGCTGTCTCTGAATTGTCTGTTGCTTTTATATTGGATTTTTGCACGTTTCCTCTGCATTATTCCTTTACCTGTGTCAGTTTCTGTAAGTTTTGGTCCCATTTAAATTAGCCTTCTTGTTTACAAAAGATAGCATGAGAGCTTTTTATTGATAACTTACTCTGTTATACCATATGCTCCTTGCTAATATAAGATTTCCTAGGCATTTGTCTATCACAACTCTAGGCTGTCTCTAGGAACGACAACATCTTTTTGGCGCCATTGTTGGGGAACGAAGTTGAGAAAATTTAAATCCCTGGGCCTCGACAACATCTAATTCACTCTTCAAGTAGGTGAGTATGGAGATTTGAGAGTTGTAGATCCCTCACCTTGGCGACTCCACATTTTTTTATTAGATAAATTCATTTGCAGTCCTGGCTCCTCGTAAGCCACACCTGAGGTCAGATACGTCTCAGCCAAAGACACCTTCAGTGTCTGACCCTGAAAGGATCGTACATAGAAGAAATTGGAGGGAAAGAAAATCAGTCCATTCTGAAATCCCTGAATTTTCTATAGAAGAATTTCCATCCTCTTCTTCTCAAGAAGCTCAAGTTCCAGATCCCAACTCCACTTTGGGAGATACCGATTATTACTATTCAGATAGTCCACCCCGAGGAGGTGTCAGAAATAAAGATAAATTTCACCCTACTCCTGAGGTTGAAGAGGTTAAAGAAGTCACTGAAGTATCTGCTGTTAACAGACCATTATTCCCCTCAACACCTCAGGCTGCTGTTCATTACATTCCTATTGTTATTCATACCTCACTTCCACCTCCTCCTCCTCCTCTTACTCATCAAACTATTGCACTACCTCCACCCCCTCCAATGGACAATGTTCCAGGATTCTTGCTAAATAAATATGCCCCTTTGGCATTACCCCAAGTGTTGAATGATATGCCACAAGATTATTTGAAGATTTTACCCTGATTCAATGGGGAAAATGAGATTGATGCTCAAAAACATCTTGAGGTCTTTTGTGCTTTTGCAGAGAATTTTAATGTGGAACATTTAGATGTGGTCTTAAGGCTGTTTGTCCAATCTCTTGATGGTGAAGCTCGAAAATGGTTTAAGACATTGGTAGGTCGTTCTATTACCACTTGGGAAATAATGGAAGATACTTTTCTCAGAAAATGGGGAGAGAAGAAAGACCACAGACATTGTCTTACTGAGTTCAATACACTCAAGAAAAGACATAATGAAGGGGTGTCAGAATTTATCAAGAGATTTAATAAATTGTATTTGAGCCTTCCTGCTGATATGAAACCTCATCAAACTGCTGCTAGAGTTGTTTTTGTAGCAGCCTTTGATTTAGAATTTGGTTTCTCTCTTAGAGAAAGAAAGCCTACTACACTAGATGATGCTCAGTCAGATGCACTAGAGTTGGAAGTAAACTTTTCCTCCAATGGAAAATCAAAGGGAAAATCTGAACAAGATGCTAGAAGAAGGGGTAAAGAGGAGGTATCTACCTCTTATCAAGACAGAGACTCAACCAATGACAGAATTGAAGAAATGAGCAAAATGATTAAGAACCTTTCTGGTAAATTGGTCAAGCTTGAATTGGAGACCAAGAATTCAGCCTCCAAGAATTTTCACAATGCTCAAAACAAAGGTTACAATCCTCAGTATAGGAAGCCACCCCTGCAAATATTGCCAAGGGAACTAAAAGAACAACAAGATCAAGTACCACACCCATTGTACCTGGAAGGTCCAGTAGATGATTCTACTGAAGACATTGCTTATGGACTGGAGGATGCAAATCTTGCTTTTTCAAATAGTGATGGAGAAGAATGCCCTTTGCACGGAAATGATGGAGCTGAGTGCTCATTGCAAGAAGAAGAAAAGTCTAGAGACACAAAAGACGCAGAAATTGATCATTATTGTAAAAAATTGCTGATTTCATGCGAGCATAGTTCAATAGAAGATATGATCTCAGATCTTCTAGGAAGAGGACTCATACTCAAGATTAAGAAGAGGAGCCTCCCCAGAAGGAAGCACCTGCTCAAAAGGAGTCAACAATGCAGAAATTCATAGAAAAAGGTAAGGGCCCTCTAAACAAACCTTTGCAGTATAATGATCAAATTCCTTCCTCTTCAGAAGTGCTCATTCCTCCTAATACCAAGTCTGTGTCAAAAGAAGTCAAACCCTTAGCTGAAAATAAAGAGTCAAAAGAGGTTGTAATAGAAAAATATTCTCCTATTTTCAGTTTTCAAAAAGAACTTGAGAAAGTCAAAATTCCCGTTCCCTTGGCTGAACTATTGAAGCAACCTGCATATCAATCCCAAGTCACCTCTTTTATGATCCCTCCAAAAGCATCACTCACCCAAGATAGTCTCAACCTTCAAGAAGAAATACCCATGGTTGTCTTTGGCCCACATGTTGAGGAATTAGATGCTTCTACTCCTCCCTTTTATGTGTCTCTAGTGATTCATGACCTGCCATTACATAATTGTATGTTAGATTCTGGAGCTTCCCATAATCTATTGCCTTTGTCATTCATGGAACAACTAGGATTAAAAATCACCCGTCCATACAAGGACCTCTATTCATTTGATTCCAAAAGAGTTAAATGCTTGGGGATGATCAAGGATTTGGTGGTCAATTTGGCCCAAATCCCAGCAAAAAGTGTGGTGATGGACATAGTGGTGGCTGACATCCCAGCTCGCTTTGGTATGTTGCTGTCAAGGTCCTAGGGAACAAAGATTGGTGGGTCAATCAAGTTGGATTTAACATATGCCACCATCCCAGTTTTTAGTGGCCAGGAGAGGAGGTTGTACAGGGAAACTAGATTTGTCAAAATGGTGACTAAGGCTAACAACTATGTTAATTCACCAATCTACAGTAAAGAAGGAGATTTCTCATGCTTAATGCTGGAAGAAGATCTAGATTATGTTCACGAACCATCCTTCTACTAGATCAAGATTGGGTAGCCCTCAGAGAGCCATGAAGCAGGAATCTGGACACTCCATTTTGATGGAGCAAATTCAAGAGAAGGTAATGGAGCTGGAATATTATTTATTTCTCCTACAGGAAAATGGGTTCCATTGTCTTTCAAGCTAGAATATGAAGCTACTAATAATGTGGCTGAATATGAAGCACTTCTGTTAGGATTGCAGACAGCCAGGAACATGAACATACAAAGTTTAAAAGTTCTGGGAGATTCAGAAATGGTGGTTAGACAAGTCAGGAATCTGTGTCAAACCAAACATCCACGACTGAGAGCTTATAGGAATGAAGTTTGGGACATGGTAGAGAATTTTTTCTTGGCATTCAATATCCAGTTCATGCCCCGGGAACAGAATAGGATGGCTGATTCCCTTGCTGTGGCCACCAGTACATTTCGTCCACCTCAGAACCTTATTTTAAGATATGAAGTTGAGGTACGTTATCGACCGTCAATCCCAGATAACATCAAACACTGGCAGGTATTTGAGGATGAAGAGAAGATGAAGAGATTCCTGGAAACAGTAGGAGAATTCTCCAATATGGAGATTGATGCTGATGAAGAAGAAGAGGCTGAAGATACTTCAGAAAGAAATTGGGAGGAGAAAATGGCAGGTAATAAAGTGTTGAAATTAAAGGGGAACATTATACCTAGAGGGATGGTGCCTCTAGAAATATTATTTGACAAGAACAATGTCCCTCTGCAGCCAAGCAAAGTGGTAGAATAAAATCAGGTAGAAGACCTGAATCTTGGTACTAAGGCTGACCCCAAAATTGTAAAGTTGTCCAAGAAGATCCCAAAAGAATATAAAAATCTATATCAGAAATTATTTCAGTCTTACAAAGATGTGTTTGCATGGTCCTATCAGGACTTGAAAACTTTTGACATCAGTATAATGCAACACAAAATTCCACTAAAGGGAGATGCAAAACCTCATAAGAAGAAGCTCAGACAAATAAATCCCTTGCTGCTTCCTTCTATTGAGAAGGAAATTAAGAAGCTGTTAAAGGCCAAAATAATTGTGCCATTGAGGTACTCTGAATGGGTGGCAAACCTAGTTCCTGTCCGAAAGAAGAACGGAGAAATAAGGCTGTGTGTGGATTTCCGAAATTTAAATAGAGCATCCTTAAAGGATAATTATCCACTGCCTAAGATGGATCACATCCTGCAGAAGGTGGTTGGAGCATCTAGGATGTCAATGATGGATGGATTCTCTGGTTATAATCAGGTGGCTGTGCTTCCAGAAGATCAAAAGAAGACTGCTTTCACCACACCATGGGGTACATTTATGTATGCCAGGATGCCTTTTGGATTGATTAATGCAGGGGCCACTTTTCAGAGGGCCATGGATATTGCTTTTTTTGGGGAGCAAGATAAATTTTTGGTAGTCTACCTCGATGATATCACTGTATTTTCCAAAAATAATATTGAGCACATTGAGCATCTGCGTAGAACCTTTGAGAAATGCAGAAGGTATGGTCTCTCTCTAAATCCTCAAAAGTGTTTATTTGCATTAGAAGAGGGTAAAATTTTGGGACTTATTGTAATAAAATATGGGGTGAAGATAGATCCTAAGAGGGTAGAGGTTATAAATGGTATTGCTTTTCCCAGAAACAAGAATGAGGTATAGGTGTTCCTAGGGCGCATTAATTTCTTGAGAAGGTTTATTCATAACTATGCTGAAATAGTTAGGCATATAACCGACATGCTGAAGAAACATAATGAAGTTAAATGGTCCAAAGAATCACGAGAGGCCTTTATCAGGATAAAAAATGCTTTTGCAAAATCCCCTGTGCTAGCTGGACCAGGTTATGCTAAAAATTTCATGATCTTTTCTTTTGCATCACCTCATACAATAGTAGGAGTTTTATTGCAGAAAAATGAGGAGGGGTACGAGCAGCCCATTGCCTTCTTTAGTCAGGTACTCCGTGATGCAGAATTAAAGTACAACATATTAGAAAAGCAAACATACGCCTTAGTGAAATCCCTCAAAGCATTCCACATGTATATCTTGCAGTCCCATATCACTGCATTTGTGCCTACAACTTCTTTAAAAGATATTCTTATCCAAGGGGATAGTGAAGGAAAAAGGGGGAAGTGGATTGCCAAGATACATGAGTATGAATTAGACATCCGCCCTACTAAGCTGATCAAAGGACAGGGGTTTGCCAAAATCTTATCTGAATTAAACTATCAAGCTTTGGGTATAAACTTGTCCACAATAGCAGGTGAGGAATCTGAGGAGAAAGAAGAGCAACAAGGAATTGGGGTAGCTATTCCAGAAATACATGTAAAGTACCTCACCAGTCAGTGGTACAAAGAGATAGTAGAATATCTCCTCACACTCAGCCGCCCCCCAAGTTGTGATAAAGTTAAATACAGAAAGCTGAGACTAAAATCACAGAATTACATAGTCACCAATGGCCGATTATATTGGCGTGATCCCTCAGGCATCCTACTCCTGTGTCTCATAGAGGATGAGGTAGAGAGTGTAATAGCTGAATTTCATGAAGGTATCTGTGGGGGTCATTACAGTTGGAGGGCCACTTCTCACAAAATCCTGAAGGATGGTTTCTATTGGCCCAAACTTTTTGGAAATGTTTTTTCCCGGGTTAGAGCTTGTGAGAAGTGTCAGAAATTTGCTGAAAGACAGAAATTGGCACCTTTGCCCATGATTCCCGTGCACGTGGAAGAACCATTCTGACAACGGGGAATCGATTTTATAGGTGAAATACATCCTCCATCAAGTGGTCAGCATAAGTGGATTTTAACTGCCACTGATTATTTCACAAAATGGGTGGAAGCCATACCTGCAAGGAATGCCACATATACTGTGATAATAAAGTTCATGGAAGAAAACATCATATCCAGGTTTGGTTGTCCTGCCAGAATAGTGACTGATAATGCACAGGCCTTCAAGTCTGCAAAATTTGTGAGCTTCTGTCAGCAGTATAACATCACACTAAGTCACTCTACAACCTATTATCCACAGGGAAATGGCTTGGTAGAGTCTTCCAATAAAACCCTGGTAAGTGCACTGAAGAAGGCTATTAATGAAAATCAGAAAAATTGGGATTCCTAGTTGAAATTTTCTCTGTGGGCAAATAGAATTACCAGCAAGAGAGCAACTGGGAAATCCCCATATGAATTAGTATATGGGAGGGCAGCAGTATTCCCTATACAGTTAGCCCTACCAGTAGCCCGATTCATGTAGGAAATTCAAGAAGAGCCTGATGATATGACCAGGAGAATAAATCAGCTGGTGGAATTGGAAGAAACACGCAACCAGGTAAGTCAAAGGCTGACAGAGTATCAGGAGAAGATGAAATACCCTTTTTATCAGCATGCCAAGGACAGGAATTTGCAGATTGGTGATTTAGTGCTCAGGTGGGATATCCGGAGGGCTGAAAAAGGAAAACATGGTAAATTCGACCCACTTTGGTTTGGTCCTTTCAAAATTGTAGAACAGGGAAGTAACAACACTTTCAAGTTGGAGAATTTATAGGGTGACTTGCTTGACGCCCCTGTAAATGATCGGTTTCTTAAACCCTACTTCCAGTTCTAATTCAGGCAGAGATAGCCTGATGTATCATATTGTATATTAGTTTCCTATTTTCCCCGTTGTTTGAATAATGTGGGTGTCATGATGACTTATGAAAAATAAAAAAGTAGAAGTGCTGAAGATGCAGAGTTCGCACAGAATATTATCAGGTGGTCTGCGAAGTTCTCGACACGCTCAGGGATGAACGTGCTGTTCCCAGGTGGAGCCAATGTTGATCATATCAACATTCTATTGAAATTTTGATGAGAAACCTTGCTTAAACCTTTCAAAACCCCTCTTTTTCCCTGAGAAATTCGTTTTCTGCTTATCGTTACCTTCCTACCCCCCCAAATTACATTAAAAAAGGCCGCAAAACCCATATTTGAAAATATGAAAGGCCTAGCCCTTTCGGCCCTAGCCCCTCAGTCTTTTCCTCCATGTAACCTGGGTGCCAGACCAAGCGCTAAACTCGGAAGTGCTCATCACACACACATATATATATATATATAGGGCGCGTTTATAACCGTCGATCTGTACAGATCCGACGACATTCACAAATCTTCATTGCGCCCATGGCCCACTCCGTCCATCACCCAAATCGCCTGTCTGCCGTCCGATTAAAACCGCAGATCAACGGCTCACAGTACACTCACCCCCGGTGATCCCCACACCGTGCACTATGCAAAACCTGCCTGGTTTCTATCACACCGCTTTTGGGTGGCAGGTGGTATTTCATTTTTCGGAGCGATTCCATACATCGTGCGATGCGTGTCTCACGCACTATTTCAAAACCGCCTGCTCATCGCACGTTATAGTTCGGCAACGGATGTGGCACGATATCGCTGTGAGCCGTTCGATCTGGGGCGACCGATCCGACGGTAGTCGCTCCACGAAGCTGCACGGGTGTTAATCCAAGTCAATAGTGCCCCTGGCCCACCATTTCATCGCCCTCCGATACGTTTTCCACCGTCGATCTCCTCCTGAGATCTGACGGTCCAAGTCACTTACCCCTCTGCCAGTTAACTCCGTACCTCCACGTCACCCGCTCCACGTGTGTGTCGCATATTTTTCCTCCGCCCGTTATATATCCTAGTCATAGGTCAAATTTAAATGTTTCGCGTTAAAACCTTTCATCAGTCCGTTCACCATTGTTACACTGCATTTTCCGCCACCCCGCATTGTTCCACCATTTCGCCATGTCCGCACCACCATTTTCATTGACACCGCCACATCCACCATCCCCGTGCCTGGTTTTTTCCTAACAAGTTTGCGGGTTTTGCAGGGTTTCAGTGGCGGAAAACTGTTATGATTTACAGTCTTGATTGCAGTAGCAGAGCACATCAAAGGACTATTTTTCGGAGCCTGTAATTATGGAGAAGGCCTGGGAAGGTATGTCAACAAGACTACCATTAAAGAAGCAGGGTTTAAAAACTGTCAAACCCTCTAGAGTCATTCAAAGCACAGATTGCGCAGATGGAGATATTAATGGAGCAGCAGAGAAATATCAGAGAATGATCAAGGAATTCAACGTTCAGCATTGAAGATCTTAAATCGTAAATCAGGGTTTAGAAGGCAGATGGTACCATTCGCAGGAAACACTACCCTAAGGTTTTCTTTTCAGCACCATTTTCTTTCAGGAAAGGACAGAATGTTTATGTGATTTTACTTCTTTGCCGTGTTCCTGAAGATGCTTCTACTCAGAGCATGTATTTCAGGAAGCAGGCCATAGAGTACAAACAACATTACAAAGTCATCGAGAAGTATGGGTGTGCACGTTTCCGCCATCTTGTTTTAATGAGGCAAATTAAATGTTCATCACCTACTCCCTTTTTTCGAGCTTTCTTGTTCTCTTATAAAGCTCCCGAAGAATAGATGATTAAGGGTTCCAGATTTTATCAGAAAATTATGCAGTGAAAGGATTTTTGTATACATTTTGTTGAACTCTTGTATGAAGGCTTAGAGCCCGTAGGGTCTCAGTGAGGAGGAGTTCCATCTGTTAAGAGGATTCTGGTCTTTGGTATTTCACAGTTTGTAACTTTCTCTTATATGTGTTTGTTTAATAGATCATTTCATTTCATCCCTCTTTCTTGTATCATGTTTTTGGAATGCGAGTGGCTCACTGATCTTTGGTATGGATTTATCCTAGTTGATACCCATGCTTGGATTAGTCAAGCGCTTTAAATATGGCTCAGGCATGATATTCTGTTTCACTATTCATCTAAACCATATTTCTGATATATTAGTTTCTTTGGGAGGGTGTTTTTAAAACGCTATTGTCATGTATGGATTCTTAGATTGGTAAGCCCATACATGGTGGTATTGTGTATCTGGATGTCAGCTCAATGATAACTAATATCTTCTCAATATTTCGTTCACTACATACACCTTCTGATAATTTATTTTTGTGAAGTATTTCTGAATCGGCCCTCTTTACAGTAAGCTGTCTCTAAATTGTCTGTTGCTTTTATATTGGATTTTTGCACGTTGCCTCTGCATTATTCCTTTACTTGTGTCAGTTTCTGTAAGTTTTGGTCCCATTTAAATTAGCCTTCTTGTTTACAAAAGATAGCATGAGAGCTTTTTATTGATAACTTCCTCTGTTATACCATATGCTCCTTGCTAATATAAGATGTCCTAAGCACTGGTCTATCACAACTCTAGGCTGTCTCTAGGAACGACAACAGATCCCAAAGCATATTTTTGGGTCAACATGTACTTTGGAAATTATGTTAATCCCTTATTAATTTTGATATTATATTGCGGTGTATTCCATTTCATTTTTTTGTTAATGATATCCTTTAGGCATTATTGTACACAAGAAATATATCGAATACATTTTGTCATTTATAGATATATTGGATTATCCAAGTTGTGAAACTATATGCATGAGTATAATGATTCTAGGAGTACAATTTTTGCGAGTCACCAACCAAGGTTAGATATTGGGATTATCTTAACATATTATTATATAAACCTTTATGGGATCACACCTAAGGGAAGGAAATCAATTCAATGTGGATGATGAAGCTTAGGTGGATTTAAGTATTTTGTGTTGTATCAATGACAATTAAGGATTAGAATAGGAAATTTTATAATTTTAAGTAAAATTAGGGTTTGCAACCTTAAGGGTTTTGGAAATACTGTGAGGGGGGGGGGGGGGGGGAGCTGAATCGATATTCCTTTCAATTAGAGCATTAGTTAATCTTCAATTATTATCATTGTTTGTACAATGATAGCAGCAAACAAGAGGAACAAAAATGCACACATTTTTTAAGGTGGAAACCCACTCCGGGACAAAAACCACCTAATGCTTTTCTAATAATTATTTTCAACTCCAATTGAAAATAAAGCTCCAACTTCCTAGAATCTAGAAAAGCATTCTTCTCCAGCTCCCACTGGATGGATGCTCTAATGCCCGAGATTCTTCAGTACTCACTGAATGGATGCACCAACACCCAATGAGCTACAACTCACCCTAGCACCACCCTACCACCCTATAGAAGAATAAAAGAAGAATGGACTCTCGTACCAGAGAAAATGGTCCACTTTACAATGATATAGAATGATTTAGAAGAAGAAGATATACTAGACCATAACCCCAACTTTGACACAACCACCTAATGATGATCCTAGACCTCCCAACGCTGCCTCTTCAACCCTTGGCAGATAGATACTAGTACAATTTGTACAATAATGTATTTACGATGATTAGGTACAATGATACCTTTACAATGATTGTATGTAGTGCTGCCCACTTGAAGATTTCATATGATGAACTTCTTACTAATGTTACGCACCTTGGATGTTGCTCTTGTCATGCTACCCTCTGTTGCACCTTGCTTTGCTTTTCTGCCATAGAAATTCTGGTCCTTTGCAACCCTTGACAACACATGATGTAGCTTTTTTTTGCCTTTTAGGAGCTCGATATTGAATCTGGTGTATCTCTGTTATTTCATATCCTCAATATCTGATTTTTGGTCTTGTAGTATTCCTCTGTGTCTTATTTACAATGCCATAGGTCTGACCCAATTTGGATTCTTCAAGAGAGAGTTATACCCAATTTATCACACTGCCCTAATTATGGACTATTTCAGCAGAGCGCACTTGTATGGCATGCCACGTGTCACTGTTTCTTCATTTGCCTCTGAAAGTGATAGAGAAAAAACTACAGGCTTTTCACTATCTGCCAATTTTTATAGAATTCTAATATGATACTCTGAGAGAGAGAGTTATGACGATTTTACCAAGGTCACTTCTTTGAGATGAATTTCAGGAGCCTGCAAAAACCCTTACTTCCACAGATAATATCTCCACAAATATTGCGCAACTTGATCTGAAATTTTCACTGCAGCTTCCTCAGGATTTTGGCTTCACCTCATAAAAAGTTCAGCTTCTGAGCCTTCGTAGAAAAAAAATTAGAGCGAAAATTCCACGATGACCTGTTTCAGATGGCCAAATCCCATGCATAAGGAGGAAATGAAGATCACAATTTATATGAATGCTTAAGTTGAGAGGGGCTTCAACAAGTGAACGTGGGAAGGATTTTAGAGCTTAAAAAAATATTAATTATGAATTTTCAATGACCCATGCCCCAACCCCATGGGGTTTTAGCCACTAATCGGGGGGTACAAACTTCAAACATGAATATCTCTCAAACAATGAAGAATTACATGGCGTGTTGATCAGCAACGGAAACATCCTCACAAATAAGTAGAACCATAAAAAGCATTATTGACCCATAATATATTAATTTGGTAGGTCAAAATTCGCATGCAATATTGGGTTAGCCGCTGGTGCTGCTTGGGTTAACATCAATGACAACCGTTGATCAACAATATCCCCCTTTGGCATTGATGGAAACACAAGTAATCCCCCTGGAATCATGACACCTCTTCCTACAATATTCTCTGCCCCTTTGACATCAATGGCAAAGGGTAACTCCCCCTGTAACCCAACCATCCTGCATACCTGTACACACTTCCACTCGCACTGACACACAATCGTCCTGCAGACCTGGAATCTACTTCCACTCCCCCTTTATATTTTGAAAAGGGAAAATCTAATGAGAACTTGGGAGAATCCCAAGCTTCTGGCGAAGATATTCCAATGCTGGCGAATATTTAATATGTGATTCTTTTGGTGCTGCTTGGAATCTTGCTACTTGTCCAACTGCTTGCATAACATCTGGTCGGGAGGTTGTTACATATAGAAGACTACTAATCATAGATCTTTACAACCTTTGATCCACATCCTTATATGAGTCGTCTATGCTCAATTTGCAACCAAGTAAAGACATCTCAAAATCACTTTGCACCTTTGTAGAAAAATTCTTACTTAGTCGATCATCATTGCTACTAATTATTGTACCATCCTCTTTAGCTATTAGACATGCTTTAGTTGCTTCATCCAGAACATATATTTCATTTGGAGCTCGACTTGCTGTAGCCACAATTTCACCATACACGCCTTTCCAGATTTCACATTTCGTGGAGTTGAATAGTATTGTGTGTCCTTGATCACACATTTGTCCAACATCGAGTGACATCTATAAGTTTTCAACAAATAGAACATTCTTGACTAGAGAATATTTTCTTCCGAGAGTGATAGTACCTGATCCTATAACATTTGAAGATCGATCATTTCCAAAGGACACAGTTCCACCCTTCTTCTCTTTCAGAGATACAAATTTATTTCTATCTCCATTAATATGCGTTGAGCAACCGCTATCAACATACCACACATCTTTGCTGTTTTGGGCCTAGAGAGTGAGAGCACAATTATCAGTCTTCTTCTTCTTCCATGTTCGTTCATTCTGTGGCTTCGAAGATTCTTCTAGAGGATTTTCAAGTATGCAATCTTTGGCTCTGTGTCCAAAGTTTCGACATTTGTAACATTCAATATTATTTCTTAAATGTTCAAATATATTGATGTTTCACTAAGCCCTGGGAGGTTCATATTTGATAGATCTCCTAGAATTGTATTTGTTTCTAGGGCACGTGCGACATTCTACAACTTTATGACCAAATTTTCCACATGAATAACAGTAGCCATAAAAAATATGTTGGTACCTGCATGGAAATTATCGTCGAGGAATTGTCTTTCAAGGCTGTTCTTGCGAATATTTTCCAATGAAGTCTACATGCATGTCAGATCTCATAAATTCATTGTATTTTGTTGTAGAAGGTCCTGCTTCTTCTTCTTTGTAATCGATGCCAGTTTTTTCATTGTAAGATCGTTGATTGTTGATGAATACTTCCAATGCCCTTCAGTTGTTGGCATAATTTTGGATAGTTTTTCCTTTCTTCACTTCGTCATGCAATGAGACTACTTCGGCTTCTAATTATTCCCTTTATTGGTTGCTTTCTTCCAACTTCTTTTGAAGTGAATCTTCAATGCATTTGTGTTCTTCAACTTCAATTTTGAGACTCAACTTGTTCTTCAAGAGTTTTGAACGGATCTTCTCCACCTTGAGATCTTTTATAAGCTTGATTACTCTCATAAAATTCGAAGTTTGGTGGTCCATCCTTCTTCTTCTATTGTTTGATACCTCTTGCTTATTGTGCTTGGGTTTATTGTTCTTGGCCATAAACAACACTTTCATTTCCTTCTTCTTCACCATCATTGTCTTCTACTCTGCCGATGAACTATCTTCTTTAGAGAAAGTTCCTTTGGATCCTTGCTTGCTGAATTTATTAAAGCTCTTTCTTTTCTTTTTGAGTTGCCATTACTTTTGTTTGGAAATTTTGTTGCAAAATGCCCAACCTCATTACAGTTGAAACATATCAATGGAAGTTTAGCTTTGAATTTTTCCTTACCAATTTGTAGTTTTCTGGTGAAGTAAGAATTTACTTCATCTGGAAGACCTTCTTCATCATCTCCCTTTTCTTCACACTTGCAGGTGCATGTATTTTCAATTGAAGGTTGTTTATCCTTATTGGTTTTCTTATATGCAATGAACGTAGTTTCTAGATGTGAAGTACCCTCTTCTTCATCAAGTCTCATTTCATATGCTATGAGAACTCCATGTAATTCCTCTTTGTTGAGTTTGTCCATATTTTCACTGTATTCTAAGACTGATAACTTTGGGTTGAATCTCCTTGGTAACATTCTAAGAGTCTTTCGTATAATAGTCTTCTCATCAACTGGCTCTCCCGATCCTTCTAGAGTGTTGGTTATTTCATCAAAATGTTGGAAGTATGCAACAATGTTGTTATCTTCTTTCATTCCGAGTTGCTCAAATTTTTCTCTGTAGATTTGAATCTTTGCTTCTTTGAAATTTGAGTCACCTGCATATATATTCTCAAGCTTGTCCCATACATTTTTGGAAGTTTTACAACCCAACGCCTTATGATAAGTAGGTTCAATAATTCCACTGATAATATTATTCTTTTCTTTTGCATCATTTACCAAATTATTCTTACCTTTCTCATTTGCGGTTGATGTAAATCCATTTTGAACAGTGTCCCATACTTCGTAACCTTGCGCCAAGAGATATACCTCCGTTCTTCCTTTCCAGAGTGCATAATTATTTTCATTGAAAAAAGGTACACCATTATTGGTATTCTCCATGACCTCCTTATAGCTCTTAAATTGCTATTGAAGGAACGAAGCTCTGATACAAATTGTTGGAAATACTCAGACGGGGGTGAATCAATATTCCTTTCAATTATAGCATTAGTTAATCTTCAATTATTATCAGTTTTTGTACAATGATAGCAAAAAATAAGAGGAAAACAAATGCACATAGTTTATAAGGTGGAAACCCACTCCGGGACAAAAACCACCTAATTATTTTCTAATAATTCTTTAATATTCAAGTCCAATTGAAAATAAAGCTCCAATTTCCTAGAATCTAGAAAGCATTCTTCTCCACCCCACTGGATGAATGCTCCAATGCCCGAGATTCTTCAGTAGTCACTGAATGGATGCCCCAACACTCAATGAGCTACAACTCACCCTAGCACCACCCTACCACCCTATAGAAGAATAAAAGAAGAATGGACTCACGTACCAGGGAAAATGGTCCACTTTACAATGATATAGAATGATGTATAAGAAGAAGATATACTAGAACATAACCCCAACTTTGACACAACCACCTAATGATGATCCTAGACCTCCCAAAACTGCCTCTTCAACCCTTGGCAGATAGATACTAGTACAATTTGTACAATAATGTATTTACAATGACTAGGTACAATGATACCTTTACAATGATTGTATGCAGTGCTGCCCACTTGAAGACTTCATATGATGAAATTCTTGCTGCTGTTATGCACCTTGGTTGCTGCTCTTGTCATGCTACCCTCTGTTGCACCTTTCTTAGCTTTTCTACCGTAGAAATTCTGGTCCTTTGCAATCCTTGAAAAAACATGATCTAGCTTTTTCTTCCCTTCTAGGAGCTCGATATTGAATCTGGTGTATCTATGTTATTTCAGATCCTCAATATCTGATTTTCGGTTGTGTATTATTCCATTGAGTCATCTTTCCAATGCCATAGGTCTGACCCATTTTGGATTCTTCAAGAGATATTTATACCCAATTTCTCACAATGCCCTAATTATGGAATATTTCAATAGAGAGCACTTGTATGACATGCCACGTGTCACTGTTTCTTCATTTGGCTCTGAAATTGATAGAGCAAAAACTATAGACTGTGCACTATTTGCCAATTTTTATGGAATTCAAATCCGATACTCAGAGAGAGAGTTATGATGATTTTACCAAGGTCACTTCTTTGAGATGAATTTCAGGAGCCTACAAAAACCCTTACTTCCATAGATCATATCTCCAAAAATGTTACGCAAATTGATCTAAAATATTTACTGCAGCTTCCTCAGGATTTCAGCTTCGCCTCATAAAAATTTCAGCTTCTGAGCCTTCGTAGAAAAAAATTTAGAGCGAAAATTCCACGATGACCTGTTTCAGATGGCCAAATCCCATGCATAAGGAGGAAATGAGGATCACAATTTATATAAGTGCTTAATTTGAGAGGGGCTTCAACAAGTGAACATGGGAGGGATTTTAAGAGCTTAAAAAAATATTAATTATGACTTTTCAATGACCCATGCCCCAACCCCATGGGGTTTTATCCCACTAACTGGGGGTACAAACTTCAAACATGAATATCTCTCAAACCGTATAGAATTACATGGCGTGCCATATATCAACAGAAACATCTTGACAAGTAGAAACCATCAAAAGAATTATTGACCCAGAATATATTAATTTGGTAGGTCAAAATTCCCATGCGATATTGGGTTAGCCCTTTGTGCTGCTTGGGTTGACATCAATGACAACCGCTGATCAACAAAGGGACTAAGATGAGATTGGTGAATGATCTTCATATTACTTGTGAAAATATACCCCAATCCCAATTTCACTCTAAATCCATATATGATCTCTAATTCCCATTTGTGGGGATATTAGCTAGGGAAAGGAAACAAATCTGCATTCTCCATACTAACAAGGAAACATCAAGGAAAAATTATTGTAGTTTTCTATGTTAAGGGATCTAAGTATACTTGGGAAAATGAGTAGATTGGTTCTCATAATTGTATAATAGATGGTGACAACTATACATTGTTTAATAGTTTTGTTTAGGTGGGTATCCTAGTGTGGTTGAATAAATCCACCATGGGAGGTGTTATTGATCCAAATTGGATCATTATATTATTTGTCATCTATATTGATGCTTTCAAACTAGAAAAAGTGGGGGAATAAATTCATAGGACCATTTTAATTGGAAGGTCCTAGTTTGACGAGTTGGGGTCTGGAAACTCATGGAAGTAGTTTGAGGCATTAAATGATGGTTTTTTTTTTCTTTTTTTGGTGGAGGGTAAATATTTTTTACTTCATTTCCACACAACCTAGTGCTATTATACACAGAAATACCTTTCCAATGATGTAAGAGACACCTTAAAAGAGCACATATGCAAAAATTATGCCAGACATAAGTTGACATTCTTGTTTTGACCACCATTATTTGAAAGGATACCACATCAACCTTCGTTATTCATGGAAAATGGGTTGGCCATTTTATCATGATGAAGAAGACTCTAGAAGAGTCAATATTTTAACTATAGTTAGGAGTATAAAGAATCAAAATTCACCATTAAATGGCTATTGGGATATGTATAACCGAGCCAATAGGAGAAAAATAGGTTTCATTCTATTTGAGTGAATTTTGTTCCATAAATGAGAAAAGTAGTTGAGAGTGGATAGAAAGAGAAAAAATAGAGGGTTTTTGAACTATAGTAGCCAATAGGTGACATGTCTCACTCCTTTGTACTTGCATCCATTTCCATTTAAAGAAAGGGACAACAGAGCAATGCCACCTTCCAACTAGGTTTTCTCCTGTAAGGGTTTAAAAATCATATCTTGTGTTTATTTTGGTTTGTGAGTTTTATTTTGTTGTCCTCTATTTTCCATATTTTATCTATTGGAAGTATAAGAATAACAAGTAATTAAAAAATCCATAAATATAGGGAGAAATTAACCCTCATATTGTAGATTTCAATTTTTCAAATATATATATAGTAGATTTATTGTGAGGAACTGTCCAATGGTATATCAATGGAAATTTACAGATCATATTCATCTTAGAGTAGGCTTCTTTTCATGTGTTGTGGGGAGTTGCAGGGGATTCAAATCAATTAAGTCGAAATCCATAAAACCCCACCCATGATTGATGAATCTATTAATAACCCTCAAGATCTTGTAGAGGAGAGGTTTATCTGGCTAGAAGCATAAGTCATAGATATAAATTGTAGTATGAGCCTCCTCATGGTGGCACTATTGGTGCCAAGGCGAAAAATGGCGATTTTTTGTGAAATTTTGGCCAAGTAAGGAGAAACTGCATGGTAAGGAGGAAAAAGGGAATATTGCGTGCAAAAGAGGTTGGTGGAAACTATGCACAACACATAAGCATATAGGCGTATTGCATAGATGTTTGAAACACTATGCATATGTGCACCAAAAAAAATTAAGACCACGATGTAATAGAAAGATGCACTTATCAACATTGTAATCTCCAGCAATATGGGTCAACTATTTATGGTTAAGTAGTATTTGTGATTGGGCACAATATGGTCAAGTAGTCAATTGCAATTTGGCATGAGAGTGGAAAAATCATTAGGGTGAGATGGCTAGGTGATTTGGTTGAAGATTCCCTAGAGTGCAATTTTTGAGATTGGGTTATATAAAAATTTGTTTCCACTTCTCCTATGTTTTACTGGATGTTGTTCTTCTTGATGCTTTTCCTATTTGATACCTTTACTCATTCTGTTAATTGTATAAAGGTTTGGATAGATATTACAAAATGAAATAGATGGTATAATTTCTCCCATATGGGCTTATGATACCCCTTTGTAATTTGTATCACTGGTCATTGTTGCTAATATGAAGTGTTAAGAGATTTTGTGCCAGTTTTTCATGGTTCTACTATATATGATTTTTGTACAAATAGTTGGATAAATGAATGGTGTCTTTACAAATATTTTGGTGAATGTCTTCTATTGATGTTTTGTAGTTGAGGCATAACATCAATAATGGTATGCGTATATGAATGGAACTATGTTCCCATGTTTCATGTCAAATTTATTTTTGCACTTGTATATTGAACTCATGGTGAATGGTTACTTCGCTAATTATGCAATTCTTTTACACTTAATTGACATGCATCATAGTTCAGTGGGAATGTTAAAACGTAGAATGTGAAGGATTTTGAATTTAATTCCATTTAAATGGATATATTTGCAACATACGACAAATACCAAAGTTTGAGGTGGTTCGCTTGGAATCAAAATTGTTTCTATTTTCCATTTTCCCTTGCAAAACATTCAAAGGTTATTACAAAACCCATCAACATACTTTGGGTGATACCTCACCTATTCATGGGTGTTGAAAAATGCTGGTGTTTGAGGGGGTTTTGTTGGCTTAACTCTAAACCCTAGGTCACCCTTATGTGCCAACAAATGGTTTCATTTCCAGGACATTGAGGCCCATATTGAATAAGGGGGTGTGGAGACTAACAAAAGAAGAGATAGAACAATGGTTGGACAACAAAAAACATGAGTTTGCGATAGTATAATCAAGGAACCTATATTTCAATATGGAGGAAAAGCTACAAAGGGTATATTTTTACTGATTTTTCATGATATTTTCTTTGCTGAGTTTCTTGTCATTCAGTGGCAGTGGTTGAAGAGATAGGCAAAGCAACACAGACTCTAGAGTATAATAAATCCATACAACTGGACACCATATATGCTATGAAGGGTGAATACAATGAGTAATATAATATACATAGCTGTTGATTTCTAGCTAGCTAGTGTTTTATAAGGTTATGTAGTTGAGTTTGTAGTGGAATCCAGTCAGTATTTTAGTGAAAATGAAAGAGATTTATTCTGGGGAATGTGTGGTAATTATTTGAAAATATTACCTACATGCATAAATATTTTTCCTTGTGACAAAGAAATGTTGTCACTTGAGTTTGATGAGTTGAGTGGATAAATTTTTGTGCGATGCAGGTAGTTTATTAGAGGATGACCTAAGTCGAAGAAGGGACAAGGGATGCAAGGAGAGGTAAAGAAAGAGATCTGTGTGATGTATAAGAGATAAATTTTTTGAGGACAAGATAAGGAAACACAATGAGAAAAATATAGGTGACAATAATGTAGCAAATTCGGTGTAAGAAAAGGATCTATAGAGGGGGATGAGATCTCCTAAGATATGTTGGGGTATCAATGGTGTAGGGAGTTTAGAAATAGTAGAAATGTGCATTTCATCACTAAGAGGGAGTGATGTAAGCAACATGATTGGCACCTTGTGTAGTGGGACGAGATATGTATGCAATTCAGGTAGAGGAAAATGAATTGTGACAAAGTCTGTTTTTGAAAAAATACTCAAAAATAAGTATGTCACACAGGATCAGAGTGTGCATAATAGGGAAGATACATATCACTAGGAAGATCAAGAAAGAGAGAGAGTAGTGAGTGGTGTAAAGGAGAGAGGAGGATTTCCTACATCAAGAGTGGAGCATTGTGCTATGGAAGGGGATCTCCACCCAAGATAAAGGAGAGAGCTACTTTGATGAAGGAGATATTAGGGAAGCACACATTCAAAGTATCTTGGAGAGGAGAAAAAGGAGCAAGAGTTCTAACTCGGTACAAAATTTCCACTACATCCCATTGTCCAAGACTTGGACATCCCCTAGACTCAACCCAAAACCCTACGTGTCTTCAAGATCAAAGGTAAATTATTCGTTATTTATCGAATTTTCTTGGTCACCAGATTCAAATCATTGAAGGTAGTTATAAATTTGGAGTGAAAGTAGTGAAGGAGAGGAGACTATATGAGGAAAACATAGAGTATCGTTAAGAGAAGCAATAGAATTTACCTCACCTTCAATAGAGAATTTGAATTATGAATAAGAAAACACATGATGAAAAATGATATTTGTTGTTGATACACCATTAAGGTTTCTAGTTTTCCATGGAACTAGGGAAAAATATCCTAATCAACATTGGTTTGTATTAGACAATATGAATAGCTAAGCAACTTCTATATAAACAAAAAAATATTGCACGGTTAGAGACAACATTTTGCCACCATGCACTGGTGTGGTATGTTGTCTCCTGGAGACATTTCTTGACAAAAAGAAGAACAAGTGCCCAAGGCATCCACAAAACTAAGTGAAACTTTAAAACATTATTAAATATTATTTAAATTTCCCCAAAGATGACATATTTACTTGTGTAATAAAAACTTAATATTTGAGATAGAACTTCGTACCCAGATTCGCCTTGCATTATTAATTATAGACTTTTGAATATTGAGTTTAAAATAAGAACTGTTTAGAAGTTTAGGGTTTACGACTTTGGCTTTAAATAATCCAAGTTAAAACCTTAAGACAAAAAATATGGATGATTTAGAAAGAGAAAAAAAATGTAGAAACAATGGAGAGCCTATTAAGGCTTCCTTGAATAGAGCTCACAAGTATTTTATGTAACCTTTAAAGATACATAAATAAACATGTAACTTATTCAAATGAACTTGCTATAATCATACATGTGTTTCATAGGAAGAAAACAAAATGGAAATCACATAAGAAAATAAAAACATACACCAATGTGCTAGAATCAATCTGGTGATTTTATTCCCTCAAAGGAATCATATTCATTACACAAGTGATCAAAATTTCAAAACTCTGAAAATTTTCCAGTGGTACTCAATGATATTTTTTAGTACATCAAAATAATTTACAAAGTAAATTTCAAAACCTCCATGGCTACCTAACTAATTTTAAACTAAAATTATTTTAAATGTTATAAATATGAAATTGTATCATTAATGAGAACTTGGATGACTCCTAAAACATTGACCTAGAGGATTGGTGCATGGTTCCATAACTTTTAATTCAATGGGCGTAACCATCCTTTCACACTTATTCCAAAGCACTTTGTCTGGGAGCCGACATTGGATCATTTATGGGAATGCAATCTTAAAATTTGAAAGTTTTGTATAATTAAGATTTGCAACAAACAATGTTTTCATTAACCAAAGAAGTTGGATGTCACTTCTATAAATAATTAACCACAATGCTCCCTTTCACCTTTTCAAAATTTTCATGCGCTTTATCTACTTTTTTCTTAACAACTGCTAATTTCTTTTCATATGATTCTCATGAAAGGAAATTCTCCAGTTGGTCTCAACTACTAGGTAAACCAACCCTCAACTGTTGATCAAACTTGGTGTTGAATAAAGAAACTGACCTTTGGACCTCTTTTAATTTGCTTGTATTTTGGATCCAAAACACATTCTTCCTGATAATTTTCTCAATCTCCATAATCCTTGAAGTTCTCTCTACAATATCTAGTGCGATAAGTTCCGATTGAAGTTTTCTCATTTAAATATTTGATTATCTTCTTAGACTTAGAAACTTTTTTCAGTACACTTTGTTTTCATTTTTAAATGTCCATTTCAGATTCTTCTATCAAGGATTTCTGCTCAACAATTATTTGAATACACTCCCACATAGAATGAACTTGTTGGATAATTGCATCCCAAATAATCTACCTAGCTTCAATTAAAGAAATATTACTTTTTAATTTTTGCCTTCAAATTCTTGATTTCATCGTGTTCAATTTTTTTTCTTATTGGTCAACTGATTATTATTCTCACTAGCCATATTTAGTTTCCTCTTTTCTATATAAAGTTTCTCTTTTGTTTCAGCCAAGCTGCCTTGAGCTTTCTTTGACTCAACTTCTAAAATTCTAAGTTCTACCATTACCCTTACCAAATTTTCTGAAGGATCATATGTTTGATATGGCACAACAATAGTACAAACACGATGTTTAATTGATTGTTTCTAAACTCTTAACTTTCTCTGGAAAAATAAAAAAATCTCTGTTTCTATTCATAAATTATTCTAGTAGCTGCTCTTTTTCCTTTTCAACTTGTGTTAACTCTGTTGTTTGAGGGTGCTCAACACTAGGCATATTTAATTTCTTCTTTAAGGACTGCACCCCAGCTTCGGGTATCTTCAATATCTCCTTGAATTCTTCTCGTTCTTTTGTATTAACCCCCAAAATTTACAGCTAATCTCTTGCGTTCTTCAATCTGCCTCTCTTTAGCCCTTGAATTAGCTTTCTCTTGCATTAGTTGTTCTGTGGTACTCTCAAGAATTTTTTCAAATTTAGTCATTGTGGTGGTGTTTTTGCTACATGGATGTACCAAAATGCACCTCTTTAGCATCTGGTTGTTATCTGCAAAAGAACACAGAGAAGAATGATGTTACTGCTAGTGAATGGCATAAATAATGTAAAAAAAAACTTGGAGGGTGAGCTAATCATAAAACACTATGAACTAAAACATAAAATATACAAGATATGAATGCTCAAATGGAGAAACAACCCAATAAGAAAAATGGAGAAATCTCCCTTTATTAGGTGCCAGTGGTATGAAGAATACAATGCTAAAATATCTTGAAGTGAGTCCTTTGAGCTATGGAGCTCAAATACTTAGAACAAGGGGGAATCATTTTCTCAAGTTCCCTGCAAGTATCTCCTCCCTCTATCAAAAGGATGTCGATCACTGTCATATGGTGAAGCTATCTCTTAAACTAAGATGTTGGTGAGTCATTCCAATCCTTCTGCTGCTACACTTGCAATCTAGTTTTATATGGATCAATTTGGATAACATAACAATGTTTGTCCCTTTTCTCTACCCATGCTCAATTTATATAGAAATTTTTGAACTTCTCTTCACTCTATTGGCCCAATATTGATAGTGACCCAAGAGTGGGGAGGAGATTCCTTTGTGGGCTTCATACCTCCTCAAGGTGGCTTGATTTCGGCTGTCCTTGACTGTAATGGACGGAGAATCATCCCTGTCAAGTGTGTCAAGTAGTCCCGGATGGTGACTTTTCATCATCTTCAGGACCGCAAGGCTATCAAAGGGATAGGCACACTGTGCGTAAAAAACCTTTGTTGTTGGTGTGCTGTCCGCCAATTTCCTAACTAGACCTTAGGAATTTAAAAAATTTTCCTTTCCTATTGTATTTATTCTCTGAAAATATTTAATTGTACCTTATGATTGAAATTTTTCTAATGTCTTGTGCCTTTACGATTTTCTGGTGTTAATAGTTTCCCCCTGATGTATGAGGTCTAGGAAGAACTATATAGCCGAATACATTACGTTTTATTTTCTATGTGACCCTTTTAAAAGAAAGAGAGATAGTAAATTTTTGTGGAACTAAGTTGGGAGCCCCTTGTCTGAAGTCAAAAAGACACCATGCTCTATGGGAAACCTGCAAAATATAAAATGATAAATATTCCTATGAGGCGAGCATGTCCCATGCTCATGATAATGACTAGTTAACAAAATATGACAAATATTGGTTCTGTCAAGTCACATTGTGGGAGGTGACCTGCTACTGGCTGATGATGAATATTGCTGACACTCTCTAGGGAATTTTTTCTATGCATAGAAAATCTGAATGTGGCACCCCCATGCATTGGTGAGGTAAGGAATTTCTGAAGGAAATTCTTAGTAATGTCATGGGTCTTTGACTATTGGGGACCACCTTGCTTAAGAATTGTTGAAAGAGATGCTCATTGATTATAGGTCTTTGAATAGTTCTTACAAAGTGAAATAGTTGTTAAGTACGATACCATCTTGACATAAAAACTTTGCTGATGTCGAATTTCAAGAGGATCGATGACATCAGTGGGTGATGTTAATTCCCACTATGCCACCCAAGGATGTCCCTTTTAATGGTGGGGGCTCATCCAAGGCACTACCTCCTTCATGGATAAAGGTTTTCGGAGTTGAAAGGAAGGAAGCATTGACCGATCAAAAAATAAGTATTGGTATAGAGGGCCAGTGTTTTTGATGAAAACCAAGGCTTGATGCAATTGGTTAACAAGAAATTATGGTGAGAGATGGTTGAAATTGGTGATGATGGTTAACTGGCCCGAGTTTGAAGCTATAAATACGAGTGGCAACAATAATAAAAACTTCTGATGGGGGAGTCCTTGGGTTCGGTAGGACATCCATGGTGGGTGTATGTTTTCTATGATTGACATGGTTGGGCGTGGTAAATAATGCGAAGCTCTGACCAAGGGTGGTTAGGGACTGTTGCCAGGTAAGAAATGTAAATGGATGGGTGGGAGTTTTGTCCTAAAAGGATCTTTTTACACTTTCCAAAATAATATGAAAGTGGTTTGGAAGTACAAGAACGAAGACAGGTGCCCCATTAACATGAATGATCCTACACGGTGATGTGAGGAGGGTGTTTTTTTGAGGGTGGGGGCCCCATTGGTTGGTCTCAATGTGAGAGTTAAGAGGAAGATAAAAATGTCATATATGGGCTATGATTATGAGGGTGTGATAGACCAAATGTGAAATGCAGTGATGTGTTTTGGGTGATCCGCTTGTAGATAATGGTTGCCCACGAATAGGGTTTTGACATGCAATGAGTAAAAATGATTGATGTTTGATCGTGGATGTATGAACATGAAATGGTTCTAAGGCTAGAGATTTTTGGCCATGGCTCCAGATACTAGTGTATGGTCTACATGAGTGATGGATGCCATGAAAGGTGTGGCTCTACCGACCAGCAAGGGTGTTTATCATGTGCAAGGTGGGGTGATGATAAACATGGTCGAGTGAATAAAAACTATGGTTTTATTCTTTCGAGGAAATGATGTCAGGATCTGAAAAGATTTTTGGGAAGCCTATCATGCTGAGGATAGAACCTTCTCTTGTAATTTTTTTGTCTGGGACGTATAGTGATTTGGTGTGCCTACAAAATTTTCAGCCAATACCCCAAGTGAAAGCATATTTCCATACAAGTATTTCGAAATAACTTGATTTTAAAGTGATAAGAGAGGGTGTACCTGAACTGTAGTATGCAGGGGGTGGGCGTTGGGCCCGAACATGATTTTATCTGAATCATGGATTTATGGGGTCCAGATTGAACATGATGAAGTATTGATCACTGTGTTCCTCGTGGTTTTGTGATTGGGTACTCTGATATCTAGTTATGGGCTTTTGAAAATGGTAAAAAGGGTAATATATAGGCCAATATGGCCCATTTTCAAGTAGTTTGTCCTTTTTAAGGGTTTGAGGTTATAACAGAGCTATCTTACTGATATTTTCTTACCATTGCAGTTAACCAGAGCACATGGGATTCACGCGGTCAATGTCAGGTAGGAGCTAAAATGTCCTACTATTCATTTTTTTCATTTTTATGTCTAAGGGTTCCATACAAGTGTGATATTGTATGGATTTTATGCCCATTTTTTGGCAGGATTGTGCGGGCAATCCAAGATGGTGCGCGTGGTCACTACACAAAGGTTTCTGTTTGCGTGGAGACCCCGTAGGTAGCCAAGTTTTAGCGCCCTGCACCGCACACATGTGTTTGGTACATGGACGCGGTCAACGCGTAGAGAGGGGTGACAGGCATGGGGATGTCACCTTTTAATTCATTTTGATGGTTTTTTGTTTGAAAACTGACACTTTTGGTGTTTTCCTTGGTGGTAGGATGTTGTGGAGAGAGCGAGACTGCCCTAATCTCTGCACGAAAGTGGCCTAAAACCCACGTTCCCAAGAGACAATGGCTCGATATGGTTTTCTCAAGTTACTGGAGAGAAACATATTGAGATCTCATGATGCATTCTCGCATTACCTAGTCCAATGCTGGAACATGCAGCGACATGTTATGGTATTGCATTGGAGAGATGTGGTGATCCAGCCCGAGACCAATATCTACTTTGTGATGGGTTTCTTGCCTTAGGGGGAGGGACTCCCATGTCCACTCCCTCCTTGGGGAGTGAAAATTCATTTTTGGGCTGAGGAGGCAAGGCACTATTGTCCTAACCCCATTACATGAGGCTGCATCTGAGTGAGCTCTATCATTGATTTGGATGAGTGAGCTTCTTTAGCGATGATAGCGTGCCTATTTAAGTCGACATTGAACCACTGAGTGTCAGGTCTGCACATTGCGGTGTTGCGTCGAATACATGCTGGTCACTTCTTTGATTGGGCCCGTTATGTTTATCAGTGTATGGTCACTTAGCTGGCCAAATAATAGAAGGATTCCGTGTAGAATTTTGCATATGTGATAATTCTTTGCAGCATCATGTATGAGCGGGTTGTGATGTTATGATCCTTTGTGGTGGTGCCTTTAGGTCCTCCGAGGGATCCCTGCATGCGCCAATGTGCACCCGTGATGCCCCATGATGGTGGGGAAGAGTCAGGATAGTATTGGGATGTGATGGTTGAGGCATGGTTCAAGTTGAACCCATAGTTATTCCTTGAGTTTCTGTATGGGGGGATGGACTTCCGGGGTAATCTAGACATGGGTCTCCCTCCTGAATATGCATGGGGACTGGAAGGTATGAAATTTTATGTTTTCTACATTTGAGAGTTCTATTATATATATATATCCTTCTTTGATGGTGATACTGATTTTATTTTTTGGTTTCCTTTGCAGATGTGGGGTTGACAGGGTGTCCTATTGCTCACTTGGTAGGCCATAAACCTAGGAGAAGGGATCTGCCTTGGGAAGGTCAGGCCTAGCTTGGGGGCCAGGTCAGTGTTGGAGGTCCCTCAGTGGAGGGTAGAAGTGCTGAAGCTGTTGGTGGGGATACTGCCATCTTGGTGCATGTTGAGGTGACAGAGGCGTGACTGTTGCTGATATCTGAGTATTAGCGATAGAGGCCTGAGTAGCCAATGCTGAGGGTCGACTGGGGGCTCTGAGACCCGAGCAGTCGATGCTGAGGGTCGATTGGGGGCTTTGAGGCCCGGACCAAGGTGACAAATGCTCGTGCTTTGGATTGTTCATGGAGTTGGCTAGAGAGGCTGACTCATGGTTTAACAACTAGGGGTTTCGATGACTTGACTGATATATGGTTGGAGATGGTGATGGCTTGGGAGAGGGTGCATCATCTGACTTTACATCGAGCAACACTTGTTACCGCAGCTACTGCTCCTATACTAGCGCTGGGTGGTCACGTAGGTCCGTAGGACCCACCAAGCGTGGTTCAGCCCTAGAGATATTGTATGATTAGGGAAAGCACCCAATATGAGGATGCTTCTCTGTGTTGGTGGTATGTATATTTTTTGACTGACGTAATAGTCAGTGGCTTGTTTTTGTATATTGGGACACATATTTTTTGATGCATATATGCGAGATGTATTTTGGCGGCTCTTATGATGTGTCTATGTTGATTTTTATATGTTTTTATATGTTTATAATGGATGTGATGTATTTATGATCAATTTTGTGCATTTATTATGGATTTTATGGTTATGATGAAATTTTGTTTTATGGCTGATGGTTTATATGAGATGCATTCTAGTCTAGGATATGGTTAGCGATGTGATCATCTACTTGATTTTTATCTCTTGGTATATGTGTAAATGTAATGTGATCAAAGTGGCGGATTAACTGTCGTGCATGCAAGTACTTCCTAAAGAATCATGAATCCCATACTTGAAAGGTTTGGTTTAACTGCGATACCACTAACTGAGAATCAAGAAAGATATGTAAATGGCTAATGCCTTAGTTAGAGGCATCGCTCAACAACCTGATGACTACATCATATTATACTTGATTATTTGTGGTCGACCCAATACATACTACGTTGGTGATGAATGGTGTTCAGTAAGGAGAGTATATGGCCCAGGCGGTTGTGGCTAAATTTTGTGACCATCGAGAGGCTCCATCAACGAATCCAAAATAGTAGATGGGAAGACGATCCATCTGTGGCACAAGAGTGTTTTTTTAGAACAAGTCCATGATGATTGCGATCATCATTAATTTTTTATGTTAGATTCATTTTATCTCTAGGGTACTGAGGGTTTCTGCCTTATGGGTGGAATTTCTTGAGGTAGATCCCATTGACGAGATTGGATAGGCATGTACCGTTAGGCTTTGAAAAAATGTATGCTCCTTTAAGAAGACAATGTTTGATGATGTAAGGACCCTTCCTTAACATTTCGAACTTCCCGGGTCCTAACACTTATTTTGAAACATAGTAGTGGAGGACTAGCTCCCCCTCAAAAAATGAGCGAGGGGTGATGTTGCAGTCGAATGATGCTTCACTCTTTTCTTGTGAGACTTGTTAGAAAATTAAATATTACAGAGCAATGAAACACATAAAATATGCAAAAAACACAAGCACACAAAAAACATAAAACCAGAGAGACATAGATATACGTGGTTCACCCAGTTTTGGCTACGTCCAACCCGAACAACCAATCCTTCCTTTCTATTATCTAGAAAAATGAAGAGACACAACCTACATCAGATCCACTGTAATATCCTTTGTTCTCTCTCACAGTCTCCCTATCTATTTCTCGCTCCGAGAATACACATACAATACACAGCGGCAATACAAAATACCCTCATACAAGCGAGGGGTTGCCTTCTAGGGAAAAAAAACCTAAAATATACATAACTTCTACCGTCAGATCATCTGCCTAATGAACGACCCAGAATGACTAGAAATTACTATACTTTTACAAGGAAATTTTACATCTGTTTTTAGCTTCAGGGGCGCTGCCCCCAAAAACCCCGCTTAGGGGGGGCTCCATAAAGTCGCAACCCCCCCCTAGACCCCCTAGGTAGCGTTTAATTATGGGCAGCGTTGCCACCCCCATTAAGGTACAGGGGTCCAACGTCGTGATACAAAATAAACAAGATAATCAGGCTCCACACCCAAGAGTTGATAAGGTCCAAGAAAAGTCTAAGGGGAGTGAGACATCATTGTTTCATCATGTCTTAATGAAGTTATTGGTTTTGTATGAACTTCAAAGGTTAGGAAGAGATTGGTCCTCATTTTTGTTTTTCAGTGGTTTTGAGTTGGATGCTCTAACTCCTTCAAAAACTCCTAAACCTAGGAAAATTCCATCACCACTAGCAACAAAACAGAGCCAACCATTGGTACCAAACCAAATGAACCTGCAAGAGCATAACCAAGTAAGAAAACTATGAAGGAGCCGGAGAAAATGCAGAGTCTTGACACACCAAATGTCCCATCTGCAAAACATAAGTCAAAGGTGGTCAAACCTGCAAAATAGAAACAAACTATCAGTAAACAAGGAACCAAAAGGATAACTAGAAGCCAAATAGTGGTTTTAGAAGATGATATAGTGGCTGTAGAAAATAGAGCAGAAGCCAAGGGAAATATAGAATATATTTTACATGCCATTGACATAGAGGAAATTCCTATTGTTCAAGCTGAGTTTATTGAGGAAGGTGGGCAGAAGTTAAAGAAGGTTAAATCTACAAAGAAATTAGAGTTTGAGGGAGAAGATGCAGGTTTCATGTTTCAAGCAAGAAAGCATATGACAAGGCATGATAGGAAGCTATTAGAGAGCAGTAAATAATTCCAACCACTCACTGACACATATCAGCCACCTCAAGAGGTTATTTACCTTTCATAACCTCCAGATAAGGATATAGTCAGCAAATCTAAGAAGGGAAAAGAGAAGGTGATGGAAAAAATAGAGTTGCAGCTCCTTGAAGAAAAATTGAAAGTGGAAAATCATGAAATTTATATCATGAAAAGAGAAGCAAGAAAACATAGTGCAGAGAAAACTCAGTTTGAAAAAATGAAGGCAATTTGGGAAGAATAGGTGGACACTGTTTCTAAGACTTTACTCAACACACAACAGCTCATTGAATGGACAATTCCAGCAAGGAAAGAAGCCAAACATCTCAGGAGGATGAAAATAAATCCGACTTCTATTAATAAAAGACTTAAAGATCAGGTTAAGGAACTCCAAGAGCAACTTGAACTGATTCATGAACAATTAGAGAAAAAAGGGCTTAAAATGACTGTAATTGAAGAGCCAATAGCTCAACCAATTGTAAATGAGGAGGAAATGCTTCAATGAGCATAAGGTGAGTTGGTTTATGGTTGATTGAGGCTAATGAAATGATTAGATACGAGTTTTTGGCACTTACAGGTTTCATATTTCAAAATTATACAAAAAACTGCATTTTCAGTACTTTTCAGTAGTTTCGTAGCGCCTCTGGGCTTGAAGGGCAGAAAAACGCTACAAAACTACTGTAGCTTCTCTTTTGAATTTTTGGACCAGTTTTGAATGATATCAAGAGGTTGAATTGGTATAGGAGATGTGTTTAATGATGATGAACACTATGTTAAAGGAAAGAATCAAGAACTTTGAGGTTTAAGGCATGTTTTGCAGTGCTACGAAAGTACGCTACGAAACTGCCTTACTTTCATAGTGTACTGTATTTGAGCCTTTTTAGCAGGTTTTGGAGAATTTTTGGACATCTAGAGATTATTGAAGTGTTAAAGACCATGAAAACTAATTATTCAACACTCAAAGACCATGAATTGAAGATAAATTGGCAGCCAAAGCATTCGTGGAAGAAGAAGAACATTTGCCTAAAAAACAGGGTTTTGTTTTCAGTTTTAGAGGAGGTCAGTTAAGTGGTCATAAAGTGATGAATCCCATCACCTCAATTTGAACATGTGAAAGCATACTGGTTAAAGAATGTAATTACTTCAGAAGATAAGGTTGTTAGAGGCAATAATGAGTAGTTTGAGTCCTATTAGGAAAAGGAATGTCAAGTAGGATAACTGTCTTTTTGTCATTAAGTTGATGTTTTATGGTTATGCAAGGTGTCATTAGGCAAAAATTCGATGAATATAGCCAGGAGGCAAATCATCTCATGATGTAACAAGTCTATTAAAGGCCATTGAGTCAATTTTTTCAAGAGTTGGAGATTTTTTGACTAAATTGTAGCTTATTGTAAATTGATTGTTTCAGCAATACAAAGATTTGTTACTTGACCAACTTGAGATTATGAATGAGTTTTTAGTGTTTTCCTATCTTATCTATACCTTTTATGTATCTCATTTGCAGTGGTTTTCCTTTAAAATACTCAGAATTCATTCTTGCAATGCTCTGACTTCCTTTATAGATGAATTGGCTGTGTATTTTCCCGTCTCATGTGTGTGTGACCTACTACCAAAAAATCTGACCTGCCTCAGCTTCCATGTCAAGTGAACTCACTGAATCACTGAAAGTGTTGACTCCATAAGCCCAATGTTTACCTACTCATATTATTTTCAACCTACTCTCATCATAAGCAAAGTTTTTCCTAAATAGAGTTAGCCATCTATATTTTTATTCAATATCATTAACCCTTGAGAGAACCCTCTCAGACTGAGGAGGCTAAGCCTCAGTCACAATATTGGTTTGTAACAGTTACATGATATTTTCTGATTAGCAGCCAATCAGAAGCAATTTTGTGATACCACCTTGAAGCACAATTTCATTAAGATCTCATACAAATCAATCAGGTGCTTTACATCCATGTGATATTTTCACCAACACTTCCGACATCTCCTCCACATGTTTTCATCTTGAGATATTTGGATATATTGGTATATCGTGGTACCCCCAACAAAAAATCAAGTAGAGCTTCCTCCTACAAAGGAAAAAGATTTGGTTCCTAGGACATAGGAAACTTCCTGGGAACCCTATCCCATTCACCCTCAGTCGACCATCAGGGAATTACTCCCACCCCTTGGTGCTAATGATACACAACATCATATTTGATTCATTTATTCTCCCGTAGAAACCATGATTAAATTCCTTTGCTCATCATTCTGGAATGTTGATATCACTTCACCCATTGCGAAGGTTTCACACCAATGACTGCATGGAATTATCCCATCTACGTGTTTTCAAGATCTCTTATTTCTATGGAAGAAACAACATAACCATTTCCCTAATTTTCAACCAGCATGTCAAAATTCCAACCCTTGCCTCATAACCTATCATCACCCCCACCACTATTTGAAAATTTCTTTCATTCTAACAAGTATATCTTGGAGGCCATGACAGAACCTGAATGTCTATGGGATTCCATGCATCATCACTCTTTATTTCTCCTATAAAAAACATTCAAACCTACTGTCACACTAGCTAACACCATATGCCTAGTAAAAACCAAAAATTTTATACCGACGAGCTATGTATATTGTTTCAAAAACGTATTCCATCACCTGATGCATTTGAAAAAGGGAACATGTCCAATATCTCACCCACTATTAAGGTATACATCTCAACCAAGCCCAAAATAATTGAAGAATGTTAGGTCCCTATATTACTAGTATAGTCCCTTATTGTTGTTAGTGTAACTCCCTTATTGTTATTATTGTACCCTTGTAATCCCCATTTTTTATTATTGTGCCCTTAAATTATTATTGTTAGGTCGGCTAGGATTACATTGTGGCCCACTAGGATTACATTATGGCCCCATGGACTCCTATATATAGAAAGGAGGTTTTGTGAATTGTATCATCCAAGAAGTGTTCATTTATGTAATGTATTGGAGGTTTCCCCCTCGAAGTGGCTTATTTCTAAGGTGTTGATATCTCTTTTATTCTATTTTTGGAGCTGGTTACACAACATTTGGTATCAGAGCTTTGGATTCTAGGGTTTCGCTGCTCCAAATAGGTCATCGTGGTATTTTCGATATAACTTTTTTTCTACAAACATTCAGAAGCTGAAATTTTTAGGGTACGAAGCCAAAATCCTGAGGAACATCGTCAAAAAATTTCAAAGTTTGGTTCACAATATTTTCAGATATATGATCTGTGGAAATTAGGTATTTTTTCAGTCTCCTAAAGAGGTCATCGTGGAATTTTCACTATAAATTTCTTTCTACGAAGGTTAAGAATCTGAATTTTTTAGGGTGCGAAGGAAAAATCCTGAGGAAACTCATCAAAAAATTTCAGATCTTGGTTCGTAATATTTGTGGAGATATGATCTGTGGAATGTAGTGCTTTTTCAGGCTCCAGAATTTCATCTCAAAGAGGTGATCGTGGGAAAATATTCATAACTCTCTCTTTGAGCATCGGATTGGAGTTCCGTAAAAAGTGGTCACAAGTAGACGTACTTTAGTTTCTTGGATATCAATTTCAGATCCGAAGGACGAAATAGTAACATGTGGCAAGTCGTACAAGTTCACTCTACTGAACCAGTCCAAAATTGGGTCATTGTGGGAGATTGGACATAACTTTTTCTTGAAGAATCCAAATTAGATCAGACCTGTGGGATTTGAAATAAGCTTCACAGGGATACTATAGGGCTGAATTTCAGATATTGAAGATTTTCAATTACAGATATAATTCAATTTCAATATCGAGCTCCTCAAAGAAAGTAAAAGGTGTGTATTTTTTTTTCCGAATTGCATAAGTCTTCTTTGAAGAATCAAGTTGAATTGATTCCAAGGGAATATTGTAGAATAGATATCAATATTGGATTCTAAAATGGCCCCTAAAAATAATTCAACACCCATTAAGCCTTTAGAAGGCTCTACTATGACTCATGAAGACGAAGAATGGCAACATGACATATCCAAATTACAAGAGCAAGTGCAACAAATTTCGCTCTTGCAAAGAACAAAAAAAAATGAAATGGAAGTTTTGAAGAAAGGCATGGAAACTAATATGGATGGTTTGAAGAAAGGTGTGGAAGCTAAGATGAATGGTTTGGAAGCTAAGATGGATGGCATGGAAATGGGCATGGAAGCTAAGATGGATGACATGGAAGCTAAGATCGATGAAAAAATGAAATACAACATGAAAAACATGAAGAAGGATCTAAAAGTAGACATCGAAGGTTTGGCAAAGTTGATACAAGAAATGTTTCCTAATGGTGAAAAGATAGTAGAGGAAACTCATGATGAGAACAAAATAAATGTTAATCGTGATTTCATAAACTCTAATGTTGGCGGGAAGAACCACCATATTCCAAAAGTGGATATGAGGAAGTTTGATGGAAAGGATCCTGTAACATGGATACTACAGATGGAGCAATATTTTGATCTCCATAATGTGAAAAACACACAAAAGGTACGCATTGCAATTTTACATTTAGAACAAAATACATTTGTATGGTATCGATGGCTTTGCTCTCGTAAAATAATTGTCACTTGGTCAATTTTTACGAAGGAAATGATAGCACATTATGAGGATACAAAGAGCAACACCTTCTTTAGCCAATTGATAAATCTCAAACAAAGGGGTTTTGTGGGGCAGCACATTGAGGACTTCCAAAAATTGAATATAAGGGTAACTGATATTCCAGAGGAACACATGATTGATCTCTTCATAGGCACTTTAAAGGATAACATACAACATGAAGTTTGCGTTCTGGAACCTGATTCGTTGGAGAAGGCATTTAGGTTGGCAAGAAAAGTTGAATGTAAAATTATGGTGACAAGGAAGCCTACCACTCAATTCTATAAAGAAGGAAGTGTTGCTACACCTAGATTTCCACAACCTACAAGGTTGACACCACAACAATTGGAAGAAAAAAGAGCAAAGGGATTTGCTACAGTTGTGATAGAAAATACACTAAAGGTCATAAGTGTGCTGAGAAGAAATTATTTTACATAGATTGTGAAGAGGAAGAAGAAAATGAACAAGAAGAGGATATACACCTGGAACCAACCCTAGAAGAGGAAGAAATGAATCCGACCATATCGTGTAATGCACTGGCAGGAATTACCACTCCTCAAACTCTCAAGATAGAAGGACATATCAAGAAGAAAAAGATAATAGTGTTGATTGATTCAGGTAGCACCCATAATTTTATTCATTGTAAGGTAGCCAAGGAATTGAATTGTTTCCTATACCCAGCACCAGAATGTCAAGTGATGGTTGCAAATGGAGGAACTATAAATTTCTCTGGAAAATGCCATTATATCAAGCTAACCATGGGGGAATATGTATTGACTAGTCCAATGCTTTCCATTCCTATGGGAGGTGCTGATGTTGTACTAGGAGTACAATGGTTACAATCTTTGGGGACGGTAGCTTTTAATTTTCAAGAACTTTCTTGAAATTTTTTTCAGAAGGAAAGGAAGTCGAATTACGGGGTATTGAAGGGAAGCCAGGAAGGATAATAAGCTCTAATGTCATGACAAAGCTTCTAAAGAAAGAACAACGAGGCGTAATTGCACAATTATGCTCACTAGAAGTTCCGACATCAAAATTATCTATTTCTGCAGATCTCCAACAAGTCTTGGACAATCATTCCAAGGTGTTTGAAACTCCCAAAGGACTCCCACCTATTCGTGATCATGATCATGCTATTCATTTGATTCCAGGAAGTGTTCCTCCAAACATCAGGTCTTATAGATATCCTTACTTCCAAAAGAGCGAAATTGAACGTATGATTGCAGAAATATTAGAGGCAGGTATAATTCAACCTAGTCAAAGTTCTTTCTCTGCTCCTGTAGTTTTGGTACACAAGAAGGATGGATCATGGCGAATGTGTCCGGATTATAGGGAGCTCAATAAGCTCACCATTAAAGACAAATTTCCCATTTCTGTGATTGATGAATTATTGGATGAATTACATGGAGCAATTTATTTTACCAAGTTGGATCTTCGTTCAGGATATCATCAAATTAGAATGAAGACTGAAGATATTCCAAAAACAACATTTCGAACTCATGAGGGTCATTATGAATTTTTGATCATGCCTTTTGGCCTTACCAATACACCTTCTACATTTCAAGGGTTGATGAATTCCATTTTCAAACCCTTCCTTAGAAAATTTGTGCTAGTATTTTTTGATGATATACTAATCTACAACGGGTCTTGGAAGGATCATGTTCAACATGTTGACAGGGTGCTCAAACTATTGGAGGAGAAATAATTATATGCAAAAACCTCCAAATGTTTCTTTGGAGTACAAGAGGTGGAATATCTGGGTCATATTGTATCTCAGGAGGGTGTTCAGGTAGACCCTAACAAAATTAAAGCCATTAAGGAATGGAAAGTCCCCACAACCATAAAGTAGTTACGAGGATTTCTCGGGTTAACAGGGTATTATCGCAAGTTTGTTAAGAATTATGGGAGAATAGCAGCACCTCTAACAACATTATTGAAGAAAGATGATTTTTCATGGACTCCTGAAGCAACTAAGGCCTTTGAACATCTTAAAGAGGCAAAGTGCCTAACACCGGTCTTAGCTACGCCAGACTTCACAAAAACATTTGTTGTGGAATGTGATGCCTCAGGAAATGGAATTGGTGTGGTTTTAATGTAGGAAGGAAGACCCATTTATTTTTAAAGTCATCCAATCAAAGGAAAGTATTTACATAAACCTATTTATGAGAAGGAAATGTTAGCAATACTGCATGCACTAAAGAAATGGCGAACTTACCTAATGGGAAGACACTTCAAGGTAAAAACTGATCATGATAGTCTTAAACAATTTTTGGAACAAAGACTATCTTCAGAAGAGCAGCAAAAATGGGTCACAAAGATGTTTGGTTATGACTTTGAAATAATCTACAAAAAAGGAAAGCTTAATGTTGTTGCAGATGCACTCTCAAGAAAGAATGAAGAGGTGGAAGCATTGCTTTGTGCCATTTCTATTATCCAACCGGAGTGGATAACCGAAGCAAGAGATGAATGGAAGAAGGACAAAGATGTATGGACACTCATTCAAAAGTTGCAGCAAGATCCTAGTACATCTGATACATTTAGTTTGAAAAATGATTCCTTATGGTACAAAGATCGCTTATATCTTTGTAAGAATTCCCAACTAAAACAAAAGATTCTTCTGGAATTGCACACTTCTCTTTTAGGAGGACACTCAGGATTTTTAAAAACTTACCACAGGGTGAAGAAAGAATTTTTTTGGGATGGCCTTAAATCTGATATTCAAAAGTTTGTGGCGGAATGTTTGGTTTGCCAGCAGAATAAAGTGGAAACAATTAAGACCCAGGGACTTCTACAACCTTTATCCATTCCAAGTCAACGTTGGGAGGAGATTTCAATGGATTTTATCACAGGTTTACCTAAGTCCGAAGGAAAGAGTGTCATCATGGTGGTAGTTGATAGACTTACCAAGTATGCACACTTTGTGCATTATCTCATCCATTTAAAGCAAGTACAGTTGCTACTACATTTATGGACAGAATTCAAAAGCTACATGGAAGCCCAAGGGTTATTGTGAACGACAGAGATCCCATTTTTACTGGAAATTTTTAGACGGAGTTATTTTCTTGTTTGGGTACTCAATTAGCTCATAGCTCATCTTATCATCCTCAATCTGATGGTTAAACTGAGATAGTAAATAAATGTTTGGAAGGATATCTTCGTTGTTTTGTATCTGATAAACAAACACAATGGGTCAAGTGGTTACCTCTTGCTGAATGGTGGGATAACACTTCCTTCCATACTGCAACAAAAATGACCCCATTTATGGCACTTTATGGATATCATACACCATCCATCACATCATAGTTAAGGGAAAATTCAAAGGTTCAAGCAGTGGAAGATCACATCGAGCATAGACAAGAAGTTCTCCAACTCTTAAAGGATAACCTAAATTTGGCACAAAATTGAATGAAACAACAGGCAGATCAACATCGCAGCGAGAGAAGTTTTGATGTAGGAGATTGGGTATTTTTACGGCTACAACCATACAAACAAATGTCCCTCAGCTAAGAAGGATAATAAATTATCGCCAAAGTACTATGGTCCTTACAAGGTGTTGCAAAAGATTGGTACTATGGCATACAAATTGGAGCTTCCTGCTTCTTCGCGAGTACATCCGGTTTTCCATGTTTCATGCTTAAAGAAGGTTATAGGTGAAAATCTTCCAGTTCAAACAATATTACCAGAACTTGATGAGGAAGGAAAAATCATATTGGAACCTGAAGCGGTCACGGAAACAAGAACTCGACAACTACATAATCGATCAATTTCAGAGTATCTCATCAAGTGGAAGAACTTACCCACTGAAGATTCTACATGGGAGGATGAGAATTTTATACAGAAGCACCCAGAGCTACTCAAGCGTTGAGGACAACACTTTTTGAAGGAGAGGGGCATGTTAGGTCCCTATATCACTAGTATAGTCCCTTATTATTGTTAGTGTAACCCCCTTATTGTTATTATTGTACCCTTGTAACCCCCATTTTGTTATTATTGTGCCCTTAAATTATTATTGTTAGGTTGGCTAGGATTACATTGTAGCCCACTAGGATTACATTATGGCCCCATGGACTCCTATATATAGAAAGGAGGTTTTGTAAATTGTATCATCCAAGAATTGTTCATTTATGTAATGTATTGGAGGTTGCCCCCTCGAAGTGGCTTATTTCGAAGGCGTTGATATCTCTTTTCTTCTATTTTTGGAGCTGGTTACACAACAAAGAAATATAATTAGGGGCATCTTATTCTTGAAAAGAATTTTCCTTATATAAATCCCCATTCTAGGAGTTTAGGGACATTTTCCTGTCGTCATATTCAGAAACACCTGGAATTAGCCCTACAATTTTAGAGAATCACATTGAGACATGGCCTGATGCCTACCCTATTAGAAAAAAAATCACTAGCTCCATCCATCCAAGAAAAAAAGAAATTAGATAATAAATTGATAAGCTACATAAATTCAGTTTCATTTATCCTATTTCCTACACATCTTAGGTTTCCAACCCTATAATCATCATGAAAAAATAGGGAAGTATACAATTTTTTATTGATTTCCATGACTTGAACAAAGCCTGCCCTAAAGATAATTATCCCACACCATTCATTGATTCTTATACAGGGCACGAAGCCTTATCCTTCATGGACGAATTCTCAGGATATAATAAGATTCAGATCCATATGGATCAGTATAAAATATCTTTCAACACTCCATGGGGTAATTTTTCCTACTTCATTATTTAATTTTTCCTTAAAAATGTTGGAGCCAATTTTTAGCATATTTTTTCATGGTTTTGTCCACCTTCTCCATTAGGATGTCCCATTCTATTGGGATGAGCAAGCTCAATAGTCATTCGAGGCTTTGAAAGACACACTATCACAAGCACCATGACCACAACAAGGACTACACCCTCTACCTCTCGTCATTAGAAGTAGCCATTGTAGGGGTGTTAGTATAAGAAGGCACTAATAATAGAGAGCATGTTATCTATTATATCATCAAAAACCTCTCAGGACCTGCTTTGAATTATGACCCAACCAAGAAAATCTCCTTATCCCTTGTACACTCCATACAAAATCTTTGACACTACATCATTCTTCGAACCACCATTTTTATTGCTAGTATCAAATCCATTTGATACCTTCTTACTCATCGTATGATGAGCCATAAGTATGCCCATTGGGTTGTTATTTTGCAAAAAAATTACCTCTAGTTTACTTCCCCTAAAATAAAGAAATCCCTCATCCTTGTAGGATTCAATATATTTTATCTCCCCTCAAAATATCAAGGGTACCCTATAAGTAATTATTTCCCTGAAAAATACCTATTCTTCATATACATAGAAGACCCATATTATAGAAACATTCTCCTTTACCAACGAACTAAAAATTTCAATCCCCAACTCACATGAAATTATTGAAGGTGCATTCGCCATCAAGCACCATGTTGCCTCCTCATAAGAGATGTTCTCTAACACCAGGGCATGGACACCATTCTGCGTCGATGCCTTGCAGTTAATGAATATGAGAAAGTATTAAATGAATACCATATTGGAGCTTGTGTTAGCCACCTCTCAAGTATTTCCACTACCAAAATTATCCTTTGCGTAGGTTATTTTTGGAAAAATATCTTTCGTGACAACATTGTAGTTGGTAAGTAATGTGAACGTTGAGAGTGAGATGCCTACAAAGTTAGAGCCTCTCCTACTCCTTTACACCTAGTCATCACTGCAGGCCCCTTTTGCAAGTGGGGCACTGACTTTGTGACTTGCAATATTCCATCCCATAATGGCCACAAGTATATCGTAGTCAATGTCGACTACTTTACCAAGTGGGTTGAAGCTATGCCGACATTCATTAACACTACTAATATCATTGCTTGATTTTTCTTAAACCATATCATCACGCGGCTCAATATTCACAAGGAAATCCTCTTTGACAATGGAAAGCACTTTGAGAATTATGTTTTCCAACAATTATCTCAATTCCTTGGGTTCATCCATGAATTTTCTTCCCCATACTACCGCCAATCTAATGGCCAAGTAGAAGTAGTAAACAACATCCTCAAGGAAATTTATAGCTTATGGTGAACAAACATAAAAGTTAACTAGCTTCACATGCTTTTCTCCACCTTGTGGGAATACCGTTCCTTAGTTAAAACGTCCAAAATATTTACTCCTTTTCACCTATTTTATGAGGTCAAGGTTGTATTCCTTATTGAGTGTGAGATCCCTACCATGAGCACAACCATCAAGTTTTTCCTAGATAATTCTCCATTAGAAAAAAGGCTCGTCCAACTAGAACATGTTGATGAAATTCAGTGAGAATCCCTCCCACACAATGAAGCCCACAAAAAGTGAACCAAAGCCTCCTTTGATCACCATGTCACCCCTCGCTCATTTAACGAGGGGGATTTATTACTCTAGTATGATGTCACCAATGAAGCCCTGGGACCTAAAAAGTTTGAAACCCTATGGAAAGATGCTATATTGTTAAACATTTCCTTTTAAAAGGAACCTACATGTTAGCAAAGACTAATGGGACCTCTCTCAAATACCCCATCAACAGGATCTACCTCAAAAAATTCCATCCCTAACCAAAAGTTTTGGCCTTATGATGTAACTATGTACCATAATTTATTGTTATGATCACCTCATCTATGTATTCTAAACTGTACTCTCATTCGGTGTTGTAAATGGGCCACTTGGAATCTTACCACCACGGGTTCACTGACGGTGCTTATCGATGGTTACAAAATATTCTCGCGGCAACCTAGGCCATATACTCTCCTGATCAAATGATTCTCCATCAAATTTGTTGAATGGTTTTTTCGTTTATTCCAACATCGGTGATTGAACACTCTTAATATTTATCATCTATTAGAAGCTCCATTGGTCAAATCCTTATAAAACCCTAGAATCCCCACATTGTTTGAAACTTTAAGGATGAAGATCTGTTGGATTGATCCTAATATCACCATCATTGGATTCTCCATGTTGATTTGATTCTAGTGGTACATGGCACACCTCAACAACACTCACCATTTGAGAGATATATTTGTTTAAAGTTGAAAGTCCCCTATGTGGAAATTTCTCATTAGACAATGCAATCATTGAATAATGAGACCAATGACTCTTTTCTAAGATTTAAATTAGATATAGTGTGAAGTAAGCATAGGGTTTTTGGCACAAAGATTAATTCAAAATCGAATTTGAAATATGTCTATGTCCATTATGTAAGTCGATTAAATAATTCAAAATTTTGAATTTTTCCCTCCATTTGAATTTCGGCCAACACGTCCTAGAAATATCTCTAGACATTATTAAAGGATGATCCCTTTCTCCTCAAAGTGCAAGCAATTTTGAAGAAGAACTTCTGAGATATCTGCAACCTAGAGGAATATCTACGTGGAAGTCAATTTCTAAAGAATGTTTTGGCGTTTCGTGTGTGGCTTCAGGGATTTGGATACTTTATGGTTCTCTGACATAATTCTAAAGCAAATTTTGATACATATTTTTCATTATTCTGGTGAGACAAGCTACAATATCTCAGCATCCATTTTTGTTAAACTTGAGTAGATTATATTTCATGGATATCGTTAGGGTGTTGTGACATATCTATGCTAATATGAATACATTGCACATCACTGGAAATAAAATTAAAATAGAATATTGACATGATGAAATGATCGGTGTGTTCTCAAAAGTATAAGCGGTAATCAATTAAATGGCATAGTGAAACTAAATCAAACTAAGTATGGTGTGATGTTTTTTGTCTTGCATTTCTTATCTATGAATTGTAAGTCAACCAATTTGACGCGCTGTCCAAAATATATTTTGAACTCTACGCAAGTCAACAGGAGTTATTTTCCCTGTTCATAGATCGCAAAATTATAATCTTGATAAAAGTGTGAATGAGTTTGTTGATTGTGTTACACATGGAACTTTGATACACAATGTATATGAACATTCCCCTACTTATTATATGTAATTTGGAAATAAGAAAATAAGAAAATATTATTGATTTACTTAGTGCATGGAGCTAGAAATTCTCTGTAAACCCTTATTACACAAATCAAATTTCCAGCTTCAAGGACAAAAATTGTATTGATCAATGACATCATATAGACTAATTCTCTTTGGAATAAGTGACTAAACTTATTTTATTGCAGTTCAAGCCTATAAAATGTTGGAAACCAATATTGCAATGTGAATTGAAATAGTTGTGTTTTGGTTAAGTGCAAATCAGACAATGTATAACGCGGAATGATGAAATATCCTGCTATACATCGCATACACATGTGTATTAGTGTGATATGAATTGAGCATAAGTAGTGTCCTTATTACAAAAAAAATAATTGTGTTGCTACTAAGACAAATTACGTTACACCTATAACATATAATCCCTTTATGCAAGCACTATATTTGGTTATACAAGACATAGCAATGAATTTAGTGATTGTGCACCGGATTTATGGTGGTAGGGTGGTGCAACGTAGGAGAGTGGAGTCTCCTTAAATTTTGATTTTTAGAACACTTTAGAGTGGAATGGTGGTGCTAGGGAAATTTGAAGCCTTCAGAGGGTGTTGGAGTGTCCTCTTAGTTGCAGTTGGTAAATAGGGTTTTGCATCATCCTTCAGGTTGGAACCTGTAAACTAGGGCATTGGTGCATCCTTCCAGTTGGATTTGTTGAACCAGGGTGTTTGAGCATCCTTCAAGCTAGAGCTTGTAAACCAGGGGGTTGAAGAATCCCTCATTTCGAGCTAAAAATATTGATGTAAATATTTGAAGAAAAATATTAAGAAGCGTTCATTGGTTTTTCTCCTAGAATGATTTCCACCTAAAAATATGTTTTATATTGTATTAATGCTTGCACATTGCTGAATGGTGTTGTTTACTATTGATTTATGTTACATATGATGATAATTTTAATTAATTCTCTATGAAATTAAAAATATACTAATTGAAGAGAAATATCTATTCACCCCCCTCTTAGTATTTCCAACAATTGGTATCAGAACAAGTTCCTTCAGTAGAGGCTTAACAACTAAAAGGCATATCCCGAGTGAATAAAGATGGGAAAATAAAAGAATCAAGTTGAAAAATGTTCGAAGGAATCAAAGGAAGTTCCTGATATTGAAATAATTTCAGAACCTGTTGGTGTTCCGTGATTTGGCAGATTGGCGAGCCAAATGACAGGGTAACACCAGACCAAGCTTTGGAGCCCTAGGACCTAGCCTTCCTGGACTCAGAGAGGGATTTCTCTATTATGCAAAGGATGTAAACTTGTTTGATTTTGTATATTTGATTTTAGGCTAGTTATTAAGTACGTTTGTTTGTTTTTGTGTTTGGAGGTGAAAACCGATTAAGTAGGCATCAATGAAATATAAGTTATCAAATCAACAGGGCTATGGGGTCAAATGAAAGCCAAGTATGCGTAGACAACAGATAAGGTGTGTGGCAGGGCCGATTTAGTATAGTCAAGGGATCTTTTGGGTGGTTTGTGAAGTGAAATGAACATCAAGTTGTGCAAGACAAAGAGATTTTAGGCATAAATAGTTTAAAGGCAAAGCATTCATGTGGTAGGGCTAACCATTAATCACTATGAATGAAACTCAAACTAATAAATGCAAAAAATAAACAATCAGGTGATGCATAGAAGTATAAGACCCTCTAACTTTGGGAAAATCACCTTCAGTGGTTGAGAAAAAACATAGAAGATAAACTAACAACTCAAACTATGAAGAGGGAACTCCTAAACATCATATCTTGAGCTATCGGGAACTTTGAAATAAGACTGAAAAACATGGACAAAGGGAAAGATCGAAACAAGACCTCTTTGACTTAACTAAACAACCAATAATTCAGAGAGAGATTTCAGAAATGGAGTTTTGATTAGCTATGAGTAAGCAGGGCATACCGTGAATCATACTAGACAACATACATAATAACCATTAATGAAACTGAAAACAACTTCTTGGGGTACCAAAGAGCAATTAAGAATTCTTTGACATAACCAAGAAGGATGAAAACATAGAAGCTGCAATGAATCAGGAAACTTGAGGTGCCTCCATGGGCATATCTCAAATCTATTCTTTACTGACCTACAACAAGCAAGAAGCATGAAAACATATATGAGAAACTAAGAAAACATAACAAATAAGAAACACAATACCATTTACCAAGCCATGGAAGCCTGCACACAAAGCCTCTCCATCATCTAGACAAGTAAGAAAATCATCCACTTCATAAACAAGTTTCTTCTTCAAAGATCATATCCATGTATTTCTCTTCAAAATGTCAAGTTCTTCTTCTAAAACCTCCAACAATTTACAATGAGTCTTCATAAGTTATATAGGAAATGAGTAGATAAGCTCACAAGAGCATCTAGAAGCTCATTGGCCTAATACAAATATCTGATTTTGTCCTTGAGGCTTTGCAAAGCCCAAGGCATCTTCAAAAATATCTATTTAAGCTAAAAATAGTAATACAATTGACTTTAATCCCTAACATGGAGTTAAAAATAGCTTAACGCACATTTGGATGGCCACCTTCAGAAAACTGTCTTTTTAGCAAAATCCTATAGGAGCGTAGCAGTAGAAAAAAGTCTGTTTTACAGAGGATTTTTGAGGGACTTCCCGATGTTGAAACAAAGCCAGTGATGGCTTGTTGGAAAGCCCTAGATGTCTAGTTTATTGAAATACTTGATTTTTGTCAAAATGATTCCTAGAAGTCTATCAAAAAGTGGACTGAGTGAAAAAACTTAGGAGGGTCTCACCTGCTGATATTTGAGGTAGAAAGGTAAAATTTGACTATTTTTTGCCTCTTTGGGGGACAAAAACACCTTATTTTGATCCAAAAATTTGTGAGTAGATGCCCCCAAATTTAATACATCCAAAAAAATAACTTTCATGAGCTGAGGATGCTCCTAGAAAACATTGCAGCGCCTAGAAAAATGTGCAATTAGGCCTAAAAATCACAAAAAACAAGATCATGTCAAAAATTGCTAAATTTTGGTGAGCGAACCCCTTATGGGTTTCTAGAAGCATGAAAGGAAGCTGAAGCCAAGATTCCAAGCCTAGATATGCCCTTTTCCTCTATTTCACCGGGTGCCTCTTTTGGGCAGTTTTGAGCTTGGCTTGGGCAATTCTTAGTTTCTTTCAGGCAAATTGATTCAATTTCTTGTAATGCCCAGTCATTTGTCTATTTTGCATTCGTAGAAAGTGAATGAGGTCCTTTTGATATTTCTTGGTCAGTTTCTAAGTCCTTAACTTGACCTTCTCTGTTTTACAAAAGGGACTTAAGAATTCTAATTTGATCATCCTCAGCATCACTTTCTACTTGAATTATATCAAATTCTCTTTCCTGTTCATAGCTACTCTTCTGCTGCTCAACTTTTTTCCTTGACCTTGTTTTGGATAGGATTCTTTGCTCTTGTCCTCTTTGGAAATTCAACAATACTCTGCTTAGGAATTTTTCCCCTACTCCTTAGCACTCTAGTGACATTGCTGGTCATTACTTGAGTAGTTTTCTTCTTTGCAGATTTGGTGTTTTTAGCCTTTGGTGATTTTGAGGAATGAATCATGGCCCCTTGCCTAGGAGAGGCAGTAAGCACATGTATTTGAGGGCTATTCCTTTCATCATGCTCACTGTTTTGATGTTTTTCATGTAGGATGCGATCTTCATTATGACCACTGTCTTCTTTTTGTGGTGGGCGACTTATAGAAAAACAATTCCCTGTACTTATCTTTCTTAGATAAGCTTGGAGGAGGCATCTTTAACACTGTGTTATTTCCCTTTCTTATCAGTTGCAAGAGTTTTCTTAGAAACTTGGCCTATCTCTATTTGTTAGTTGAATGAGTGCTTTTTAACCAAAAGTTTGGCCTTCTAAGACTGTGCCCTTTGTTTTCTGTGTAATGGTTTTAAAGAGGTAATGCAAACACAATGTCTGTGCCATGCCCTTTGCTAGCCTTTGTTTATCTTTTTTAAATAATCTCCTTTAAAAACACTATATTTCATCTATTTCTATCATTGAAAACTTTCTCAAACAAAATATTAAACCCTGGCGATTTACCCTCTGCTCATCCTTTGGGGGAGGCAATGCAAAATGCAACTACCTAGGTTTATCAAAGCCATTGTGTAAGACCTCTATTTATTGAGAAGGAGGCTTTTTAAAACACAATATGCATTACCTCTTTAGGATTGCCTTTGAACAATTGGAAACCCCAGTATGCATACTTGAAAGAGTCTATTTCAGACAAAATATTACGAGTGCTTTAGTGGTTTTAGTTTTACCCCTTGAAAGAAGTTATTACAACAACATATAACCTCTGTTTGGGCCCTCTGAGACTATGCCATTTGCCCCCAGCTTATCTTTTTGAAGGAGGCTTCCAAAACACAATCTTTGTGACCCTTTAGACCACTGTGAGGCCCCTTTTTATCCTTGGGAGGAGGCACTTTGCAAACAAATCGTCTGAGGCCCTCTACTTATCATGAAGGAGGCCTCTTGAGAGGTGCTACACTCCTGTGCACAGGTGCGTAGCACCTGCACGTTGTTGTGGGCGCCCGGGAGCCTTCTGAATGCCAAGCCGGGCAGGTCTGTCGGAGAAAACAGGCGCGTTGTGCTATCCCATAGGCACGTCACACCCCTTCATTTTTCCTTTGGAGATCGACTACAGGCGAGTCACGTCTCGCAACAGGCACATTGTGTCTTAAAAATTTGCAAAATAACTTTGCCTGGGTTTTGAAAAATTATTCTCTCTGATTTTTAGTGAAGGAGGTCTCTTAAAAACTTGTGTTTTCAATGATTGAGGTCTTTAAACAAATTTTATTTTCCTTCATGAAACCTTGCTTATGATATATTTCTATTTGCACAAACTCACTATGAAACCTGGGGGTAAGTAATGTAATTTGTAAATGATAAATTCTCACTGTGTCCATTATTGAAATAACTCCTTTTTGCATTAACTATAGCTTTATTTGACGCAGCATATTGTCCTTGAATGTTTTTTAGAACCTAGGTTTAAAGTAAGATATAAAAGGCAGCTGTTCCTCTTATACCTTCATTTGGATGCCTATTTTCTAGAGGCTCTTTTTCGTCAAAAGACTGTCACCTTTGATTGTATAAGACTGATTTGTAGGGCTTGCTCATATGTTTGAGAACTAATGCAAAAATGCCATCTTGAATTATCATGGAGCGCTGGAGGCCGACATTACCCAACCTGTGTATTCATTTTCCATAATGGAAGACCTTTGACCTTTTGGTGTTTTGAAGTTTGAATCCTGTAGGTCTTCTTTCTTCACAATCTGCACTTTTTCTGATTTCCATAGTAAACTTCCACAGCATGAAACCTTTTCCTGAGGTGCTATTTTTTCTCACACTTTGCTTAGTGTCATCAATCTGTACACCCTTGCAGAGATGCATTGACATATGTCTTTTGATACTTGGAGAGCCTTCTTGATGTATATCAAGATAATGTTTGAAATGATCATCTTTCTTCAGACATGGAAACTTCTTTCTCTATTTCTTCTTGGATTGAACCTTTTTGAGCTCTTCTTGAAACAAAACACAGTGACCTTTTGATGGTGTATGAACTAGGGATAGACAAGGGTTTTTCTTTGACAAATAAGAAGAAATGATGGCTGACTGATATTGAAAATAGGGTTTTTAACTTGGAGATATTTTTCTCAAGGTATTTGCTCTAAACACCACCACCTAAACCTAGAGGCTTTGTCACAATTTCTGAAGGATTTCTTGAACATAGCTAGGTCATTATATGAACAAATTATCAGTGTGAAATGGGAAAATACTTTGTCTAATGTTTTGATAGTGAGATGTGTGGAAATAGGGAAAATGAATATAAGAGGTACAAGGTTTATGACAGTTATAGAAAAGGAAAGTTTGTTGATTTAGGGCAGGACTGAAAACTGAAGACCACTTCCACATCAGTATGCAAAAGAGGGGTAAGAAGACAAAAAATTGTTTGAGGGGTTTTATAGATGACAAATTGACTGATCAAGATTGGTTTCTAGAAAACCTAGACAAGGGATATAGTCATAAAAACGGGCAAAAATACTGATGAATAACATTGGCTCCATTTGGGGAGGGCAGCTCCTTTTCAGGAGGTGTCCAGAACTACAGATCTCGGGCTTGTGAAGACCAATGCCTCATCCATTGGTGCAAATTTCTCTTTTCTTTGATGTTATTCCTGAAAATGATGTTCTTTGACAAATTTACAACATGATTAGCATCAAACTCATCTCTGCCTAACCAGCTATATTTCCTAGCATTTTTTCTTCTTTAGGTGCATTTGAACTAGCAACCCTTTGACATGATATTTTTGAAAACAGAAAAACTATCTAATTCTACACTTATATCCTCTAGGAGTTCAGATTAAACTGATGAACTCCTTTGATTCTCTACCTACGCTAGATCGATTGTCAAGATTAAGCTGTTTGACAGGATTTCATTCAGACAGGATTTCATTCACTAATCTAAAACATGAAATTGAAAAATGACCAAATCAGGATTAGACGGTCTGATTTGTCATGTTTTTGTGGCATAAAAGACAAGCTACACACAAATATTATTTTCGCACAAAATGAGATTTAGAAAAATCAGGGCTAGGATACATAGTTTGTTTTTCATCCCTGCTTTCCTCTTTGGTTCTATTTTGAGCGTGTGGAACCAGTATATTTTCCTAATCTACTTTCATTGATAAGTCAAGCTTACAAAATTTGACTATCACTTCTTTTACTAACCTATCAGCAATCAATTTAAAACATGTCCAGTTATGATTAGGCTAGATAACTGAACAAGATATCTTTTGAGCACTAGTAGTGGCATTTAGATTTGCGCACTTTCATCATGAATATTTTTTGGGTATGGGGCTGTACCATTGCTTTAGAAACTGCCCTCTTTTTCTACTTTTCCTATCGTTTTTGTATTTTCTGTCTTTACCTTTTCTTCAAACAATCTAGGACTAAAAAGATGCTCACAAGGCTGAGCTTATTTTTCACACCTATCTATCTATCCTATTCTAACCTATACACAATATACATTCATTTGGTGAACTCTCTTTTCCAATGTAACCAGTCAAGTAGATGATTGCACGGGTGATCTTGGTTCAGTTCTTTCATGATGTTGAAGAAATCAAAAGGCCACTTCCACTTCACTTGTTTTCGGACAGTAGTGCTTAAAATTTTTCTCATACTTTGCAAAAAATTGTTCATGGTAGAACACACTCCTCCCTAATACTTCTCAAGGAAAACAACAAATGGATCTTGGAATAATACCTGATCTAGAGGATTTGAGACATAAGCTCCATTCAGGACTACTCCTTCTTTTATTTGGCTATGCTTGGGATTCTCTTGGGAAAGAAACTTTCCTCTTCCTCATGATCACTTGAACTGTTAGACTCATCATATATTGCAGTGTAGTCTTCTTGCCAAGCTGATGTGTTTTGATTAAGTGGAATAAAATCTGTGTGAAGGTCACCATGTTGATGAGTAGGGATACTCTTTGGCAACAAATCTTCCCAAGAAATAAGAGCAGCAACTTTTTTGTGATCATCAATTTTCAAACCTTCATTTGCTTCCAAATTTTCTGAGCTTTCCTCATCACTGCCATAGCTGCTATGTATTGGTTGGTTACCTTCCTCAAGTTGATGAAACTGAGCTTCCTCCCAAAAATCAAGTGCTAAGTACTCTGCAAATTTAGCTTCTGTTTTGAAATCATCATCATTATCAACATATTGATCAAACCTTAGAGAATCATCAATATAATTAATGTCACTAGCCATGCATATTGGACTATCATATTTTTTTTTCTTTAAATTGATCTATAAATCTATTTTCTGCTATGTGATAATTAAGATCAGGAGAAAAATCAAGAGAGGCTGACTGTATGTTTATGAGTTGATATATCTCTTCTTCAGTTAAAAAGGGAGGCATTTTTATCTCTCTTTGGATATAACTACAATAAAGAGGATGAATGTCTTTTTGGGCCTCACCTACGAGAGATGATGAATCATCACTTGTGCCTTTAGAGAGATCCAGTGGGTTCTCTTTCATTTCTTGATTGGTTTCCTCCTCAACCAAATTTTCTTGGTGTTTGAGACAATAAGCATGGGATTCATGAGTTGCCTCTGATAGATTCGTAGGAGGCCAATTTTCTTATATGAACTGAAATGACTCAAAGCATAAAGGTAGAGATCCTATAGGTTTTGATTTTTCTTCCATTTCAGATTTGAATTCATCCTCAATCAACTCTTCTTGATGTTTGGGACATTAAGCATGGGATTCATGAGTTGCCTCTGATAGATTCTTAGGATGCCAATTTGCTTGTATGATCCAAAATGACTCAAAGCATAAAGGTAGAGATCCTACAGGTTTTGTTTTTTCTTCCATTTCAGATTCTGTGATTTCAAGATGGTTGATAGATTTCTTAGAGCATTCCTCTATGTTTTTATTTGCAACTTTCTCATTAGGCACATTTTGTTTGTTACTCTTGTCTTGTAATGGTTGAGTGTGTTCTTCCCAAGGAAAAAGTGTAGGTTGGTTTGAATAAGCATCATTAAACTTAACTTTATGTTTTTCTCTTTTCCTGTCAAGTAGACGCATCAGTTTGCTGAGTGTATCTATCAACATTTCTAATTTTACCTCTGAAGATATTAGTCTCTCTTGATTTGCTTTGTCTTTCTCTATTATTCTTAGCTGTGCCTCCCTATTTATTATGTTGACTTCCACATCAACTGCTATCCTTTTCATTTCTTCCAGGGTCAAAGGATCTCTTTCTCTTATCCGAAAAACCATCTCTGGGTCAAAAGAACCTGAGTAGTGTAAGAGAGCCCATCCGAGGGGTGGCTTTATGTTAGCAGGCATTGCATGGTATACTTTATTGAACCTGGATGAAAAGTCTTGTATTGTCTCCCCTGGTTGTATTTTTAAATGATTGTATTCCTCTATGATGAGAACTTTAATACCGATGACCACCCACCTATCTAGGAAGATTTGAGTGAACTGATGAAAATTGGTAATGCTTGCAGCTGGAAGTTCTTTAAACCAACTATTAATTTTTCCTTGTAATGATAAGGAAAAAATTCTAATACGCACATCATCTTTTTCTATTTCAAAAAGGTCAAGTAAATTTTCAAGATTTTGGATGTGTTCTTCAGCGGTGAATTTTGAGCTTTCTCCATCAAATCTGGGTGATTTATTTTGAAGATTTGCAGGGAGGGCTTGGAAGATGGGAGGTAAAACCAGAGGCTTGTATATTTCTGGGACCTTTGTGGATATAGGTTTTGTAAAAAGAGATTTATGACTGTTTGAGGTTTCAGCCAGAGTGGGAAAAGTAGCACGAGGCTCATGTTTCACTAGGTTTTCCATAGGTGAATCTGGGGCAAGCACAGGTGTATAAGTCTACTCATGGTCTGAAATTTGAGGCTTAGCTTTTCGAGGTTTGAGATCTTTCCAATGATCAATGTAGATCTCATTAGTGTATTCTTGATCAAGCTCAAAGTAGGATAGAACATAGTTATAGATAAAAACAATAATTTCTTGAATCCAACTAAGGCCTGAGTGCTTTTTCTTTCTAGGATGACTGGTCATGTTTCAGGTTCTTCCTCTAGTGGAGTATTTAGGTCTATTGAGAGTTTTGGAGTTGCCAGGTGGATGTTTTTGTTGTTTTTAGAGATATGTGGTTATGGTCCACCACCAATAACTGATAAAAAACCAATATAGGGATGTTTTTTGGGGTTTTCTGAGTTCCTATATGTAGACCTAAGCTTTGTAAGAGTGTTCTATAGCTGAATCATCATTTTGCTCAGATGGTGAAAGAGCTAGTTTCTACTCTTCAGACAACACTTAAGTTTTCTAAGTTTGACTGAGATCTTGAGAGGTCCTAAGGGATACCTAGGATGTTTTGACTCAATATCCCACCGTGATCACCATTATGTTGGTGTCCTGTGATTTGGCATATTGGCGAGCCAAATGACAGGGTAACATCAGATCAAGCTTTGGAGCCCTAGGACCTAGCCTTCCTGGACTCAGAGAGGGCTCTCTCTATTATGCAAAGGATGTAAACTTGTTTGCTTTTGTATATTTGATTTTAGGCTAGTTATTAAGTACGTTTGTTTGTTTTTGTGTTTGGAGGTGAAAATCGATTAAGTAGGCATCAATGAAAGATAAGTTATCAAATCAACAGGGCTATGGGGTCAAATGAAAGCCAAGGATGCCTAGACAATAGACAAGGTGTGTGGCAGGGCCGATTTAGTATAGTCAATGGATCTTTTGGGTGGTTTGTGAAGTGAAATGAACATCAAGTTGTGCAAGACAAAGAGATTTTAGGCATAAATAGTTTAAAGGAAAATCATTCATGTGGTAGGGCTAACCATTAATCACTATGAATGAAACTCAAACTAATAAATGCAAAAAATAAACAATCAGGTGATGCATAGAAGTATAAGACCCTCTAACTTTGGGAAAATCACCTTCAATGGTAGAGAAAAAACATATAAGTTAAACTAAAAACTAAAAATATGAAGAGGGAACTCATAAACATCATATCTTGAGCTATCGGGAACTTTGAAATAAGACTACAAAGCATGGAAAAAGGGCGAGATCAAAACAAGACCTTTTTGACTTAACTAAAAAAACCAATAATTCAGAGAGATATTTCAGAAATGGAGTTTTTATTAGCTATGAGTAAGCAGGGCATACCGTGAATCATACTAGATAGCATACATAATAACCATTAATGAAACTGAAAACAAGTTCTTGGGGTACCAAATAGCAATTAAGAATTCTTTGACATAACCAAGAAGGATGAAAACATAGAAGCTGCAATGAATCAGGAAACTTGAGGTGCCTCCATGGGAATATCTCAAATCTATTATTTAATGACCTACAACAAGCAAGAAGCATGAAAAAATATATGAGAAACTAAGAAAACATAACAAATAAGAAACACAATACCATTTACCAAGCCATGGAATCCTGCACACAAAGCTTCTCCATCATCTAGACAAGCAAACAAATCATCCACTCCATAAACAAGTTTCTTCTTCAAAGCTCATATCCATGTATTTCTCTTCAAAATGTCAAGTTCTACTTCTAAAACCTCCAAAAATTTACAATGAGTCTTCATAAGTTATATAGGAAATGAGCAGATAAGCTCACAAGGGCATCTAGAAGCTCATTGGCCTAATACAAATATCTGATTTTGTCCTTGAGGCTTTGCAAAGCCCAAGGCAAAAAATATCTTCAAAAATATCTATTTAAGATAAAATAGTAAGAAAATTGACTTTTAATCCGTGACATGGAGTTAAAAATAGCTTAACGCACATTTGGATGGCCACCTTCAGAAAACTGTCTTTTCAGCAAAATCCTACAAGAGCGTAGCAACATAAAAAAGTCTGTTTTGCAGAGGATTTTTGAGGGGCTTCTCTATGTTGAAACGAAGCCCGTGATGGCTCGTTGGAAAGCCCTGGATGTTGAGTTTCTGGAACTACTTTAACTTTTTCAAACTGATCCATATAAGTTTTTCAAAAAGTGGAATGAGTTAAAAACCCTAGGAGGGTCTCACCTGCTGATATTTGAGGCAGAAAGGTAAAATTTGACTGTTTTTTGCCTCTTTGGGGGACCAAAACACCTTATTTTGATCTGAAAATTTGTGAGTATATTCCCCCAAATTTAATACATCCAAAAAAATAACTTTCATGAGCTGAGGATGCTCCTAGCAAACATGGAAACGCCTAGAAAAATGTGCAATTAGGCCTAAAAATCGCAAAAAACAAGATCATGTCAAAAATTGCTCAATTTTGGTGAGCGAACCCCTTATGGGTTTCTAGAAGCATGCAAGGAAGCTGAAGCCAAGATTCCAAGCCTAGCTATGACCTTTTCCTCTTTTTTCACCGAGTGCCTCTTTTGGGCAGTTTTGAGCTTGGCTTGGGCAATTCTTAGTTTCTTTCGGGCAAATTGATTCAATTTCTTGTAATGCCCGATCATTTGTCTATTTTTCATTTGTAGAAAGTGAATGAGGTCCTTTTGAATTTTATTGGTCAGTTCCTAAGTCCTTAACTTGACCTTAGCTATTTTACAAAAGGGAATTAAGAATTCTGATTTGATCATCCTCAGCATCACTTTCTACTTGAATTATATCAAATTCTCTTTCCTGTTCATAGCTACTCTTCTGCTGCTCAAATTGTTTCCTTGCCCTTGTTTTGGATAGGCTTATTTTCTCTTGTCCTCTTTGGAAATTCAACAATACCCTGCTTAGGCAGTTTTCCCCTACTCCTTAGCGCTCTAGTGACACTGCTGGTCACTACTTGAGTAGTTTTCTTCTTTGTAGATTTGGTGTTTTTAGCCTTTGGTGCTTTTAGGAATGAATCATGGCCCCTTGACTAGGAGAGGCTGCAAGCACATGTATTTGAGGGCTATTCCTTTCATCATGCTCACTGTTTTGATTTTTTTCATGTAGGCTGCCATCTTCATTATGACCATTGTCTTCTTTTTGTGGTGGGCGAATTATAGAAAAACAATTCCGTGTACTTATCTTTCTCAGATAATCTTGGAGGAGGCATATTTAACACTGTGTTATTTCCCTTTCTTATCAGTTGCAAGAGTTTTCTTAGAAACTTGGGCTATCTATGTTTGTTAGTTGAATGAGTGCTTTTTAACCAAAAGTTTGGCCTTCTAAGACTGTGCCCTTTGTTTTCTGTGCAATGGTTTTAAGGAGGTAATGCAAACAAAATTTCTGTGCCATGCCCTTTTCTAGCCTTTGTTTATATTTTTTAAATAATCTCCTTTAAACACACTGTCTTTCATTTCTGTCTATCATTGAAAAGTTTCTCAAACAAAATATTAAACCCTGGCGATTTACCCTCTGCTCATCCTTTGGGGGAGGCAATGCAAAATTAAACTACCTAGGTTTATCAAAGCCACTATGTAAGACCTCTATTTATTGAGAAGGAGGCTTTTTAAAACACAATCTACATTACCTCTGTAGGATTTCATTTGAAAAATTGGAAAGCCCGGTATGCATACTTGAAAGAGTCTATTTCAGACAAACTGTTACGAGTGCTTTAGCGGTTTTAGTTTTACCCCTTGAAAGAAGTTATTACAACAACATATAACCTCTGTTTGGGCCCTCTGAGACTGTGCCATTTTCCCTTGGCTTATATTTTTGAAGGAGGTTTCCAAAACACAATATTTGTGACCCTTTAGACCACTATGAGGCCCCTTTTTATCCTTGGGAGGAGGCACTTTGCAAAAAAAACATCTGAGGCCCTCTACTTATCATGAAGGAGGCCTCTTGAAAGGTGCTACGCTCCTGTGCATAGGCGCGTAGCACCTGCACGTTGCTGTGGGCGCCCGGGAGCCTTCTAAATGCTGAGCCGTGCGGGTCTACTAGAGAAAACAGGCGCATCGTGCTATCCCACAGGTGCATCGCGCCCCTTCATTTTTCCTTTGGAGAGCGACTACAAGCTCGTCGCGTCCCGCAACAGGCGCGTCGCGTCTTAAAAATTTGCAAAATAAATTTTCCCAAGTTTTGAATAATTTTTCTCTCTGCTTTTTAGTGAAGGAGGTCTCTTAAAAACTTGTGTTTTCAATGATTGAGGTCTTTAAACAACTTTTCTTTTCCTTCATGAAACCTTGCTTATGATATATGCCTATTTTCACAAACTCACTGTGAAACCTGGGGGTAAGTAATGAAATTTGTAAATGATAAATGCTCAATGTGTCCATTATTGAAATAACTCCTTTTTGCATTAACTGTAGCTTTATTTGGCACATCAGATTGTCCTTGAATGTTTTTTAGAGCCTAGGTTTAAAGTAAGATATAAAAGGCAGTTGTTCCTCTTATACCTTCATTTGGATGCCTATTTGCTAGAGGCTCTTTTTTGCCAAAATACTGTCACTTTTGATTGTATAAGACTGATTTGTAGGGCTTGCTCATATGTTTGAGAAATAATGAAAAAATTCCATCTTGAATTATCATGGAGCGCTGTATGCGGACATTACCCAACCTGTGTATTAATTTTCCATAATGGAAGACCTTTTACCTTTTGGTGTTTTGAAGTTTGAATCATGTAGGTCTTCTTTCTTCACAATCTGCACTTTTTCTAATTTCCATAGTAAACTTCCACAACATGAAACCTTTTCCTGAGGTGCTCTTTTTGCTCACACTTTGCTTAGTGTCATCAATCTGTACACCCCTGCAGAGATGCATTGATAGATTTCTTTTGATCCTTGGAGAGCCTTCTTGATGCATATTAAGATAATGTTTAAAATGATCATCTTTCTTCAGACATGGAAACTTCTTTCTCTATTTCTTCTTGGATTGAACCTTTTTGAGCTTTGCTTGAAACAAAACATAGTGACCTTTTGATGGTGTATGAAATAGGGATAGATAAGGGTGTTGCTTTGACAAATAAGAAGAAATGATGGCTGACTAATATTGAAAACAAGGTTTTTAACTTGGAGATAGTTTACTCAAGGTATTTTCTCTAAACACCACCACCTAGAACTAGAGGCTTTGTCACAATTTCTGAAGGATTTCTTGAACATAGTTAGGTCATTATATGACCAAATGATCAGTGTGAAAGAGGAAAATACTTTGTCTAAAGTTTTGACAGTGAGCTGTGTGGAAACAGGGAAAATGAATATAAGAGGTACAAGGTTTATGACAATTATAGACAAGGAAAGTTTGCTGATTTAGGGAAGGACTGAAAATTGAAGACCACTTCCACCACAGTATGAAAAAGAGGGGTAAGAAGACAAAATTTTTTTTGAGGGGTTTTCTAGATGACAAATTGACTGATCAAGATTGGTTTCTAGAAAACCTAGACAAGGGATCTAGTCATCAAAACGGGCAAAAATACTGATGACTAACAAAACCTATTACAACTGGTGAAGAGAAATAAGTTGGTATGATTCCTCTGTTCACTAAATCAAGTTTTGTATTTTGGAAAGCTAAAATGGAACTCTAATTGGTTTCTATTGGATGTAATTCATGGAATTCAATTGTTATTGGAGACAAGCCTACTGATGAATCAAGAAGGTACAATTCAAAATATGAGTATCCTTCTAAATGGCGTGCCATATTTTGTGAAATAAAATTTAGGTCAATGTTCAATAGCTAAACATCTTTGGGAGAAACTTCAAAATCTCTATGCAGGTCAAAAACATACAGGTCAATATAAATATGTTGATAATCATGCTTCAAATCAAGCAGATCCTCATATCGAAGAATCCGAAAATGATGAGGAAGAAGTAAAAGAGGGTATGGAAAAATATTTAATTAGTTCCTTCAAAGAATGGAAGAACACAGAAAAGGAAAATCTCACACTCAAAGAAGAATTTGTTCTCTTGAGACTTCAAATGCAGGAAATAGAAAAGAATGAGAAAGACTTGGAAAGCCAATTAGAGGAATTTTGTAAGAGGTAGGTAATTGAAGTTGATCAAAACCAAATTGAACTCGATGCATCATTAGTAAAAACCAGCAAGCTCATAAATGAAAATTAAAGAGAGAAGGAACAAATAAAATTAGAGGAGGCGTAAATAAGAAGAAAAGTTTTAAAAGGAAAGTTTTTGGAAGACATTTCCCAAAAGAAAAAAGAAATTTAAATTTCCCTAACTGAAATAGATAAGCTCAGGAAGGAGAAATTGTTGGATGACGAAAGGAAGAATAGTGACATGGCTAAATTGAAGATAAGGGAAAAGGAAGCAAGTGAAGCTTCATGCAATGAAGGTACGAGATCCAAATACCTGGAGAGAAATAATGATGAGAATACTAATAGCAGGATTTGTCAAAGGCCAAATTGAACTGAAGGATAGAAGAAGGTTAACAAATTTGTTGGTTCAAGAGGTAATCAATAAAAGGTTGCACCTCCTCCAAATAAGGATGACTTTAAAATATCTACAGGACAAGACAACACATCCAAGTATCTTAGCATGTTTAATGGTTATTATTTTTCATGTTCTAACTTCATAAATATGGCTAGGGATTGTGGAAAGTATGACAGGTGTGATTATCAAAGACATTATCAAAATACTAGAGGAAAGTTTGAAGGATCACAAGGAAAAATTCAAACAAACTTTGTCAGTAGAAAGTACATCTCAATAGCTCAATCATTTAGGCCCAACATTGAATGTTACAGGTGTCATAACTATGGTCACGTAGCCTCATGATTGTGGGTTCAAGATGGAGCCTTCCATCCTTCACATCAAGTACATGAATATCTGGAGAAGAAAGCAAAAGGAATAAGATCAAGTAGGTGGAAAAGTCTTTGCAGCCGTGGTTTCAGGTTTTGTAAAAGTGGAAGGACATGATGAATCAATAGGTACATTGGAAATGTCAAGGTTTGGGATGATCCGACTAAAGAGATGGTTCATACACTATTATGAAGCATCCAACATGTTGACTCCTTGTAAACATTGAAAAGGGGAGTCTATGTAGCAGCATTTGTACTTTTGAAAATATATCCTTTTGAAAGTTTGACAGTTGGAAAATATGAAGAAGTCTTCAGAATGACATTCAACATTATGATCAGTTTCAATGTAGTAGTTTCGGCAAGAAAATTTAAGGACAAACTCACAAAAGGACCCACATCATTGACACATATTGACAGGTAGAATTAGCTATGGAAATAAGTGTGAAGCATAGAATGTTAGGGGGATATAGGTTTTCTATTGTAGTAAGTGTTAAGGAAAAAAATCAATTGACAAATTGTGCGTAGATCAATTATTTTGAGGAGTAGAAAGTTTGCAGAGAAAAATTATAGAAGGTCTCAATTGTGGCAAGCCATGAAAGGAATTTCGTCAAGGGGAGAAAAGGCATATTAGAAGGAGTAGGCAGCTTGTCAAGAAGAGTAACCCTTTTCCATTGATGTAAAAGTGGGAGAGAAATAAGGATAAGAAGATTGAGGCATCGAGTCAGGGGGAGTAATGATCATAGGGGGAGCATGTGTTTCCATCAATGACATATGGGGAGATTCTTAGATGGTGTTGTACTTGGTCCTAGTGTTAGTGATTGAACACTCTTAATATGTGTCATCATTTAGAAGCTCCAGTGGTAAAATCCCTAGAAAACTACAGAAGCCCCACACTTTTTTGAATATTTGAGGATGAAGATCAATCAAATTTCTCCTAAGATCACCATCATTGGATGCTCCTCATCAAGCCGATTCTAGTGGTGTATGGCACGCCTTGAAAGCACTCATTTTTTGAGAGATATTTTTTTTTGAAGTTTAAATCCCCATCTTATGGTCAAAATCACCAAAAGGAGATGATTTGGAAATTTCTAATTAGATAGCAAAATAATCAAATGATGATACCAAGGACTCTTGTCTATGATTAAAATTAAATATATTGTGAAGTAAGCATAGGGGTTTTTGAATCAATATTAATTCAAAATCAAATTTGAAAGATGGCTCCCTCCATTATGTAGGTTGGTTAAATACTTCAAAATTTGGAAATTTTCCCTGCATTTGAATTTCGGCCTGCACCTCCTACAAATATCTCTAAACATTATAAAAGGTGATACCTTTATCTTGAAAGTTCAAGCAATTTTGACAAAGAACTTCTAAGATATTTTTTTCCGAGAGGAATATCTATTTGGAAGTCAATTTCTGAAGAATATTTTGGGGTTTCTTGTGTGGATTCAAGGATTTGGTTACTCACTAGCTTTCTAACATAATTTTAAATCAAAGTTTGACATATATTCTTCATTATGATGGTGGGACAAGCTACAATATATTATCATCCATTTTTTTTAAACGTGAGTTGATTTTAAAGGATGATGTTATATCTTTTTTGGGATTAATATTTATGTTTATTATGGGTTTCACTAGGCTATTGTTACATATCTATGCTATTTTGAATACATTACCGATTAAATGGCATAGTGAGACTAAATCAAATTGAGTATGGTGTGATGATTTTTGTCTTTCATTTTTAGCTATGCATTGTAAGTTAAACGGTTTGATGCTTTGTCCATAATCAAGTTTGAACTCTACACAAGTTAATATGAGTTATTTTCCCTATTTTGGTTCATAGATCACATAATTATAAGCCTGATAAAAGTGTGAGCAAGTTTGTTGATCATACAATATGTGGGACTATGCTAGTCAAAGTTTGTAGTGGATATGAACATTCCCCCACTAGTTCAAGTAATTAGGAAATGAGAAAATTTGATTGATCTGCTTGGTGCATGGATTTGGTAATTCTCTTTAAACCCTCATTGGGCTAAACAAAATTCCATATTCAAGGATGGTAAATTGTATTCATTTACATCATATAAAATAATTTTATGTGGAACGACGACTAAACTTATTTATTAAAGTTCAAGTCTATCGAACAGGGGTTTCATATAGCATTGGAAAGCAATATTACAATGTGAATCGAAATTGTTGTGTTTTGGTTCAGTGAAAATCGAACAATGTATCACGTGGACTGATGGAATATCCTATTGTACATTACTTACACTGATTATAAATTTCATTCTATATTTTTTTTGGGTTTTATATAATGATATTGTGTGTATAGTGTGTGTTGTGCAATTGTGAAGTCATTGTAAAGAACTGTTGAAGGTGTAATAGTAGACATCTATGTCTTAGTGTGATAGGAATTGAGGATAAGAATTATCCTTCTTATTATAGCGATAAATGTGTTGTTGCTAATACATAGTGTGCTATACCTGTAGCATATAATCATTTTGTGCAAGCACTTCATTTTGTAAGACAAGATAAAGAAATGAATTTAGTGATTGTGACCTGGATATGAGTGAAATTGACCTAGAATAGTGTTTTCATTGGACCTACATGTGTATATAGGGTTTTTTTTTGAGCACTAGTGCAATGAATCTAAGATTGTTATGCGCTTTAAATGAACACACCTAAAACTTGTGTTGGAACAACAACTTATATTGCTTCTTGCAAATGGAGTAGACTAGATATGCATGTGCATGCAATTTTCAGATTCTAAAATGTACAATGTGTTTGAGGTTGAGTTTATTTTCTAAATAATAAATATTGTCATGGTTTGATTCATGAAAATATCTGTTGCAGAGGATGCCAAGTTTTTGATGGATTTTTTTGTAATGTTGAAAATTAATCTTTGTTGTGAGTTGTATGCTATGGTTGAGTGTCAATGATTGATGTTTATTAGAGATTTTTTTTGAAGAATAAATTGGAAATTAGGTTGTTGGATGTAGGACGTTGTGCTAGTTACTATCAAGGGTTTGAAAAAGGTACATTAAACTATGGTTTTAGCTGAAGTACAACACTTTTTTGGTATTGATGATTTAAGCAAAGGTAATGGAATTAGCATTAATGCATGTTGACAAATATTGTTGTGACATAATAAGCAGTGACTTGAACTTTTATGCTGGAAGTGATTTTAGATCATAACAAAATATATGATAGAGTATACAAGATAAAATATTTTGTTTGCGGTGGGCTATGATTGTACCTTTAAGTATAACATAGATGTTGATCAAAATTTAATAGTGACATAAACTGTATTGGAAAAAATAAGTCCATACATGCTTTATCAATGCTAGGAGTATGTCTATCCTAAATGTTTGACAATGCCTAGGGTTTTGGAAGTGTTAGTGTCAGTATTTGCATACTTCACCTGAGGATAAAAACACATTTGCATGTGTATCTTAAATGGTCCCATACTGAATAAATTTTTCATCATTCCATTAGGTCATGACTTAAATTGTTCCGCTAGTGGTTGTCCTTGTCAATAAGCTCCACTTTACCTCTGAGATTCACACTTTTGATTCATTCCCATGTCCCCTTGAGTATAATAACACTTATGGAAATGCTCTTTTCACTTGAAAGTCTTTAAATCAAAATCTTATGCAAAAGTGACGTCAAAAAAGCAGTCCCATTAGGTCATTAGGGTTTTTCATTTCTCAAGGTCATTTCTTCATTCAGATGGGGTCAACACATATATGAGAGGGAATAATTAAGAAAATTGGTTTTCAGATCATCATGAAGTAAATATTATACTTTAAAAGTTGTATTTTTTTCATTTTAATGACTTTTATATCAAAATCAATATTTTGATAGAAAAGTCAAATATGTAATTTATTTTTATTTTTTCAAATGTAATTTTATGCTATTATATGTAATAATTTCATCCCAAAGCTGTCAGAGTAATTATGTCCAACCCAAAGTGGATGCAAAAGAGCCACACTTCATGATGATCAAAGCCTGCAATTCCAAAAGTCAGAAATCAAAAGAGTATTAGTGATAAAGGAAAAAGACCTCAACATTAGAAAAGTGGGTATTCAAGTTAAATTTAAATCCACTTGCCTATTAAGCTCATAAAGAATTTCAAACAAGCTATTGTTACCCTTCAAAACATCAGGAGTATTAAGTAAGGACCAATTTCTAATTTTTTGGAGCGAAATTGGGCCAAATCTACAGGTGCCGCATATTCAAAAGGTTGGTGTTGCACGTTTGAACCAGCATTGCGTGCCTGCCCAATGGCGTTGTGCCCTTGCCAGGAGAAATTGGTGTAAATTGCGAAGGTGTTGTGTTCTCAGACAGTGGTGTTACGCGTTTGGATAGGCGTTGCGCCCTCACACAGCAGCATTGCGTGCCTACACAGTCAAGTTTGCTGAGGGTTGTACTACTTCAAACCACTTCAAACTAACTTCAAAATTTTCCTAATTCCTCAAAGGATGTTCTAAACATTAAGTACACCCTCATTTCCTTGTTTCTAAGATATTTTGTCACTCTTTAATTTTTTGAAGTGAAACCCTAATGAAACCTTAATTTCAATTTATGATCACTGTTTATACACCTTGTTCACTTTCCTTAAGCATATATCAGTCACAAGCAGGGTAAATTTAATTCACCTAGGGTTTTCATTAACCTAGTTTGTTCATTCACTTCATTCCCTTCACTCATTCCCTTCACCTGTTCAAGCTAGCCATCTCATCCCCTTCCCTTTCATCTCATTCCATTTGTACCCTAGGATTTCATAAGTCAGAGTTTAAAATGTCTGAAGAAGAATATAGTGGTATTGGTGAGGCACAAATTCCAAGAATAAATGACCATAAAGGAGGGAAAATTAACAGTTTTGAACCAATCACTACAAGAGAACTTATGGCCTCTCCTCTCACTGTGTATCGCTTCAAATATGTGGGTTGTTTTGAGTTTTGTGAGAGAGTGTGGAAAATTCAAAATCACCTGTGGTTACCAAGATTGTTCATAACTAATCTACATGAAAAATAAGTCACTCTTGCTGGGGTCACTTTTGATATGTCCACCAATTCCATTGCAGCTGCTACAAGGATCCCTAGTGTGGGAGAGAGGTGGTTTAAACAAGAAAACTTGGATATGAGCTATTATGAACCGTACCTCAAACTTAGGTACAAGGATCACAAGAAGTCAATTTTCCCCTTCTCTCATCTCCTTGACCAGTACGTTCCCATGATGACGATAATCATGAAATACTTCACTTGTGAGGGCAGGTTTGCTCGACTCTACTCATATCATATCCGACTCCTCATGCATTTCACTAGAGTTAGAATGCTACACATACCTTACTATCTTTTCCGCAGCATTGACAAGATGGATTACATTGTGCAAAAGAGGGATTACAATCATCAAATGTAGCATATATTTCACCATTCACTCATAAAAATGGTGGTCATGCATCAACTTGAGCAGAAAAACATTTCATGGGATGCATTCATTACAAATGAGGTTTTCACTACCGCACCTAGCCATCATAAGCAGGATATCCCTTCATCATCTCATCCTCCCGTATCCACTTATCCATCACATCCCACTGTTAATACATCACCACCCACTCACATCCATTCAACTCATGTTGATCCTACCTCATCACCTTTCTATAACCCTTCACCATCACATCATGATACCAGAGCATCAAGCAGTGAAAGGGACATTGAGGCAGCTTGCACTAAAATGAATGATATTGAGCCATTTCCCATGACATATCAGAGAGGCCATAGGCATGTGTTTGCTTCACATGGTGTGAAAGGGGCTGTGCCTTCTTCATTAGCAAAACAGGTAGACAAGGGCAAGGAAAATGCTACAGGGGCTATCATTGTTGACCAGGAGGACAAACATGAAACTAAGTAGGAGTTTCAGTTGATTGAGATTGATAGGGAGGAGGAGGATAGAGCCACTAGTGTAGTGATCATAGGCAAGGAAGCCAATATTAGTGAGCTTCAAGCTAATCTTGATAGAGCATAGTACGTGATTGACTTTCTTGAGCTATAAAATCAGCAGCTGAAGACTAAGCAAACCATCAATGAAGTCAAGACAATTAGAGCTTAGAGAGAGGCAGGAAAGGCCAAGGCCTTGCTGGAGGAGACCTTGGGAAGATTTGATGAGAGTGATGATGAAGAATATCAGCTTCCAAGATGGAGACCAAGGACAATTGGGCTAAAGAGGGCTTTAGCTCGGCAAAGGCAAAAAGCGGCCGAATTGGCAGAGAAACTTACTCCAAGTAAGTTGCTTGCCATAGAGATTAGCAGAGACAGCGAGTCTTGGCATGAGAGAGCCAATTTGAATCTGGAGGGCCTGATATAGAGGGCAAATAAAGACATTGAAATTTAGAGGAAGATGGCGAAACACTATGCCATGAGAAACACGATTGTAAGGGCCAAGCTCAAACGAGTCCATGCAAAGATTTGGGCTTGGACCGAGCCAAAGGAGAAGGAGAAGTTTAAAATTATTTATGAGGTGTCTCTCCATGCCTCTAACCCATAAATCAGCAAGATAATTCACAATTTAGGCACATGTGGCATTCTTGTGCAAATTTTGATTTTTGGACAGTTTAGCACATAGAAAATTTGCTAAATGTGCAGCACCACTGGCGCTGCGCTCTTTTTTTAGGCATCCAATTGATTAATGGCCACCACCATCGTGTTAATAATGATGAGGACATCAACTCCAAAAATTTTCAGAAGATTTGGAGGAGAACTGTTCCCTCAAAGAGGCAAAAAACCACCAAAAAATCATGTTTATGCCCTCTTTTTGACCCTGGCGCTGCACGTTTACTAGTCTTGGGAAAACAAGTTTTAGACAAGACATATGGACACCATTTTGGAAAATAGAGGCATATATGTAAGATAGACTCAGTGAATTTTCCAACGAGCTATCATGGAGTTGACTTGGAAAACGGGAAGGCCTCGAAAATTTTCTTACAAAACAGGTCAATTTTTCTGTCATGGTGCTGCGCTTTTACCAAGAAATTTACATTTTCACCAGTTTCATCAAATTTTTAAGTTTCACTTCTGTTTCACTTTTTACTTGGTTAAATTAAGAATTTAGCAATTTAAATGTCATATTTTACTTTTACCTAAGGTAGATACATTAAGTAAGTCATTAGTTGAAGTCAAATGTATCAGTTCTTAAAGATAGGAATGAGCCACTTTCCTCATCCTAGACTCTAGCTTTCATTTCAGCTTTTGATGTAACAACTCCCTCACCTCATGGATTCGACTCCTAAGGATGAGAGGAAGTGGTTTTGAGATCTATAAGATGTAGATTTTTAGTCATTGTAATGGTTTGCATCAGTTTGAGAGATTGTATTGATCAAGTATCATCTTGGCTTGGACATTAATGGAAAATTGCAGCTATTTTCTTTGGATCCATGTGGTATGAGTTTTAGACATAGTTTCCTCTCCGTTATCAAATTTTTAGAATGTATTTTTAATTCATAAACAATTTCGTATCTATAATATACTTGATTTCAAGTTGAAAGACAGAATCCATATTTATTTATGCTCTGTTTTGGGAAATTTAGTATAATATGTTCATTCTCTTTAGTTTAGGGAAAATACATTCTAGATGCTTTCCCTAGCTTCTCACCAGTCTTTTATTCTCATTTAATCATGTTTTGAATGCTAAATATTTTACCTACCTTACCCCATCAAAAATACTGCAATTTCATCCCCTTGGACCTGATCTATTCCCCTTGACCTAATCCCTGTTCAATGAGCCCAACCCTAAAATCAAAATCAAAACCCCCTGTATTCCTTAGCTAGCCTAAAATATTTTTCATCCAGCCCTCTTGGTTGTGATTTTTGCAGAGATATCCCTCTCTAACTTTGTTAGTATGAATCCTTTGTCGAAGTGTACGAAAAAAGACCACTTTAGCTACGCATAACTAATAGCCCTAACATCAAATGTGGCTGCCAACATCTTCAGATATGCAGTTAGTTGATCAAGACAAGAGCTGCAAAAAACCAGATCTATGCATAGAAAGACATTAAGTAGTAAAAAGAAGGGTTTGCTCCATATATCCAATAGACAAGACAAGAACAATTTTTGAAAGGATTTTTTGTATTAAGGGCACCTAGGAGGAAAACAAGAAGATGTTTCCAATTCTCCTCAATGGGATGGGTTCTTGGAAGTCCTCAGCACTTCAGATCTAGAATCTCTCTCTCTTGTTGGTGTAGAAAACCCAGACAAAGATAGAACTCAAAGGGAGCTCACACAGCAAATAATGTAGAATGGGACCAAGTGTATAGATCCAGAGTGATCTAATAGGCAACAAAAGGTGAAGAATGGTAGGAAAAACCCTCCTATTTATAACAAAATATTGGGTCATTCTAGATCTTGGTGCATGATTAAAATAACATTAACCAAACCTAGATCCACCTTTTATGGAATATTTTATTATATTTGTTGGAGGGAAAAAGTATTTGACTTGGGTCAAATCCCTTTATTTGTGAATAATAAATAAATAAGTGATTTATTTATTATTTTAAGGAAGTGGTTGAAAGATAATCAAATAAATAATGATTTATTTAATTATTTATGGGTGATTTAGTCATATTTAACAAGGAATATTATTTAAATAAGATTTAAATAATTATTCCTAGAAAATAATAGGATAAATAAATATTTATCTAATTAATTTCTTTGTTTTGGGTTAAACATGACCAGGAAAATCAAACAAATATAGGTTTGTTTAATATTTCCTTTTGGGGTTTCCTGTTTAGACCATAAACAACCTAATAAATGTGTTTTATTGAGTTATTTTACATAGTGAAAGCAATTTTACTTAGGGTAAAATTGGTCTTACATGGTGTACTTGGGTCCATCTAATGATAGTAGGTTAGATGACCAAAAAATGGTGTAACAAACTTGGTAGGGCTAGATACCAAGTCTAAAGTTTGGTTTTAGGTTACCTCGGGATTGCCTCTCTCAGCCTGAGGTTCAATCTGTGTGATAACATTTTGGTGACTCAACTGGGTAGAAAAAAGAGTACGATCAGATAAACCCCAATAATAAGTTTTCATTGAAATACTTAAACTTGTGGATGATAAGTTTTAGATTTTATTCAAAGGCTAAATTGAAAAATTTGTAAAGTGCATATTTGTTTTTGAAATTGGACATACTGGCTTCTTGAAGATACACCATATCCAATCCCGATTCGAATCCTCCCACCATTGTTAGTGATCCTTAGAACATTGGAAGAAAAGGTAAAGTTGTTGTTGATACTTCTAGTTCAGTTGGAAATCAAACAAAAAGAAGTTCCATTCATAGAGCTCATTCATTTCCCGAAAGGTTAGAAAAACTGCAAGATATTGAATTTGATATAAATTTTGAGCAAATTTTATTCCAGAGAAAATCTTTGAGTTGGATTGACGAGACAACTTTCTATTCCTCCATTTCCTTCCACAGTCTTGTTGAAGATCGGTTTTAACACTCTCAATTAGGGTTTCAATCAAGGTATCAATCAACAACACAATTTTTACAATATCTTAAAGATTTGTAGAACTACTCTTCGCAGGTAAGTACTTGGCTAGCAAGCAGACCTCAGACCTCAATTTCTTCTTCCATCACTTCATCTAATGTTACTCAAAATATTCCTCTTCCCCCTCCTTCTTCCTCATCCTTTGTTCACACTACGCAGTTAGGGACAAGTATTCCTTTGATCACATCAAGCATCCAAATCTCTGTTGTTAATCCTCCACCTCCACCTCCAGTCATGGCTACAAGATATGCCCCCCTTGTTGTTGGAAAAATAAGTCATTCTTATGGACAAGACAGACCTCCCAAGTGTCCTACGGACAACTAGCAACAAACAGACAAATAAAAACTATTTTCTCTATATGTTGTTTGACTTGGAATTAATTATAATAGGGTTTTAGAAACCTTCTTGTAGTCCAGCGTTGATCTTCTTTCCAGTGGCTTGAAGAAAGTAATCGTTAAGGATCTAAAATCACAAACACAAGAAAAGATCAAAAGCACCTGCATAATAAAATTAATTCATGAATCAAACATCTATCAAGATGATCAAGGAATTCAAGAAATGAGATAATTAATTAAATAACCCATTAATTAAACATGATACATAATCTATTTAACTAAATAAATCATTGAGAAAACAATATTCATTCGTATTAACTTAAATAAAGAATAGCCTTACAACCGTGTCTGCCTTGATTTCATACAGGCCTTCCTGGGGTCCGGAACAGGCATTTCCTTTACTCTGACAAGCTTTGCACTCTCTCAGCTAAAATGAACATGGGTGTGTAATCATTCCCACATAGTGATCAGTTAAGAGAGTATGAGTCTCTACAACATTTCTCCTCAAAAATTCTCAAAGTCTAACTCACTAACTCTAACCCTTGAAGCTGCACTATGGCTTCAATTTATAGGAAAAGAGAGGAGGTTATGGTTCCACATAAGAAGGGATAGAATTCTTTTTTGAAGGGATTGGGCTCCATAAATCAAGGGGTAGGCTCCCATAATGGAGGAATGAACATACATGATAGGAGCGAACCTTCGACCGGATAACTGCTTCTATAAGCTTCTAGATTTGACTGTTGGGCTTCTAAATGTTACTTTCCACCTTTGTTTTACCTTTTACAGGGGTCCGCACCTTTAATGAATAAGAAGTGCATTTAGCTCTGCATGATTTAGAGCAAAAAAGTGCAGCACCATAGGAAATGTTAAGAGAAAGTGTGGTACAAGTGTTTTTAAGACTTTTATGAGCTTTTCTCTCAATTTCAAGGCTTGAATTTAGGAACTTTGATGTTGTAGACTTCTAAGGGACTAATAAAACGTCATAGTGACAAATTTTAGTGTAACAAATTGCCCCCTAAAGTGCGAATTCTGAGAGCATTCGAAGAGTGATGTGCTTTATCATTTCAAGGATTAGCCTATGGACACCCTAGTCGGAACCTTGTAAGAAAATTCAATGCAAATCATATATATATATCATCACCGAGGTAGGCATTCCCATACTCAGATCAAAACGAACTAAACTTGTTCTGATACAGAAATGATTTTAATATTACATTAATAGTGTAGACAGAGCATGGACACAGCCATCTGTAATGATAGTCTACTGCATAATGAATAATAAAAAACTCCTCACAGCCTGGATGGTGGAAACTAGATCCAGGGTCTTGATTTTTGCTTCCCGAACTAGTACAATTCTACCCATGCGATTAAATGTATTGAAGTTGAACATGGTAGAAACCACTTGATTACCAGTCAATGATGTGAACTGTTAACAAGTGTGAGAGAAACCACCAATAATGACAATGGCTCTCAAAGTACTCAGTACAATCCATGAGATGTGAATAAGTGATTTGAAGTCGAACATTTCATAGAATCGTTCAATCGAAGGTCAATGATGCAACTTGTTGTCAAAGGTGAGAAACCTGCCATTAAGGCATGCAGATTCCAAGGTACTGACGGATTCTAGATCAACTTCCTAGATGATGAGCTGTCGTTAATAGAAAGTGATCTGTCGTAAGCAAGCTCACGATACGAAACCATAGATCAAGTTTTGAAGAAATTTTTTGCAAGGACTGACTTAGGGATGGTCAACGCGAATGGAGACAAATGTTTGCAGATGAATGGTTTGTTTGACTGTCCTCTTGAACACATAATGACACTGCAGATGGTTTGGTGACAGTTGCCCTAAGCTAATACCTAGAAACCGGCTGAAGACCTTCAATTGGTTTGATTAACTGATAGGCAAGGGATTTTCCCAACCCAGGTAGAAGTGTGACAAAAAGTCTCGTGTTCAAGAGTGGTATACTACTTTTATAAATCAAAGTGTAACAAATTAATTCGTTTTCTCTCTTTTCCCCCACCATTTCTGGCAAGTACCTCTTTATTTTTGACAAGTTTGAGGAGGATAACATTTGCTTGTTTATAAGCTCATCCTTCGGATGAGTCCAACTTAGTTTAAAATCGAACCCTAAGAAGGAGTGGTCCGTTCCTGTTTGTAATCGACAAGTCCTTTACCATTGAATTTTAACGATACCAGTATAGGAGAAACTCGGTGTTTTTCATTTTTAGGGAGTCAGAAGAAAAAACTTAAGAAAACTCCATGGGTGTACTTTTTCGTAATTTTAGTCTCTCAGGCCAGAAAAAGGATAAAATAATGCAGGAGAAAACTCTATTGACCATGATTAGTCAACGTATACCTTTTTCGCAAATAGTCCATTTCAGTCCGGAAAAGGGGTAAACTTATACTGAAAGGACGATTGTTCATTTCCTTTAACGAGTTCGAATAGTCAATTACTCGACAATATTTTCATTTTTAGAGAGTCTGAAAAGGGCTTAAAAGAGGACTCGATGGTTTCTCTTTTTCGTAAATTTGAAAGAGCCTTAAAGTGATAAAAGTATACTCTTCGTAAAAAATGATCATTTCGCTTGAAAAATCCGGTATTCTGCACAAAAACTCAAAAAATTAAACGTACCTGCTTCAATAATGAAAATATTTTGAAAAACCTTCTTTTTAAAGTGAAAAAATAAACAAATTTAAATTTCATTTATTCGAAAAAACTTATAAAAATGAGTTTTCCAAATTCATTTTTATCGTTTGAGTTTGGAGTGAAAATTTTAGAGCTTTTGGCAAAAAACGCTTCGGAGAAGATTCCGGACATACCAACCATTGAAATCGAAAACCATCTGCTCCAGGTAATCCAAATCCTCTTTTCCTTGCTTTTCATCTGTTCATTTCCTTAATTTAGAGTTTAAAATTGATTTTTGGAGAGGAAATAGGTTCAAAATTCTACCCTCGGGGGTCTGCAGGTAAGACACATGATACCTGCGGGCCTCGACATTTTTTCACAACGAAAAATGTCGTGGCCCTGCACTTTTAGCATATAGCCCGTGTGGAGCTACGCACTGTCTCTGAACGTAAAGTGCAGAGGTGCCATGAAGAATTTAAAAACATAATTTATTCCAAAAATACCCAAAAATTTTGTTTTAAAATGATTCTAATCTTTCATTTTGCTCATTGTGGGATATTTACAATGCTCATCTGGCGGGAACGTGAACATGAGGAGGTAGATGAAGTAGCAATGATTCATCCACCTAAATTACAAGTTTTGAGAGCATGTGGGTTATTCAAATTCTGGGCTATCAGCGGCATGAGAGCTCAAGTAGACCTTCTCACTTGGTTGGTAAACAAGTGGGATGTTAAGGACCAATGTTTCGTGATTGGAGGAAACCGGCTTGAAATTGAGCTGGAGGACATATATTTTTTGACTGGTTTGTCTAAGAGAGGCAAACCAATTTCTCTATTTGGGGCTAGGCCAGGTGGCCAGTCTATCACTAGCTTGCAATTAGAGTTCTGTAATGATGAGGCCAATCCTAGAGACAAACGGATTGATATTAAAAATATCATCTGTCCCGAGTTAAAAGTGATTGCTTTTACCGTTACCAAGTTGTGCGGAAGTGCAGATTTGCATGTGGCTACTGGATATCAAATGCGGATTGTAGTAGATTTATTCTGAGGCACTATATTCAACTGGTGCGAGGCAGTGTTGGCTAATGTCAAAGGCCAAATAACTAGAGAAAAAAATAGGAAGTTAAATAACTTCGGATATGGATCTATTGTGGTTACCTTTGCTTTAGAGAGGATTCCTTTGTTAGAGCCGCAACATATTCTTGTTGATGCTGGTAGAACTCAAGAGCCTCGGATGGTTCGATGGGTTGCTTTGATGGCCCGTCACAGTGAGGGTGGGGAGATTGTTCGATTTCCCTCGACTTATTTTCGTTGGTTAGAACACCAAATTTTTGTGATAGAGGATTTTCCTTATGCGGGCATAGATTTCTGTGGTGACTGAGATATGCCACTTCCTTCAGGAGCTCAGTGGGATGAGTCAGGTAAAAAATCTCTTTGACATGTTCTAATTTATAATTTTTATTTTGTTTTTTTTAAAATCATCCAAAACTGATAACAAAAATTTTAAATGCAGATGTGGGTCCACGTCGACCAACCAATCTCCGCCCCCTTTGACAGGAGGCAAAGGGATACAACTGCAGCACCACCACCACCACAGGATCAGACAACAGAAATCTTGACTGATTTGGAACACCAATTGGAGCGATTGACTCTGGACATCCCAGAGACTACTATAGATGACATTCCACTCCGATTACAGAGATACGTCATTGGTGTTCCTGGACCATTCAGGAGATTTCTGAGTAGAGTGGCACGAGCTGTAGTGTATTATCATGATCATTACCACAGATAGTGGATGATTGATTGTATAGACTCTTATCATTTTTTTGTATCACTTTTTTTCGATCATAAGGCGTTTTGAACCTATGATTGAGGACGATGTACCATTTTTTGAAACACTACTTCTATGCTATGATATACTACTATTTTCAGTTACCTGTCCAACATGTTATCGAATTTTGATCTACTGCTTTTATTATCGCAAATAGACTCATCACACTAGAAGCTATTTCATCTGATAATGTGTTTAAATTTCTTGGAATGTGTTGATACTTAATATAATCAAATTATCGTTGTAAGAGACGAAATCTTAAAAATAATCTTAACAACACTGGGTTTCTAATTGCATATACTTGATTTAATTGTAATACAACGAGTCCAGAATCTAACCTAACGATCAAACTCCGAATTCCAAATCAAATGGATTTAGACAATAATTCAATAACTGCGCTATATTCTGCAATATTGTTTGTCGTTTGACTGAGGCTTACCCCATGCATAGATATTAACTCGTCAGTGGGTGAATAAATAACCCAAGATACCGAAGAGATATTCTGGGTACTATGACAAGCGCCATTAGCAAAACCAATGTATGTTTGAAAAGACGTCGACATCTGCAATATCAAGAGTAATTCAAATAAGCAGGAAAAGTAGTAAAAGCACACTTAAACTAGGCACACATTTCTAATCTACAGAACAACAGATAAAAATAACTAATATACAAGAAAGATCTCCACACAAGAATTAAGCGTAATATCTCTTCAGATAAAGTCCATTTCTGGGTTTTCCTAAAGAAACCCCATCAAAATCAATCAATTCATAGGCCCCTTTTGCAAGCTATTGCTTGACAATATAAGGACCATGCCACATGGGTTCGAATTTCCCAGCCCCTAGCTTATCGTTAGCTTGATCATAAACCAAGACTAGGTCTCCTTCTAAAAAAATCTGAGGTGTAACCTTCCTATCATACTGAGCATTCATTCGTTTCGCATGAGTTTCGGTGGCTAGTGCAGCGGTGCGCCGATTCTCATCTAATTGAGATAAGTATAAAAAACGTTTTTCCTCTTTAGAAGTGGCTGGTAGTAACTCTATGGCTAGATGGAGTGAAAGTATCTCTCATTCAATGGGTAATACTGCTTCTAAACCGTAAACCAGTTGAAAAGGGGTAAAACCTGTCGATGTTTTTGCTGAGGTTCGATATGCCCAAAGTGCTGAAAAGAGCATGGTATGCCAATTTGACTTATGAATTCCAATGATTCGTTTGATCATGGTGACTAAAAATTTATTAATAGCTTCAACCAGACCATTATCCGTGGATAATATGGTGCAGAACTGTCATGGCGCAGGCCAAGTTGGTCAGTTAGCTCGGTCATCATGATGTTTTGAAAATGGCTCCCGTGATCAGTAATTATTGCTTGGGGTACACCGAAATGAGCAATCACATTATTGAACACAAAAGTAGCTACAGTTTTTCCATCTGCCGCAAATGTAGGCATCGCCTCGGCCGATTTGGTAAAATAATCTACTGCTAGAATAATATACCCATTCACCCAGCCGAGTGAGGGTTACATGTAATGAAGTCAATGCCCCATTTTGAAAAAGGACCGACAAAAATTATAGGGTGAAGAGGAGAAGGTGGTGCACACATTTTTAGATCGAAGATTTGACAATTATGACATTTTCGGACTTCATAAATGCAATCTTTAAATAAGGATATCTAGAAATAACCTGCACGCAATATCCTTTGGGCTGTGGCATACCCAGACATATGACCACCACATGCTCCAGAGTGACAGTCATTTAAAAACTTTTCAACTTCTTCATGAGTGAGACAACGTCGAAAAACAGAGTCTGCACCGCAACGGTATAGTGTGTCGCCAACAATATGATATTGTTGAGACTGGAAACGAATTTTACATTGTTGTGATTGTGAAAGTTCGGGCCGAAAATATTGGGTCTGAAGATAAACAATGGTATCTCCATACCAAGGATCGATGGTACTAATAAGAAACAAGGATTTGTCCACAATTGGTCATTTTTCCACAGTTTCTGTATCAGTACGTGGAAAATCACATATAAGTTCAGCAAATATCAATTATTTCTTTGATTTGGACTTTTCAAATTCCAAATCAAACTCCTTTAGGGTAACAATCCATTTGGAGTATTTTCCCCCTAGCAATTGTTTGGTCAAAATATACATCATAGGGTTACAATCAGAAATCATTGTTGTTTTGCGTAAAAGTATGTAATGACGAAAACGTTGGACAACTTGAACAACTGATAAGGCCAATTTCTCCACATGTGAGTAATTGATCTTAGTCGGATGCAAATTTCGACTAAGATAGTAAATCACATGTTCACCATGGAATTCATCTTCCTGAACTAGAACCATCCCTATCATGGAATTGGAAGCGGCGAGGTACGAAAAGTAATCTTGGTTGTAATTGGGAGGATGAAGTAACGGTGCATGGGTCAAAGCGTGTTTCAGAGCATCAAAAGATCAATCAACGATTTCATCCCAAAAGAAAGGAATATTATTTTTTAACAACCTGGTGAAACCTTTCGTTAACTCAGCGTAGTTAGGAATGAATCGACGTAAAAAGTTTGCTTTCCCTTGCAAAATTTGGAGTTGGCGAAGAGTAGAAGGAGGAGGTAAATTGATGATTGCCTCAACCTTCAATGGATAAACACGAATGCCTACCTTTGAGACAATAAATCCTAGAAATTGTCTAGATTGTACACAAAAAACACATTTATGAGGATTTAGACGAATTTTATAATGCCTACATCGTATAAAAATGGCTCGTAAATGAGTAATATGATCTGCTTTGCACGAAGAATGAGCAGGAAAATCATCGAGGTAGGGTTGTACAATGTGTTTAATGTCATCAAATGCATAAGACATTGCCCTCTGAAAAGTGGCACCAAAATTCTTAAGTCCAAAGGGTAGTTTGCAATAAGAAAAAGTTCCCCATGGACAAATGAAAGTTGTTTTGGGTTGATCTACAGGGAGTATGTTTATTTTATTGTAACCTGAAAATCCATCCATGAATGAAACCATTTCACTTCCAGCACAATCATCAATAATTTGATCGATGTAAGGGGTTGGATAATTGTCCTTTGGACAAGCTCGATTTATATCCCTATAATCGATACACACTCGTATTGTTCCTTGTTTTTTATTGACCAGAAAAATATTAGATACCCAATCCGTTAACGGGATCGGATAAATAAAACCTGCACGAAGTAATTTTTCAACTTCAACTTTAATAGCGGCAGCTTTTCTCGGATGTATTTGACGTAATCTCTGTCTAACGAGTTCAGAATCTGGGTATGTCTTAATTTCATGAACAACAATCGACGATCGATTCATAGCATTTCTTCATATGACCAGGCGAAAATGTCACGGAATTCCTGAAATAGGGCTTTATATGCTTGGATTTCATCAGTCGTACAAGAAGCACCTATATGAATGTTTTCAACAATTTCGGGTTTTACTGAAATGTCAAGAGGAACCGTTGTAGAAATATTTTCTAAATTCAATTCAGAATCGAAATGTGAGAGACGATTCTGAGGTTCTTTGACATAATCAGTAGTAAAAATGGAGGAAAAATTATTCTCAAAATGATCGAGATTAGGTAAAAACGAAGACCTATGATGAAGATCTTCCCATGGTAACTCATCGACCGACAAGAATTCATGAATATGTTCATTAGTATTGAATACCTGTTTGTCGAAGTGGAGCTCGATATTGAAAATGACTCCTCATTGATCACATTCACTAGATCAGATTCAGTTGAAGGAATATCAGAAAATGACTGTACAGTATGATATGCTAACTCAAAAGGACTCAAAGGCATCGCGCCATCAAAAGAATCCAATTCTGATTTTGAAGGTACTATCCAAGGATCATCAAAGGAAATAGTACTTGATGTAATCATATTGATATTAGCAATAGGAGGTTGTACGTTGGGAGTAGGCAGGGAAAAATTTCCCAATAAAGCCGAATCTTTAAGCAAATCTACTCCGACATCCTTATAAGGGATAGTCGATTTTCCGATATGCTGGATGCTATCAGTAGAGGTTGGGTCGGATGAATAATATGAGAGCTGATCTATTTTAACAATATTTCCTTTATGAGGAAACATGATAAGACGAAAGATTGATGATACAACAACAATCATGGCATAAGACCAGCTGCAACCTAGGAGAAGGTTGTAGTCCAGAGGGGCATCAACCACTTCCACATCTAGATGAAACATTTTTCCTTCGACCTCTATTGGTAGATCTTGTAAAATACCATACGGTTGAAAAACTCTTCCATCAAAAGCTTTGAGAATAGTTGGCGATTGGTTAATGGTCGGAGAACCAAGTGATTTCCAAAATTTTAATGACATAATGCACATAGAATCCCCTTCATCAACAACAATACGAAAGATACGTTTGTTTTTGACTATTACCGAAATTTGAAAAGCCATTTGATGGGGTAGGCGGGGTGTAAAATTCTCTAAATCGAAGATCATGAGGTTCGAATCCTGGATGTCTACGGCTTCTAAGGAAGAAAAAATTAATTTTCGTTGGGCTGGGCATGATTGCAGCACTTCCAAAGACGACATTTCTAAAGGGGAAATCACCAAATCTTCAACAATATTGTAATTCTAAGAAGCTCTCACATGTGGATTAAAAGCTGATTTACGAAGTACACCTTTAGCAGGCGGTTTGATTACTAAGTCAGGGTTTTGTTTCTCGATTTGTAACAGATCAGAAACTAAGGTAGATGTAGTTAATGCTGAATTAGATGTTTCTTCTTCTTTACCAGGATTTTTACTACCATAATATTGCGATCGCGTCGCAACCGTCAAGATATTCTCAAGCACATTTGAGGAAGATCCAACCATGTTACTATCTTGAGAAGGAAAAAGATCCTTCAAGACAATAGGTATAGGCAAACCCTTAACGAATTTTGATACCTCAGCTCTATGCAGGCACTCTTTTGTAAATTTATCCTCATCACATATCAAACAAGGATATCGAGGTTTGCGTTTTTTGTCAGTTGGTTCAGTTGTATCGTTTTTATATTTTGAAGATTTTTTATTTTTATTATTACCTTTCTTCTTAACACCAGTTTTAGATTTGGTTGTAGATGATTCTACAACATGAATATTGGCGGAAGTTTCAATAGAAGAATCTCCTTTTGGTGAATCAGGTAAAGTGATAATAGGAGAAGTCGTCTTGGAAGATTTCTTCTTACTTTTACCAGTGCTAACAGAACCAATTACACCATCAGTGGCATGAGAGCCAGAAGGAGTTGTAGTTAATTGACCAGGTCTTGGTAAGTCGGGGATTTTATCATACAGAGTACCTAACTGAGTATATACAAGGTCAAGGTACTAAGCCTGAGCAATGAATTTCTCTTCTGTAACAACGCCTCCTTTGGCCACATCTTCAGTAATTTTGGGCAGTAACGATTTAATAAACCATTCAGCCAAAATTTGATCCAGAATAAAGAATTTCACTAAACGCCTTCTATGTCTCCATTCATGAATGTGCTCAGATATGTACGTATAATTGGATTGTTTTAATGAAGTTAGAAATTTTGTGTCGTTGTCATATCTGACAGGAAACTGAAAATGGGTTAAGAAAGCAGTAGCTAGTGCATTAAAATTATTAACAGAGCCACGTGGTAATTCAATATACCATTTTGCAGCTAGACCAATGAGATTTATCTGAAAAATATGCAATCGAATCGAATCATCGATTAGTGAATTGGATGCACACCAGAGGTGATAATTCATAACGTGATTAGATGGGTCCTCTCCTCACTTACCCTAAAAATTTGGAATATCACTAGGAAACTTGTTAGGCATCAACGGCCAATATGGAAGATACAATATAGGATCGTTCGTAAGGCATGATAGATCCGGTAAATCTAAAGTTTCTATAATGGTAACCAATGGCTAGGGTCTTGATAACCTTGATCAAACTAGTGCCAGAAGGAGGATATCCAGGATACCCTGGAATTGGATGCGCATTTGGAATCGTGAAACCTTTTGGATAACCAGGATTAACTAGACCATACTGGGGTTATTGAGGTACTTGATAAGTATACCCAGGGTACGGCTGATACTGATATACTGGATTTTGTGTAGCCCGTCCAAATTGATACTGTCCCTAGTACAGTTGATAAGTAAATTGTGGTTGACTAACAACAACCATACTAGTACCAACTTGTCCTGTAGGCATCTGGACTGTAGTCTGAATTGTAGGTCCTGACTGTGGTACAGATACTTGAGGAATTTGCACTGATGCAGGGATAGAAGAAATCGAAGCTGCAGATACTACAGAAACAGGTGTGGTAGGTTGAATAGAAGTTGCAGCAGCAGCAGAAGCCTGAGGCGGAGTCTGAGGTGTACTAGGCCCAGGCTGTAATATCCCAAATGAGGGATTTTCTGCTCCATCAGGAATATCTTAAGATATTCCATTTTTCCTTCTTCAGTGAGACACTGCAAGTCCATTTCAGAGATTTATTGTTGGGGAATTTACAGGATATGTCTCCTTCAAAAAAGGGAGAGATCCTGAGGCTAGCTGGCCCTTCGCAGACTCTACCTATGGATATGCAATATTCCACCTCGTGAATTTCTGCCACAGGGTCCTTGAGGACGCTGTATAAGGAAGCTACTGCATAAATAAGGCTAACCAACGTTGGGATGCCCTAGAAAACATCTAATATAACTTCCCTGCAGAAAATGAGCTTAAAGAAATGATTCTAGATGGGTTATACTGACCTCCCCAAACTAGATCTCTAAAATAATGCTCAATGAGAGAGCTTACAACAATATGCAAAACATGAATCTGAAAATATGCAAATATGAATGTATCATGAGAGGGTAAATGCTACATCCAACATTATATTAAGATATCAGCAATATTGTACAGAAATATCATGAGGAAGAAGGCCCTCTAGCTCTTAGAACCAACCTCCAATGAATACACAATGTAATACATGAGATGCTGCTACTGCACAAAATGCCAGAGGGTAGTGAATGCGCAGTATATATGAGATATGTAGTTTTTGAATACATATAAAATGATAATGTAGTTTAAATATACAAGAAAATGGCCCAAGAGAGGAAAATGGGCTCAATATGGGATTTCTAGCCAATCTCAGGGAGATTGCTAGAAATGCCGGACAAAATACAATAATGAAAAACACATTGTCACTACAACTGAAACCAAATGAATATGAGGCTGTGTCTGATCTTAAATGCTGATGCCCTCATCTAATAATGCCCTCAAGGGAAAAGGGGTTGATCCCCTTTTACTTAAAAGCACTCCTCCTGATGAGCACAAGAATCTCCCTCAACACTGCCCTCATGGAATAACACAATTTCTCCAAGTGACTGCGTAGTGGGAGATGGTGACTAAGTGGCCTGATGCCACAGATCTGAAATATGGTCCAAGAGCCCTCTCTATAGCTCCTCCAATGAATATATCCCTCCTCCAATGAAAAAGCAAGTAAGGAAAGACTCGATGAGTTCCTCTGCTGCTACCCTAGCAACACAGCACCATTCTGCTATAGAAATATCGCTGCAACTAAAGGAGTGAGCTTGGCCAAATGTTGAAATGAGTAAATTCAGCTCAAATCATCTCCTCCCATGAGGAAGAGGTGGGGGATCCCCTCCCGGGAACACCCCCAGTGCTCAAGAGCACTGCAATCCTTCTAAACAGCCTGGATGTGCAAGTCCTTGGCCTCACTACGAAATTTCTGAATCAAAGCATGAAAAAATGAGCTGCTATCTTCTCTCTTATAAAGCAAATGAACTCTCTCTCACCATAGGTCCCACAACTAGGGTTTCCATTCACTTTTGAATGCTTTCCCTCCAAAAAATGCGTTGTCTTCTCAAGCAAGCCACCCCTCTAAGGCAGCGCTGTTGATTTGGTAAAAGATGGCCAACTCAAGGTGATCCTCATCATGTTCACACGATTAGGTGTTTATTTCAGCTGCTTATTTATCCTCCTTCCTCATAAGGAGTGTTATTTCTCTATCACCAAGGGGTTAAGGGGTCTCCTTATCCATTTTATTAAAAAAAATAAAAATATGCCACTATAATGTTCCATTTTAGCTTGAGGCAAAAATTGGGAACATTACACAGGCTGTTGAACAGAACTAGGTGCAAGAATTTGAACGATAGGCTAGACAGGTTGCTGGGTTGGACCAGAACTTATGGACTGTCCAGGTTGATTAGGTATCTACACATTGGGTTACATAGGCTGTTGAATTTGAGATGGATCCCACACCATATTCATTCCAGGGTATTGACCCATAGAAGGTTGTGTATATGAAGGACCATAACCGGTTTGAACGTAGGGTTGATAATTAACTGGTAAATTTCAAGCTCCTTGTAATAATAGTTGATTGAAAGGAGGTTGGAAACTTTGAGTTGGATACTAACCTTGAGGTTGATAACCTTGAGGCATGTACTGAATCTGGGGTTGATATTGACCCTAAGGAATATACTAAGTCTGAGGTTGACCTTGGGGTATGTACTATCCCTGAGGTTGATAACCTTGAGGTATGTACTGTCCTTGAGGTTGTTCTCCAGATAGATAATATTGTCGTACAATTTTTCCTGGTAATAAATTACCTTGAGGTTGCCCCCCAGGCGGTAACTGACTTCCTTGAGGTTTCCCCCCAGGTGGTAACTGACTACCTTGAGGTTGCCCCCCAGGTGGTAATTGACTACCCTGAGGTTGAGGATTTGGAATATTACTAGACATCATAAAAATTTGCTCTGTGTTCGACGTTTCAGTTTTAGTTCCAGTTGTACTAGATGATAACACTTGTTCAGTTGGTTGAGGAGTTGCTCCTGAGAAAGTACCAAAGAGTGATTGGTACCCCAAAGGAATAGAAGGACCACCATATAAAAATGTTTCCGGAGATTGGGAAAACATAGATGACTCACCTGACATATTTGATGAAGGATAATAACCTCTCGGTGTAGGATGAAAAGGAATTTGGGGTGGTGAATAACTAAGACCCATGTTTTCTAAAAAATATGTCAATGATAAATACAAAGTGTCAGTTCTAAAAGGACTGTAGAATATTGATTCACGCTCCCTAAGATTCAAAGTTTCTTGGGTTTCAGGAAGAGTTACGTCTTCATTTGGACCAACAAGTTCTTCAATAGATATGAGGTCAGAAGGAAGATTTTCAGTAATGCGATGTATTACCCTAGGTGAACCAGGATCACTAGAAGTCAGAGAAACAAATCCTGAAGATGGTTCCAATACAGCAGGTTCAGTGTCAGGCTCAGAAATTTCAGGTTCTTCAGCTAATTCACTGGAAGGAGAAATACTGCCAGTAACTTTAGAAATTGAAATTGGCTCTTGGATATGTTCTGCTGTTTGTGATTGATAATCAGGATGAATAACTATAGATGATTCTCCTGTTTCTATTGATCTAATAAAACTATCACTAGGCGTTACTAGAGCTCGCAGCCCTTCAAGTTGGCTTGGTGTATGCTCAGGGGGTTTCCCTTGGAGTCTACGCGATTGTCTTGGTAATTTAACCACGATTAAAAATTATTAATCACACACAATCAAAGAAAATTTCAATGAAAAATCCTAAAGTCGCTAAGGAAACAAACAAATGAATCACACACCTAAAAATCTAGGAGATCAAACCACACACAAACAGTAACTTCCCACACTAAAAACACTAGTTGGTGATGAAATCCAACATTGTAGTATTTTAATGTAGAAAGGGCGGTTGGAATAGTTACCCCGACAACCTACTTAATGAAACAGACCGGTGCAAGTTTCTCCACTTAAACCATCTCGAGTGAAGATAACCCTACAGAGAGTCCAAGTGAGTCTAGTCGACGTCTGCTCCAGGTATAGTGGGATCTTTCCTCCACCGTCACTTTAGGAAAAAATCATAAAGATTATGGTCACTATGGTTACCAACAGGAACTAATATACCTAGGGGAACAGTCTACGATCCGACATACACGCAAGGACAAAGTAACAAAGCTCAATCCCCTTGAAGGCTCCTTGACATAATCCAAGGTATACCGATAACTGACCCTAGGGTCCTAAAAAATGGTCTATCTGAGGTTTACCATTGTTAATACGGTAACATATGCTATCATTCCCAATGAGATAGAATTGATTATCCCACTAATTCAGATATGACCTCGTGCTTGACTCCTTTAAGAGGAGCTTCCCAGAGCATACAAGCGACTATTGGATTTTTCCTATCGTAAGATCGACTACTTTTTTGTTTCAATTGTCTTGGAGAGTTAATTACTCCCTACTCCAAGACACTAGCCTAAGCTATATTGGTGAAAATAGCCTTAGAAATATAAAAAAAATTACTAGATTGATTTTAATTTAAGCGTTGATTTTAAAAGGTTGTTTCTTAGGACAATAGGTGCGAAAGTGAAACTGATGATATGTAGTGACCCGACTCAAAACACACTAAAAATGCATCTATTATGAGAAACAATTATTTTCCTTTCAATGAATTCTATCTAAAGGAAGAGTTGAGAAATGCAATCTTTTAAAACAATTCGTTCCTTCAAACAAGAATAAATGAAAAGAAATCTAATGTCATGAGAACTCAAAATGATCTAATGCTCAAATAAGAAATCCCTTTATAATTCAATATAAAAAATACCAACAAATATTTTCTTCAAAATAATACTATAATTTCTAGAAATAACACTCAAAGCTAAAAACACTAATTTTGAGATCTAAAAATTATAAAGACTAAATCTGAACTAAAACTTTAAATATTTCGAGGATGTCTTGCTTAGCTTGTTATCTAACTAATAAATTCTTTTCTTAGATCAGAAAGAACTCAAAAAGCACCCAATTTTGGTTTTTTAAGTGAAATTCCAAACTTATCAACAAAAGTTTTTCAAAGATTTGCAAATGAGAAAATGGGATCTAAATCTCATAAAAAAATTTCTGCTATGATGTCAAACTCTGCAAGAAAGCAAGGAAATACCAGTGATCTAAAGGTATACCAAGGTTTTTGGTCTTTGAGCGGGATAAAGACAAAGCAAAAATCACTATAACATGCAGATATTTCAGGAAATCATTGAAAACTAAAAATGCTGAAATAAACTCTTAATCAAAGTTTTCTGACAGAAGATACAAGTCTGGGTATTCACTGAGAATCTAAAAAACTAATCCAGAAAAGAGGATTTTAAGATTTTCCAAAAATTTTGACAAGGTCTGCAGGATTCAGTGTAAACCAGTGCGGTCCCACACTGTGTATACAAGAAAAGTGTAGAGATGCCCGCACTGTTTCTAAAAGAAAAGAGCGGACACCAGAAAAATAAAAGAAAAAATAAAAAACTCTAAATAATTTCTCAGGGATTCTACAGGGATAAACTACCCAAGCCAGTATAAATCAATCAAAATCAGAAAAAATAAATTCACAAGTAAAAAATAAACGAAATCAAAGTTAAAGATCCATTCCCCAGTGGAGTTGCCATTCTGTTGGATGGATAAGTCGTTCTTGCGGACAAGACAGACCTCCCAAGTGTCCTACGGATAGCTAGCAACAAACAAAAAAATAAAAATTATTTTCTCTAGATGTTTTTTGACTTGGAATTAATTATAACAGGGTTTTAGAAACCTACTTGTAGTCCAGCACTAATCTTCTTTCCAGTGGCTTGAAGAAAGTTGTTGTTAAGGATCTGCAATCACAAACACAAGAAAAGATCAAAAGCACCTGCATAATAAAATTAATTCATGAATAAAAAAATCTATCAAGATGATCAAGGAATTCAAGAAATGAGATAATTAATTAAATAACACATTAATTAAACATGATAAATAAGCTATTTAACTAAATAACTCATTGAGAAAACAATATTCATTCGTATTAACTTAAATAAATAAGAGCCTTACAATCATGTCCAACTTGATGTCATACATGACTTCCTCGAGTCCAGATCAGGAATTTCCTTTACTCTGACAAGCTTTTCACTCTCTCAGCTAAAATGAACATGGGTGTGTAATCATTCCCACATAGTGATCAGTTAAGAGAGTATGAGTCTCTACAGCATTTCTCCTAAAAAATTCTCAAAGTCTAACTTACTAACTCTAACCTTTGAAGCTGCACTATGGCTTCAATTTATAGGAAAAGAAAGGAGGTTATGGTTCCACATAAGAAGGGATAGAATGCTCTTTTGAAGGGATTGGGCTCCATAAATCAAGGGGTAGGCTCCCATAATGGAGGAATGAACATACATGATAGAAGCGAACCTTCGACCGGATAACTGCTTCTAGAAGCTTCCAGATTTGACTGTTGGGCTTCTAAATGTTACTTTCCGCCCTTGTTTTACCTTTTACAAGGGTCCGCACCTTTAATGAATACATGCATTTAGCTCCGCATGATTTAGAGCAAAAAAGTGCGGTACCACAGGCAATGTTAAGAGAAAGTGCGGTACAAGTGTTTTTAAGATTTTTATGAGTTTTTTTCTCAATTTCAAGGCTTGAATTTAGGAACTTTGATGTTGTAGACTTCTAAGGGAGTACTAAAACTTCTGAGTCACAAATTTCAGTGTAACACTTGTTCTCCCTTAAAATCCGGGTCAAATGCCCGTAGATTACCAAACCAAAATCCCTTTGTTTGATGATACTCAGTCTATAACAGCTCAAAAATATGTAGATAAGATGAATGAATTTTTTGATTTGCATGAAGTTGATATAGAGGATGTGAAGATGGGCTGTTTGCACAAAGCCTGGGAGGGGAAGTAAGAAAATGGTTCAGAGCTCTACCAACAACCACTATTGATACCTTAGAAGCTTTTCATCGTCAGTTTTTAGAAAAGTGGGAAGTAAATAAGAATCCCCTTCAAATCTTGTCCGAATAGGAAAATGTCAAAAGGAATGTCGGTGAGTCTGTTCAAGATTATTGCGTGAGATTTAATGCAGTGTACAATGCTCTTCCTGCACATATGAAACTACCGGAGGGTATGGTTTTGGTCAAATTTTTGGATGGATTTGATGCTGATATGGCATATCAGTTGCGTGAACGTGATCCTACAACTTTAGCAGACATGCAAAAAAATGTTGTAAGTGTGGAATCGAATCTACTAGCCAAAAGAGCAAGGATGAGATCAGAAAAGAGAGTGACTATCAAAGAGGAGACATCAAATTCTGAGGAAAAAATGGATTCATTACTCCGAACTATGGAGAGAATGGTTGACTGATTGTTCATTTCAGAGAGACCTGAACCAGAGATATGGAATCCAAATTTCAGAGGGCAGCAACAACCTTAGTTTAGAATCAAGAAAAGAGAGTAGAAAGCACCTGACCAAACAGTATGACAACAACAACAGAAAAGGACCCCATTGCAGCAGAATTATGTCCAAGCAGAAGAGGAAGAATATGAAGATATGGTGATTGAAACAAATCATTTCTTTACAACAAATGGATTACCCATGTTCTTGACTGAAGATGAAGAGTATACTGAAAATGTGGATTCTCCAAAAGATGAAGACTATATCTTGGCAAATGATGATGATTTGGAGACTGAATCAGATGATTACCAACGTGGGTATATGAATGATTTGAGTGCACAGAAGAAACAATATTCTCTGAGGATCCAAGATGTACCTATCAATCCTATTTAGAAAAGGAAAGAGGTCCAGTCAAAGAATGATCTTCTGAAAAATGGTAAATAGAATGCAGATCAAAATCATAGCAACATCAATCAGCCATCAACAAGATTAGCTACTAAAGAGAAAGATATTCAGAAGAAGGAGACTATGACAAGGGATCAAAATGATAGAAGAGATATTGTTTTCAAAGAGGTAGATAAATTCACAACCTTTAATTTAGAAAATTAAATAGCTAATTTGAAAGTGTCCATTCCTTTGACAGAGTTAGTAAAGAATAGTCATTACAGAGATCAGGTGTCTAAAATGTTCCTAGTTAATCCTTTTTTCGATATGGTTAATGTTGAAGATGACCACCCCGAGCTCATTTTTGGTCCAACTATAGATGGTAAATGAGGAGAGAGTGAAGTTCACCCCTTTTATTTAAGCCTTAGATTGCATGAGTACATACTTCACAATGTTATGTTTGATTTTGGGGCCTCTCAGAATTTTATGCCTAAGGCTATTATGGAAAATATGGGCATGGATATCACCCGGCCTTATCATGATTTGTATTCATTTGATTCTGGTAGAGTTCATTGCATTGGTCTCATTAAAGATTTAGTGGTTTCCTTAGACCAAATCCCATCCAAGAATATTTTGATGGATGTGGTGGTGGCTGGTATACCACCTCGGTTGGTATGCTACTGTCTAGAACATGGGGAGCCAAACTCAAAGGTACTTTAAAACTTGACTTCTCTTATGCTACTATTCATGTTTTCGGGAAATTGAGGAAATTGTACCGAGAAAATAAAATGAAGTATATGATAACTATTAAGGAGAAGCCCATAAATCATCCAATATAGTTTGTACATACAGATCTAGAATCTTTTATTTTGTATAATGATGGTGATTTGAATGATGTAAATAATCAGCTAGTAATAGCAGAAGATGTTCAAGAAGTTTCAGAAAGTTTTAGAGCAATTCTGGATAAGGAAAAAGAAGTGGTGACTTCATAAGTGATGACCCCAGAAGTGGTGATTTATTTCGAGCAGCCTCCTGAAGAACATAAAATCAGTATAGAACAAAAAAATGAGGTGGTTGTCCCAAATAAAATAGAACCAAAGGTTGAGTTTCAACATCTAGAAGACAAAGAGGGCCTTTGGAGCATGGATTTCGATGGTGCTTTGGGTAAGGAAGGTGTAGGTATTGGTATTTGGATCCAAAGTCCAATTTGTAAGCTAGGTGGAATTCCAAGTAGTGTTAGAAAATGCTCTTATAAATTGGCTTTTTTATGTTCTAATAATGAAGCGGAGTATGAAGCATTTATTACAGGTCTTAAAATTTTGAAGAAACTTGGTGCAAAACGAATTTCTGTTTATGGTGATCCCGAGCTTGTCATAAAGCAGGTGAAAGGAGAGTATAAAGCAAAGAATCCATGGATGAAAGCTTATAGAAATCCAGTCTTGGATGTCTTAAAAATGTTTCCTGAGTATACATTAACAATAGTACCAAGAAATCAGAACATCTTTGTAGATTCTCTTTCTACGGTGGCAAATAATCTTAAAATTATGATGAAATCCAGTAATAAATTTGAAATTCATGTCAAACATAGACCTATTGTTCCAGATAATTTAAGGCACTGGAATTTTTTTTGGGATGAAAAAGAAATAAATAGCTTTTTGTAGAATGAAGGAAAGTTCAAAGATGATTTTATTGATGATGTTTTTGATGTTAATGATCAAGACATAGAAGCTCGTTAGATGAATGTTTTGCAGCTGAAAGATAATGTTATTCCTAGAGGTCTGATACCTTTAGAAGATATGTTTGATCAAGATGATGTGGCTAGGAAAAAAACATTGACTCCTATGGAAAAGGGTGTGGAAGATGTGAACATTGGAAGATCAGACAAGCCCAAGATGGTTAAGTTGTCTAAGACATTGTCTCCCGAGGCGAAAGATAAGTACATTAAATTGTTGTCTGAATTTTCTGATATTTTTGCATGGGATTATGAAGATTTGAAGGTTTATGATAAGAATATTATTCAGCACACTATTCCCATCAAGTCGGATAAAAAACCCTTCAGACAGAAGTTGAGAAGGATAAACAAAATATTGTTGCCATCCATCGAGAAAGAGGTAAATTGATTGTACAAATCAGGTATCATTGTGCCAATTAGGTTTTCTGATTAGATTTAAAATTTGGTTCCGGTAAGGAAAAATACCGGAGAGATAAGGCTATGCATAGATTTTGGAATTTTAATAAATAATATTTAGAGGATAACCACCCCCTTCCTAAGATGGAACATGTTCTACAACGAGTAGTTGGAGCATCATAGATGTCACTGCTTGACGGTTATTCAGGTTATAATCAGATTTTGGTGCATGAAGAAGACCAAGGTAAAAATGCTTTCACAACACTGTGGGGGACCTTTCAGTATGTTAAAATGCCATTTGGACTCAAGAATGCAGGGGCTACTTTTCAGAAGGCGATGGATATAGCCTTTGCTAATGAGAAGGATGTTTTCTTAGTAGTGTATCTAGATGATTTGACAGTGTTTTCTGGTTCTGATGATCAACATTTGTATCATTTGAGAATTTTTTTTCAGAAATGCAGGGAGTGTGAGATTTATTTAAATCCAAAGAAGAGTCCTTTTTCCATGGAGGAAGGAAAAATGCTTTGTCACATAATTTCCAAAGATGGCATTCGCATTGATCCTTCCAAAGTAGAAGCCATTCAAAAGATAGATTTTCCACGAAACAAAAAGGAGATATAGGCTTTCAATGGTAAGATGAACTTCTTACGCAGATTTTTCCCTAATTTAGCTGAGAATTTGAGCGAAATGACTAATATGTTGAAGAAGGACAACAGTGTAAAATGTACCACCGATGCTATGAAGTATTTCAACTTGGTAAAGCTTGCTTTAACCACGGCCCCTGTTTTAGTGAGTCCATATTATACTAGTGATTTAATAATATTTTCATTTGCATCTGAGCATACCTTGGCTACGGTTTTGATGTAAAAGAAGGATCAGGTTGAACAACCTATTTCTTTCTTCAATCGAGCCATTAGAGATGCTACTCTTCACTATAACATTATTGAGAAACAAACTTTAGCCCTAATCAAAGCTTTGAAAGTTTTCTGGATCTATATTCTACATTCAAATATTATTGCCTATGTTCAAAATGTACCGGTGAAAGAGGTTCTCACACAGACTGATCTAGAAGGTTGGAGAGGTAAGTGGATAACAGTGATGTTAGAGTATGATCTCGAGAAATGGCCTACTAAACTAATCAAGGGAGAGGGGTTAGCCAAGCTAATGGCTCAATCCAACTTGCATTCTCTAGACATAAACCTTATTGCAGCAATGTCAGATGACGAAGAAAAGGGCGCTCTAATAAAGGTATCAGAAATGTTTCTCACTTCACCATGGTATTCTGATATAGTGTATGTACTTCAACACTTATGTCCTCCTCCTAGAGTGTCAAAAAGTCAGGGTAGGTATTTGAAATTGAAATCTGCTAAAAAATGCATTCTAGGAAGTGCCTTTTATTTGAAAGATATAGGAGGTGTTCTTTTGAATTGTCTGGTTGAAGATGAAGCTAAGCAGGTAATGGATGACTTCCATAGGGGAGATTGTGGAGGCCCTTTTTTTGGAAAACAATAGCTGAAAAAGTGTTTAGAGAAGGGTATTATTGGCCAACTTTATTTTCTAATTTATACAAAATAGTCACAAACTATCATGAATGTTAGGTTTTTAAGGGAAAAAGGAAACTCCTTCCTCTTCCACTGAAGCCTATTGTAGTAAATGCTCCTTTTCAACAGTGGGGAATTGATTTTATTGGGGAAATTCATCCCACATCATCGGTGTAGCACAGATGGATTATAATAGCCACCGACTACTTCACTAAGTGGATTGAGGTTATTCCTACAAGGCAAGCTACGGACATGGTAATCATTCAATTTTTAGAATCCAATATTCTGTCTCATTTTGGTTGTCCTCACAAGATTATTATAGATAATGCTGCAGCATTTAAGTCAAATAAGATGATTGAGTTTTGTCACAAGTATAATATTAGATTAGGCCATTCCACCGCATATTATCCACAGGGCAATGGATTAGCTGAGTCCTCTAATAAATCTTTGGTGAATATCATTAAGAAAATGTTAGAGGAGAACAAGAAAATTTGGCATAGGAAAATTACCAATGCTTTGTGGGCAGACCGAGTGAGCACCAAGAAGTCTATAGGTATGTCACCATTTGAACTAGTTTATGGTACAAGTACAGTGTTTCCTACATCACCTGTAGTCCCAGTTGTAAGATTATTTCAGGAAGCAGATAGTGAGGAAGATGATATGCAACGTTGAATCAATCAAATGATTCACCTTCAGCAAACAAGGGAGGAAGTTTCTCATACTTATTCTAAGCTTTGGGAGATAATTAAGAATATTTATGATCGTAAAACCAAAGCAGATAAATTTCAGCTGGAGGATATTGTGCTGAGATGGGATGCAAGAAATGAAGATAAAGGTAAGCACGGGAAGTTTGAAATCTTTGGAAGGGACCCTACAAGATCTTGGATTATCGAGGACATAATGCCTATTTGCTGCAGGAGATTAATGGAGAGGAATGTTTAGGAGGACCAGTCAATGGTAGGCTCCTGAAACATTACTATTTTTGATGAAAATTCTGAAAGAGTGTTCCACTTTCATTCTAAATACCAGTTTATATTTTTTGAAAATTTTGTGGTAGAAGATCATCTAGGCTTGGGGCCTGAAGTGAAGGCTATAAAGCTTGTTGATTTTCTGTTGTTTTCATAGTTTTAGAGTTAGTTTTGAGTTAGTGTCAAAGTTAGTTTTTGAGTCATTTTCCAGTCTCTTTAAATGGTTTTTGAGTCAATTTGAGTAATCTTCAGTCTTTTGGATTGTTTGACCGTCTTTACCCAGTGGTTAGGCACTTGGTCTACGGTGTTCGTGACACCTCCAAGGAGTTTCCATCCATAATAAGGCCAATGTTAGTGTCAGTGTCTTCATAATTCCACCAGGGATCAAAACACATTTGCATGTGTATCTTAGGTGTCCCATATTGAATAATTTTTTTAGCATTCCATTAGGTCATGACTTAAATTGTTCTGCTGGTGGTTGTCCTTTTCAGTAAGCTCTGCTTTACCTCTGAGATTCACACTGCTGACTCATTCCCACGTCCGCTTGATCATAATAACACTTATGGAAATTCTCTTTTCACTTGAAAGTCTTTAAATCAAAATCTCATGCAAAATTCAGGTCAAAAAAGCAATCCCATTAGGTCATTAGGGTTTTGCATTTCTCAAGGTCATTTCTTCATTCAGATGGGGTCAACACATATATGAGAGGGAATAACTAAGAAAATTAGTTTTCAGATCATCATGATGTAAATATTATACTTTTAAAGTTGTATTTTTTTTTTTTAGTTTAATGACTTTTATATCAAAATCAATATTTTGATAGAAAAGTCAAATATGTAATTTATTTTTATTTTTTTAAATATAATTTTATGCTATTATATGTAATAATTTCATCCCAAAGCTATCAAAGTAATTATTTCCAACGCGAAGTGGATGCAAAAGAGCCACACTTCATGTTGATGAAAGCCTGCAATGCTAAAAGTCAGAAAGCAAAAGAGTATCAATGATAAAGGAAAAAGATCTCAACATTAGCAAAGTGAGTATTCAAGTTAAATTTAAATCCACTTGCCTATAAAGCCCATGAAGCATTTAAAACAAGCTATTGTTACCCTTCAAAACATCAGGAGTATCCAGTAAGGAAACATTTCTATGTTTTTTGAGCGAAATTGGGCCAAATCCATAGGTGTTGCGCATTAATAAGGTTGGTGCTGCACGTTTGAAGTGGCGTTGTGTGCCATCCCAGTGGTGATGTGCCCTTTCTAGGAGAAATCAGTGTAAATTTCAAAATATTTTCACGCTCAGACAGTGGCGTTGCGCGTTTAGATAGGTGCTACGCCCTCACACAGCAGTGTTGCGCACCTACACAGTCAAGTTTGTTGAGGATTGTACTACTTAAAACCACTTAAAATGAACTTCAAAATTTTCCTAATTCCTCAAAGGATGTTCTAAACTATAATATTCCCAATTAGCCATTGCTAGTTGGAATATAATAATTGCTCCATTTTTGCAGTAGAAGAGTAGAAAGACAATAAAAAAAATCCCAGTGTGAAAAGGGATCAGGCTAGGAGGGAAAATAAAGCCACTTTGGTGTTAAAGAGGGACAATTCAGGTGAACTAGATCCAGTTGACCAAGTCAACAGTGCTGCTACAAGAGGGAAACCCACAAGGACAACGCAGTTTTGAAAAGGGAATCTTTTTTAGGAAGTCACATCTTCAATGAGTGGGGTCCGGGGTGAGGAGGCTAACCAAGGATAAGAAGGAGGAGATAACAGAAAAGAAGGCATTCAGTATTCATCTATGTTTGGTCTTTTGATTGATTGCAAGCTTTAGCTGTTTAGCTGTAGTTGCAACACTATTTAGTGCAAATAATTCTCATGCGGGAATTCCATCTTCACCTTTGGTATAGCTTGGTTGAGTGATCAAAAGGGAAGGTCCTGAGCTTATTTTCCATCATCTAACTTGAGGATATTCATTCTTTATCATCTACAGTGTAGTCACTTCCAGTAACGACGTCTTTTCTACAGGTGCAGTAGTTGCTGGGTTAAACCATGCTATTTTGTGCTTGTTTTGGAGGAGGAGGCGTCTATCTCACTCTGGAAAGTCTATTAAAGAGGGAATTGGGCCATTTATATATATTTCATCTATTTTAGATCATATTCAATATTTTCTAATATATATTTGTAGTGTACTGCATTATTTTCTGCAGTGCTGCATTTTATATTGATATTTTTCCGGAAACCCTTGCCGGGATGTTCTAATGTGCTTGTAAAAGAGGTCAAACCTCTCATTTATGATTCTATGATTAATGAAATCTCTAGATATGAATTGAATCATATTTTTCTATCGATTCCCTAATAAAAACTACGCTGTTGCAGTCTTCAGAAATTCTATTTTGTGGAGTCATGGGATTGGGGTGATTTTGAGCATATTGAGCTAGGGAGATCTGTTTAGTGTAGCTAGAATGATTTGTTTATGATAAAATTTAATATTTAAGCTAAATATAGCATATATAAGAGGATCCAAGTCTTTTTTTTCATTTCTGTTGCATGGTTTTCCTTATATGGCATCCTCATTAAAGATATTGCATAAATTCCCGAAAATGAATATTACAGTGGTATCAGAGCTCTGCTCTTGGCTCAGCTTGTGGGGATAATATATCTTCAACATGGAGGAGGAATATATTTCAAATATCATACTTCAGACCCTGCAAAACATTGCAAGGGACCTCAAAGAGATGAGACATGAAGGGGATTCTATAGGGTTTTGCCATGAGGCAAGCACCAACACTTCAAATGGCATGGGGCATTCAGCTGCACCACAATGCTATACCATGCCTTCATTTATAACTAGAGGAAATGAGGTGGGAACCCTGGGAGAGTATTTTGAAGAATATGAACCCCAATCTCAAAGGTTTAAAGAGCACTTGAGCTTTCAGGAGTTTTTTCGGATCAAGGATGGAAGGAGGGTTAATCCTCATCAAAAGGAGGAGAATTTGATGTAGGGATAAACCCTACAACGTAGTATGGTAGGGTTCTTCTTGCCCACATTTGATGGGATACCTAAGTGTAAACCCAAGGCTTGGGTGGAGAAGCTGGACACATACTTCCAGCTAAACAAGGTTTCTGAAATAGAAGCCATCAAGATAGTTGCGCTGCACCTGGAAGGGGAAGCTCAAAAATGGTGGTTTCATGGAATGACCGCACTTGGGAATCATCATATCACTTCATACTCAAGTTTCACCAAGAAGCTAGTGGAGAGATTTGATCCAAGAGATCTGGAAGCCCGTTTTTTCAAGTTAACCAAGCTCAAACAAGAGGGAGATCTTAAGGATTATATTGCTGAGTATTTGCAGCTTTCAGTGATGGTATCCAACCTCACTATGAGGAGGAAAGTATGCATGTTTATTAGTGGGGTGGCTGAACCATTGCAGGGGTTGGTCAAATCCACTAAACCAACCACACTCCTTGAAGCTATGGAGAAAGCTAGAGACCTACAACACATCTTTCCCAGGGCAAGAACATTATTGTAGTAGGAGACCTACTCAGGACCAAAGAAGACAATCAATGTTTGTGATTTGGAAGGAGAATGTGTTGCAGGAAGGACACATCATGTCAAGACCTTCTCCAAGAAGGATTCCAATGCTGTACCATCCATATAAGACTTTTCTCCAAGAGGGGGAGCTATTGTAGCGTTAAGAGGGGTCCCAAAATATCTGACCTTGTAGGTGATAGGTACTATTATGGGGCAAAGAGTCTCTGTGTTGATATATAGTGGGGCCACTCATAATTTTATTGATGCACAGTTGGTACAAAGGAGAGGGATCCACATGGAGGAGTTTGAGGGATTCTCAGTTTTGGTCCCAGGAGCTATGACCCTGCAGTGTGCCAAGTATGTTCCGGCACTAAACATTACCATGGGGACCTACACCTTGACAGATCAATTCTTTGTAATAGACATTCCAGACACCAATGTAATATTGGGAGTCCAGTGGTTGATCACTCTTGGGAGAGTTACCACTAATTGGAGAACTTTGGAGATGGAATGGACAGAAGGGAAGGACAGTTAGTATCAAAAGATCAAGGGTATAAACACATACCCCCCTCAGGTTGTTTCAGCACACAGGATGGAGGCAGATCTGTGTAGAGGGGATGTTGAATGGGTAGTGGATTTGCATATATCAAAAGTAAGGGGCAAGGATTCACCAATGCATCCAGATGTTTAGTCTCTCTTGGACCGGTATTCTACAGTATTTGGAGATATCCCACCAGGGAGACCTCCTAACCGAGGGTTTGAACACACTATTGAGTTGGAACAAGGGATACAAGCAGTAATCACCACTCCTTATAGGCACCCCAAGGCTTATAGGGATGAGATTGAGAGGGCCATACAAGAGTTACTAGCTCTAGGACGCATTCGGCCTAGTACTAGCCCTTTTTCTTCTTCAGTGGTCTTGGTAAAGAAGAAGGATGGCACATTGAGGATGTGCATTGATTATAGAGCCTTGAACAAGAAGACCATGAAGAACAAGTACCCTATACCCAGGATCGATGAACTCATGGATGAGTTGAGGGGTTCTAAATACTTCTCCAAGATTGATTTGAGATCCAGGTATCATCAAATCAAGGTGAGGGAGCAAGATATCCCAAAGACAGTTTTTAGATGTCACTATGGGCATTTTGAGTTTCTGGTGATGCCCTTTGGATTGACCAATGCCCCAACAACTTTCCAATCTTGCATGAACCACATTTTTTGTGGTCATTTGAAAAATTTTGTTTTGGTCTTCTTTGATGGTATTCTTCTCTAGAGCTGCACTTGGGAGGAGCACCTGCAGCATATTGAGACAGTTTTACATATCCTTAAGTAGCGTAAATTCTATGCCAAGCTCTCCAAATGTGAATTTGGCCTCACAGAGATGTTGTATTTTGGGCACATCATAGGAGTGGATAGAGTGAGGGTACATGAGGAGAAGATCCAGGCTATCAGAGATTGGCCTGAGCCCGGGAATGCCACAGAACTCAGGGGGTTTGTGGGATTATGCACTTATTACTGGAAGTTTGTGAAAGGGTTTTCACAGCTAGCAGCACCACTCATAGACTTGAAAACGAAGGGAGCTTTCCATTGGACACCTACAACGCAGAGGGCTTTTGATAAGCTCAAAGAGGTAATGAGTAGTTTTCCTGTTTTGGTTTTGCCTGATTTTTCTCAACCTTTTGTTCTAGAATGTGATGCATCGGGTGAAGGGATTGGAGGAGTCTTGATGCAAGATGGGCATCCTATAGCCTTTGAGAGCAGGAAGATGCTCCCTCATGAGAGGTTATACCCCATCTATGATAAAGAGATGTTGGCTATCATACATGCATTAGCCAAATTCCGACAATACTTGGTGGGGAATAAGTTCAAGGTGAAGACTGACCATAGCAGTCTTAGATTCTTCCTTGAACAGAAAAAACTCTAGGAGAGACAATAGAAGTGGGTGAGAAAAATCCAAGCTTATGATTTTGACATAGAATATGTCAAGGGGAAGAGAAATTTAGTAGCTGATGCTTTATCCAAAAGGCCTACAATGCTGTCTTTGAGGGGCATGGACGCAGATTGGAAGGCTCAAATTTTGGTTGAGTATTCCAAATATGATTTTGCATGTGAGATACTTGATGGGGTGGTATATTATGAGATGTATAGGGTGATGTATGAGATCATCTATTATTGGGACCGGATCTTCTTGGCTAAGAATTCCAAGCTCAAGGAGAAGATCCTACTAGCATCACATGATTCCCCACTTGCTGGGCATCAAGGTTTCACAAAGAATTATAGGCCCATAAGGGAGAGATTCTCATGGAAGTGTTAGAAGTGTTGTCATTGATGGAAAAGGACAACAGCAGAGGCAAAGAAGAAAGAATACAGTGACAGGATATGCAGATAGGGAGGATGAGGAGTGTAGAAATTAGCTGAATAAATCACTTATTCAATGGAGATTAACCCGATTACACATCAATTTCGAATTGCATGCATAACACATAATCTCATCTACAATTAATTGTCACATGCGGAAATAATAGAAGCAATCTCACATCAAATCAATCACACATTAACTCGGTATGTATGGGGAAAGCCTATAGCTGAAAACCCCGCAGCTATTGTGTATATTATAATGGAGAAATCATGTAACAAAACAAGTACAATACTCCTCACAAGTACTCAATACTTTCTCATAAAGTCACACACAATCTAGCTTAGTTTTGAACAAGTCACTGGTTCAAAACTCCCCGCCAATTGCCTTGCCTCTATTGCGCAATCATGGCTTGTATATGAAGAGATCCAAGGTTCGAATCCCCTTGGCTTGACTGCGCAATTGTCATGGACAATTCCTCCAAGTGTAATGCAAATCCCATGCAAAACTGATCCTCCAACTGATAGCTTTACTCACCCTTTCATCTACCTCTTCCACTGGTCTCCACTGAACTGATCATGCACTCTAGTGAACTGAAGTGTTCTTGAGTTGACTAATGAGTTACTAATTAGTGAATTAAATAATATTTAATTCACTCCACTCATAACTAATTGATTATCTAGTTAAACTAATCTCAACTAGTTCAACTAAAATAAACAGAACACAACTCCACTATCTGCCTCATTAACTCCTCCAAACTTTTGCCACTGAAGTCCAACTGAGGTCAACCATGCATGATGCCATCAAACCCTAGAACTAATGTGATTCCTTCCTCGCTACCGCATGAGCCACCTCCATGATTCAAATCGAAGTGCTCTAAGAGAATCGTCATATAGTCAAAATATTATTAAGGGTAAATAATATTTGACTTCCATATTTTTAGGAGAGGCGCTCTAAAATAGATTTTGCGCCAGAATTTGCCTGCGGGCCCACTTAGTGAAGGCGACTTAATTTCACTAAGCTCCATCATCTTGCTGCATTTTCAACACTCCCTCTCAGCAAGATATGGATTATCTGCAACCCCTATCCTGCCTCTGTGGAATTCGAACTTGCTCCTGGTGAGCGCCTTCGTCAGGATGTCGGCATCCCGATCCTCCGTGGGAACATATGAAAGCATCATGATTCTCCACTGAACACAATCTCTGATATGATGGTACCTGATGTCGATGTGTTTGGACCTATCATGAAATAATGGATTAGCCAAGAGCTTGATGCAGCTCTGGTTATCACAGTAGATCACTGTAGGCTCCAAATGCAACCTGAACAAACCTGCGAGGATCTTCCTCATCCAAATAGCCTCGCATGCAGCCAAGCTAGCTGCCATGTACTCGGCCTCTGCTGAACTGAGTGCCACGGATCTCTGCTTCCTGCTGTACCAGGAAACTGCTGTCGACCCAATGCTGAAAACTCCTCCAGAAGTGCTCTTCCGGTCTGTTGGACTCCCTGCCCAATCTGCATCAGTGAAACCAGAAAGCTTCACTCCATCCTCCTGTCTGTACCATAGAACATATCCCGATGTGCCTCTGATATAGCGCAATACATGCTTGCCCGCCTTCCAAAAGAGCTTGGTAGGCTTAACCATAGCTTGCGAAAGCTGGTTAACTGCATAGCATATATCGGGTCGTGTATTGACCAGATACATAAGCGACCCCACCAACTGTCGATAGACAGTGGCATCCACTACTTCCGCTGAAGTAGCATCCTCCTTCCTCCAACCACCAGGAAGAGGAGTGTCAACAGGCTTGCAGCCTTGCATGTTGAACCTCTCCAGATCTCTCGAGCATACTTGCCCTAAGAAACAAACAGTCCTCTGTTGCACTGCCAAATCTCCAATCCCAGGAAATAATGAAGGATGCCCAAGTCCTTCATCTCAAACTCTCGTGCAAGATCCTCCTTGCATGAAAGTATCAACTGCTCATCGCCAGTCAAAATCAGATCATCTACATACAGTACGATGATCAACAGCTTCCCCTCCACCACAATCTGGTACAGGTTTGGATCCGCCTCACTCTTGGAGAATCCAAGCCCGGTGAAGTAGCTGTTTATCCGAGTGTACCAAGCACGAGGTGCTTGCTTCAGCCCATACAGTGCTCTCTTGAGTCGGCACACATGCGACTCACTGCTGAAGATCTCGAAACCTTCAGGCTGCTCTATGTACACCTCTTCCTCAATAACTCCATTGAGGAACGTAGTCTTCACATCCATCTGATGAATGTGCCACCCCATCTGCGCTGAGAGAGCAAGGATCGTCTGTATGGAAGAGTACCTTGCGACAGGTGCAAAATTCTCCTCATAGTCAATCCCCTCGATCTGTGAAAAGCCACGGGCGACAAATCTCACCTTGTACTTCTCCACACTCCCGTCAGCTTCCTGCTTCACCTTGTAGATCCATCGCGAACCCACCACTTATTTCCCCACTGGTCTTGGGACAATCTCCCATGCACTGTTCCTGACAATCGAATCATATTCTTCGATCATGGCATCAACCCATGCGGGTTCCTCCACAGCTTCCTCAAAAGAGGATGGCTCCGTCACAACACATTGACTCACAAGAGCCATGTATCCAGTGTACCGATCCGGTGACTATCTCTGTCTGCGCTGTGCTGTAGGTGGTCCTACAACCTTTTCTGCATCCTGAGCCAGTCGCTCAGTTTCTGTAGTGCGCATGCGCCCTCTGATGGTTGGCGCTGCCTGGGTGGTTTCTTCCACCTCCCGAACCTCCTCTTGTGGCTGATCCACATCCGGAAGCTCCTCCTTAGGAACTAACAGCTCCTCATCTGCATGCAAGTGTAGCTCCCTCTCAAGCGAACACTGCATGGCTTTCTCCTCCCGAAATTTTATATCCCGTCGCACAACAGTCTTGCGACTGTCTGACAAATACACCCGATAGTTGTGAGGTGTATCAGTGTACCCCACAAATATTCCAACCTCGGCGGTTGGATCCAGCTTCCTTCTTGCATCCTTCGTCACATGCATGTAGACAGGAGAACCAAAAATCCGCAAATGGGAAATATCAGGCCTCTTGCCAGAATAAGCCTCCTCCGGTGTACTCATGCCAAGAACCTTGTGAGGACAACGGTTCTGCACATACACCGCTGTATTGCATGCCTCAGCCCACAAGTGAAGGGGTAGGCCCTGATCATGCAACATCGCCCGTGCAGCACCCACGATCGTTCTGTTCTTCCGCTCAGCCACCCCGTTCTGCTGTGGGTTATGGGGTGCGATGAGCTCTTCTGCGCTGCAGAACTCCTTGAATTCAGCCGAGATGAATTCACCACCGTTATCACTCCTTAGAGCAATCACCTTCTTCCCCGACTCCTTCTCGACCAGTGCTTTAAACTCACATAACTTCGCGAATGTATCGCTCTTCTTCGACATGAAGAAGATCCAGCACTTTCGAGAGAAATCATCAACAAAGATCACATAATACTTGTGCTTTGCTGTCGAAGCAACTGAGAAAGGACCACACACGTCTGTGTGAAATCTCTCAAGGATCGTCGTGGCGCGACTATCCTTCTCGTGAAAGGTTGCTTTCACATACTTCCCTAAAGTACACCCCTTGCACTGATCTGACTGTGCAAGGGTGCCCTTAGGAAGTCCAGTAGAAATCTGCTGCAGAATCTTCAAAGCTCCATGGTGAAGATGGCCCAATCTCCTGTGCCATAGTTTGCCCTCATCATCCCGGCTCACCACATCTCCAGCCTTGCATGCCATAGCTGCGCAGTCATCTACCTGCAACTGATAAAGGTTCTGAGTTCGAACCCCTATCTTCCGAGTCTCTCCAGTAGTCTTACTGCGCAGGAAGGCTTTCCCTTCGCTGAAGACCACATCATAACCCTTATCCTCCAACATCGCTACTGAAATCAGGTTCTTCTTCAATCCAGGTACATGCATGACATCCTTTAAGACAAAGGGTTTACCAGACTCCCTCTGAAAGGATACGGTGCCGATACCAGTCGCACTGTATCTACCGTCATCGCCCATCTCGATGTGCATACCCAAATCCTTGTCCTCCAGATCTGAGAACAACTCCCGATCTCCCGTCATACGAAATGACGCACCGCTGTCCAAGAACCACACCGATCCCATCACACTTGAAACCAAGCATGCAATCAGTGAAAAGTCAAGCTCGAACTGTGAAGCCAAAGCTTCTCCATGTGCAGATCTTCCCGCTTGCTTGTTCTTCTTCTTCTTTGGACAATTGGTAGCATAATGTCCGTGATCATGGCAGTGAAAACACTTCACTTTCGCCATATCCTGCTTCTTGCCCTTAGCACCAGAATGAGAGGTTTTCTTACCCTTCCCCTTCTTTGCTTTGGACACCAAAGCGCAGTTTTCTTCATCGGCTCCCTTTGATGAAGATCCATCTCGAGTAGTCCTCCTTATCTCCTCCTGCATGAGATCCGCCCAAAGGCGCTCCCATCCCGGCAGCTTCTCCCGACCATTGACACTATCTTGATATGAGTGCCAAGCCTTCGGAAGACCAAGAAGAGCCAGGTCGACCATGTCCTCTTCATCGACAGTAACCCCCACACTTCCCAGCTCATCTCTGCATTGAGTGAACTTCGTGAGGTATTTGGCGATACTGTCGCCCTTCTCCATCTTGATGTTCCTGAGATTATCTTTGAGTGCCAGCTTCCTTTGGTCACTCTTACTCTAGAATAGATCCGTCAAAGCTTTCCACATTAAATATGGAGTAGCCTTTCCATGCAGGCTGGATACAGTATGATCCTTGACGCCCTCCAACAGGATCCTTCGACATTTTGCTATCTTCTTTTGCCATGCATCGACTAAAGCTGCATCAGTGGGCTTTGGGACATCCGTATCTATGAACTCCTTCAGACCATTATCTTCTAACACTGCTTCCATGCGATCCTTCCATGCAACATAATTCGAACTGCCTTCAAGAGCATATTCGAGTCGCAAACCGTTGAAAGAAGACATTTTCAACACCGGCACCAAGAAAACAATTCTGCTGCAAAATTTGAATTCCAAACTCCAAGCTCTATCGCTTCCGATCTACACTTGAAAACAAATTATTTCCAAATCAGAGATTGACTGCAAGGGGCTTTTACCAGACCTTTCACTTTTCGAAGAAAGATGAATCCGGAGGCTTCCTGGCCCGTATGCAGACTCTGTCCGAGGAAATAAGTTTGCAATCACCGTAATAGATCTCGAAAATTAATCTTGCTCCGATACCATGTAGAAATTAGCTGAATAAATCACTTATTCAATGGAGATTAACACGATTACACATCAATTTCGAATTGCATGCATAACACATAATCTCATCTACAATTAATTGTCACATGCGGAAATAATAGAAGCAATCTCACATCAAATCAATCACACATTAACTCAGTATGTATGGGGAAAGCCTATAGCTGAAAACCCCGCAGCTATTGTGTATATTATATTGGAGAAATCAAGTAACCAAACAAGTACAATACTCCTCACAAGTACTCAGTACTCTCTCATGAAGTTACTCACAATCTGACTCAGTTTTGAACAAGTCTGAGGTTCAAAACTCCCCGCCAATTGCCTTGCCTCTATTGCGCAATCATGGCCTGTATATGAAGAGGTTCAAGGTTCGAATCCCATTCCCTTGATTGCGTAATTGTCATGGACAATTCCTCCAAGTGTAATGCAAATCTCATGCAAAACAAATCTACCAACTGATAGCTTTACTCACCCTTTCATCTACCTCTTCCACTGGTCTCCACTGAACTGATCATGCACTGTAGTGAACTGAAGTGTTCTTGAGTTGACTAATGAGTTATTAATTAGTGAATTAAATAATATTTAATTCACTCCACTCATATCTAGTTGATTAGCTAGTTAACTAATCTCAACTAGTTCAACTAAAACAAACAGAACACAACTCCACTATCTGTCCCGTTAACTCCTCCAAAACTTCTGCCACTGAAGTCCAACTGAAGTCAACCATGCAAGATGCCATAAAACCCTAGGAACCACGTGATTCCTCTGTCAGTTGCATGAGCCACCTCCATGACTCGAACTGAAGTGCTCCAAGAGAGTAAACTGCTGTTTATAGTCAAAATATTATTAAGGGTAAATAATATTTGACTTCCATATTTTTAGGAGAGGCAGTCTAAAAATAGACTTTGCGCCAGAATTTGCCTGCGGGCCCACTTAGTGAAGGCGACTTCATTTCACTAAGCTCCATCATCTTGATGCATTCTCAACAAGGAGAACAGAGTGAGAAAGAGGCAAAGAAGAATATAGTGACAGGAGTTTACATTTGAGTCATTAACGCTCATCCTAAGGCATTTTTCATACATAGACACAACAAGGTCTTCGAAGAATTCGCTCATCCTAAGGCAATTTTCATATATAGACACAGTGAGGGTTTCAGAGAATCTCAAATACAAACCTGGAATGTGCATTGAAATTTCTGATAGAACCATTGGTTTAGTATGCGGAAGTGCCAACAGTGCAATAGAATGTGTATAATAAACCATTGAAAGGTCAAGACAGAACCCTGAGAGTAAGAGGTGGAACCGAGCTTCGAGCAGTGAAAACCTAATGGAGTTTGGATGTTAAATCTTATGGTAGCGTCATATTAAAGTAAGAATGAAACACAATTTTATATGTTAAGGCATAAATAAGAAGTAAAACCTTTGAATGGAGTATATATATATATATATATATATATATATATATATATGTATATAACGAAGGCCAAAGTATATATATATATGTATATAAAAAAGGCAGGAAGGATTTGAAGCGGAACCATGAGTGCAAGAGGAACCCTAATTGTGAACAGTAAAACCAGAGATAAGTAAACCGACAGTATCGCGCGGTGTCAAAAATGGTAAGTGGATTTTTCATTTTGAACGCGATCTATGTCTTCAATCAACACGCGTCCTAAGGCGGTTTTACAAAACAAATTTTATCGTGCTCGTTTGAGTGGTTAAAGCTCGACTCAATAAAAAACGCGATATGGCATGACATCCATTGGATCATCGGAGTCGATGCGATAAACTGTCTGCCGTTGGATGCGAGAGGCGTGTTGATGGAGGTGGACCCCGGGAACGTATATGTATTAAAATATGCATCAGGTTTGATATCTATTGCAATATTTGATATATATTAAAGTTGAGTGCGCATATAAAATTGGTTTATGTGCGGATTATATGTTTGATGCACGTTGATACATTATGTTATGCTGAGGGTTAAAACCATAATCGAGGATTGACTTAGGCTTTGATGTAAATATGACAAGAAGGTCGGGAATTCATTATTGATGAGGGTTATTTAATCAAGCAATATGGTAAGTCAATCGAAATTTTTTTTTTGGTTGTGAATAAGTTGGAAGGGAACTTGGCACATGAGTAAGAAATTTTCAATAAAGTTAATAAATAGCGAGCGCATGTGGTCGTGATAATGTGGTTGATACTTGAATGTTTATTTAATCAAAGTAGGAGGTGCGGACCTTATCAAACATTATATATATATGTTCAAAGGGCGCCATCTTTTGGAATGAATTAAAGGTGTGGTTTTTGTCAAACATATGTGGGCCCGTGAATTGAATTCATCATAAAATATTGTGCTAATGGTTAAAGTACAAGGCATATATATATTATAGTTATGGATGCGAAATTAAAAATACAAAAGGTTTGTTTAGGTTTAAATCAAACAAAGTCTTATAAGGTGGGACCGAGTCACGAATCGCATCAGAGAAAATTTTGGCAGTGAAACATGTTGACAAGAGTTCCGATTGAGATGCGGACCCAGTGGATTAATGAACCATGATTCATATGTGGTTGAGTTCTGCATCAAATAAAATCATTGCATTGGAGCGATTCATCGCATCGACACAATGGACTAAACAGTAATTCATCGCATCGGCATAAAAAAGTGAACAATAATTCATCACATCGGTATAATGAAGTGAACAATAATTCATCGCATCGTCACAATGTAGTGAACAGTAAATCATCGCAACGAGAGTATTCAGTTGTGGTTAATCACATCGGAAAATAGAGCAGAAGGGTTTATAAACCTGTGGCGCCCGAATCTTTTAGAGGTTAGCATTGGTTGTTCATTAATATAAAACCCAAGGTTTATTAAGAAGGTTTTATAACATTTGATTGGGGAGCAGATATCTATTTTATGCGAATGACAAATCTGGGATGTATATTTAATGAGTATGAGCATTTATTTTAAATACGAAACCAAAGGTTATATCCTTGATGGTTGAGGTCATATTTCGTGATAAATATTGTGAGTACAGATATATCCGTTTTTGTTAAAAAGGTTTTATAATAACACTGAGAGTTATTTATGTTCAATTAAAAGACAATTGTACATACAATAGTTATACGACTGCAATGAATAGGGAAAATGAAAAAAATGAAACGAAAAAGAGAGTGGTGGTTGTTGATAAAAGTGAAAAAAAAACAACAGAGAGAGCAATGTTGTTGAAATGATTCGAAATTTATATTGTAATTGAATGAAAGGTTTTAATTGTTTTCACATTGTTTGTGATGTAATTTGGCAAGTCTCCAGAGAAAGACAAAATCCCACTGTAAAGTTGAATGGATACATTTTTCTGAGTAAATTGATAAAAGAAAAGAGAATGCAGAATTGAAGAAAAAGAGATAATCAAACAAATGTGAAGATTGGAGTACAGTAAAAAAAAGGGTACAGAACAGAGCTGATATCCAAGTTAAATCAACAAGTGTTTCTTTTATGAAAAGTGAGGGAGTTGAAGCTTCCTTGCAAGTTGTAGCTTGCAAAATTCGAGGTTGAAGCCTCCTATAGGTTGGTGCTTATAGAAAACCTATGGTGAGAGGGAGTTGGAGCTTGCCTTTACATCACAAAAATAATAAGATGTGGTTTTCTCCCTTTATGGGTTTCCACGTATATCTGTTGTCTCTTTGTGTGATGTCTATGTGTTGATATGATTATTCAACCTGCTTAATACTTGCTGCTCTCATAATAAATCTGTTGTTACATTATCTTAACATTTCTGCATATATAAGTTTGTTTCCATATAAAATTGATCATGAAGTTAAATTGTAAACAAGTTTAATTGAAAGTTTTTAAAAAGGTTCATGGAGGTGTTAGACTAATTCACCCCCCCCTCTCAGTTTAAATAAGGTTTCAACAATTGGTATCAGAGCAGGTTCCTTTTTGTAGTAGTTTAACAACTGAAAAGAGATCCTAGGTTCTTGGGATGGCTAGTCAAGAAGGATCCTCAATGAACAAAGCCACTTTTTTGACTAGTGCAAATTATGCTTTTTGGAAAATCAGAATGAGAACATACATAATTTCCTTATGAATATAAGTTTGGGCTGCTGTGGAATTTGGATATGACCCTAAGGCGAATGTCTCAGAGAAAGAAGCCAAACAAGATTTTGTGGCTAATGCAAAGGAAATGAATGCAATCTTGAATGGACTGTGTGAGGCAGAATTCATCAAAGTCATGCACAACAATACTACCAAAGAAATGTGGGAAACTCTAGAAAATATTCATGAGGGAGAAAAAAAGGTGAAGGCAGCTAAACTTCAAGTCTATAGAGCCCAGTTTGAAAATTTAAAGATGAATGATGATGAAGACCTTGCTAGTTTCCTTTTAAGGGTTGCAGAAATTGTCAATAATATGAAGGCACTAGGTGAAACCATGCAAGAATGTGTAATTTTTCAAAAGTTCCTAAGATCTTTGCCATCTAGTTTTAATCCCAAGGTCTTTGCCATAGAAGAAACAACAGATTGGGAAACCTTGACCATGAACCAGCTTCTTGGAAAACTAACAGCTTATGAGATGAGACTGCCACAGAGGAAGTCAAATGTAAGGGAGGCAGCCTTTAAGGCAGAGAAGAAGAAAGAAGAAAAAGAAGATATATGCTCCTGTTCTGATGAAGAAGAGGCTAAATTTATCAGGAAGTTGGATAAATGCTCAGGTAAGTATAAAGGTAAACTTCCATTTAAATGTTTCAATTGTGGAAGAGTTGGACATTATGATTCTAAGTGTCCTTATAAGAAAACAAAGAATCAGGCTCAGGAATCAGAGAAGACCATATCTAAGAACTGACAGAAAGTAAAGAGATTCAATAGAAAATATTTCTATGCTTAGCAAGACAACAGTGCATCAAAAGACTCAGCTGAATTCTCAAGTGAAGAAGGAACATCAGAATTTGTATTGATAGCTATAGAAGAGCTGGAAGAATGTCTTCTAGAAGATGAGGAAGAAGGTGAAGTGGACCTTGAGGGGGAGCTAAGAAGTGCCTTGGAGGAAATTGACAGACTAAAACTGAAGTGCAGAAAACAAAAAGACATTCTTCTCAAATATGTAAGAGAAGAACAAAATTCAGAATCTCTCATTCAGTTGAAAGTAGAGCTTGAAGAAGCCACGAAGGTAGAGGATATTTTACTTAAGAAGATCAAGGATAAAACTCAGGAACAAGAGAAGTTGGAAGAAGAAGTAGTATGCTTAAGGAAGAAATTAGAAAATGCCCAGAGGAAAATAGATAATTCTCAAATGACAAGCTCTGGTAAGTTGAATGAGATTCTAGATGCTCAAAGATCTCCCCTGATAAAAACTGGGATAGGCTATGAAGGAGAATCAAGCAAAGGCAAAGAAAAAGAAAACAAAAATATCATTTTTGTAAAAGCAGATGAGAATATCCAAGCAGCTCAGAAGATTTCTAAAGAAGAAGAATCCTGCAATAAAGTAGATAAAAACCAGGAGGAAGATCGAATGACAAAGGATGAAATAAATAAACTGTCAACTGAAAAAAGTTCGTATACTCCTGAATATGTCAAATTTGGAAGTCATCAAAGGAGATTTTTTCCTTCTATGAAAAATGCTACTTGTTATGCTTGTCACAAATTGGGACATATTGCTGCATATTGTCATACAAGAAGAATAAATACTAACCATCAAAGGATGCAAACAGTAAAAAGTTTTACTCAAGCAGACAAATGGAGAAGACAACCTTTTATCAGGTATGCAAATTGCTTTTATGGATACTGTTTTATTGTAATGAATTTGGCCATAAAAGCATAGAATGCAGAAAATATGGACAAAGACTGATGTTCAAAACCTCAAGGAGGTTTATGAATCATGGAGAGTTTACTCATACTTATAATTCTTCTAAATACATATCCAAATGTTGTGTATGCAATAAAAGTGGACATATGTCTTCCAAATGTCCTCTAAGAGAATATGGTTCATCACCTCAGAAAAGGTACCAAACAAGAGGATGCTTGCAGTGGAAAAAGAAGGTGAATAAATGTGACTTGGCTCTAATAGCTAAAAATCTGAAAAGCCAATGGTATTTGGACAGCGGTTTCTCAAAGCATATGTCTGGAGATAGAAGCAAGTTTATAACCTTTGATGAAAAGAAATCTAGAAATGTTACTTTTGGCAATGATAAAGAAGGAAAAATCAAAGGAAGAGGCTCAGTCAGTCTAGAGAATGGTAGAGGAAAAGCCCAAGAATTATTATTTGTGGATGGGATGAAAGCAAATCTGCTGAGTGTTAGTCAAATGTGTGATAAAGGCTGTGAAGTTCTTTTTAGAGCAAAATACTGTGAAGTAAGATCAAGCACCACTAGAAAAACCTTGATCAAAGGTGTTCGAACAGAAAGCAATGTCTATGTAGTAAAAGAAGAAAATGAAGCATGTCACCTTAGAAAATTTGAGGAGTCATGGTTATGGCATAGGAGATTGGGACACCTAAACTTTGATCATATCATAAGTCTAAGAAAAAATAATGCATTCAGAGATATGCCAGCCATAAAGAAGCCTTCAAATACAATATGTAAATCCTGTCAGCTAGGTAAGCAGACCTGTACATCCTTCAAAACCAAAGAGAAGCCATCTACAAGCAGACCTCTTCAACTTGTTCACATGGATCTGTGTGGAACTTCAAGAACTAAAACTCCAAGTGGAGAGTCCTATTTCATGCTAATAATAGATGATTTTTCCAGAATGACATGGGTTGCATTTCTCAAACACAAATCGGAAGCACTTGAAAAATTCAAAATATTCAAGGCTTTGGCAGAAAATCAAACAAGATGCAAGCTAAAGTGCATCAGATTAGACAGAGGGGGTGAATTTACAGATTATGATTTTGGAGATCTGTGCAATGAGCATGGGATAAAGCAACAGTTCACAATTGCAGGAACACCTCAGCAAAATGGAGTGGTAGAGAGACAAAACAGGTCTGTACAACAAACTTCCAGAGCCATGATGCAAGAAAGTAACATTCCTTAAAAATTTTGGGCAAAAGCAGTAAACACAACTGTGCATATTCTAAACAAAGCTCATTTAAGACCAAACAGTGACAATAATCCTTATGAATTATGGCATGGTAAACCAACATCAATCAAGAATTTTAGAGTTTTTGGAAGTAAGTGTTTTATAAAAAATAATGATGAAAATTTGGGAAAGTTTGATGCAAAAGCAGATGAAGGAATATTCTTAGGATATGCATCAAAGAGTAAATGTTACAGGTGCTACAACAAAATACTTCACAAAATTGTAGAAAGTATTGATGTAAGATTTGATGAAGAACTATCAGACAAGATAAGAAGTACAAATTGCAACAATCCTCTAGAAGATCATGAAGAAGAGAATCAAGATGATGATGAAATAAAAAAGCCAACAGAAGATGCTGAACTGAGATCAAAAATATCCTCAAGATACACTCAGAAGAACCATCCAGAAGATCAAATCATTGGGGAGAAGAGTGTAGGTGTACAGACAAGAAGACAACTAACTGAAGAGACAGAAGAGGTATACCTAGCAATGTTGTCACAAATAGAGCCAAAGAAGTTTGAAGAAGCCAACAAAGACAAACATTGGGTGAATGCCATGAATGAAGAATTGGACCAAATTGAGAAGAACAACACTTGGGAACTAGTTCCAAGACCCAGTGAGAAAAATGTCATTGGCTTAAAATGGGTATTAAAAAATAAGATGAATGAACAAGGACAAGTAATCAGAAATAAAGCTAGGCTTGTGTGCAAGGGATATTTACAAGTTGAAGGACTTGATTATGATAAAACATTTGCCCCTGTAGCCAGTATGGAAGCTATCAGACTGTTTTTAGCTTTTTCTTGATATCATGACTTCAAGGTATACCAAATGGATGTGAAGCCTGCCTTCCTGAATGGGGATTTAGAGGAAGAAGTCTACATGGAGCAACCAGAAGGGTTCTCCTTAACATATAATGTAGAATATGTGTGTAGATTAAAGAAAGCATTATATGGGCTGAAACAAGCTCCTCGAGCATGGTATTCAAGGCTGGACAAATACTTGCAAAAAAAAGGGTTCAAGAAAGGAGGAGTAGACAACAAATTGTACATAAAAGCAAATGAAAATTAACTTCTGATTGTAGTAGTGTATGTAGATGATATCATGTTTGGAAGCAGCAAAGATGAGTTAACAAAAGGATTTGCTGAAGAGATGAAATTAGAATTTGAAATGTCTATGATTGGAGAGCTCACCTTCTATCTAGGACTACAAATTCAACAAAAGAGCACAGACACATTTATCTCACAAGAAAAATAATTAAAAGAGATGCAGAAAAGGTTCAAAATGGAAGACTGCAAACCTGTGTCAACTCCCATGACTACTGGATGCAAGCTTTGTGCAGATGATGGAACAATTGATGTAGATCAAAAACTTTACAGATCCATGGTTGGAAGTCTGTTATACCTAATAGCTTCTAGACTAGACATTGTGCTGGCTGTAGGAATTGTGTCAAGATATCAAGCAACACCAAAACAAAATCACTTACTAGAAATTAAAAGAATATTCAGATATCTACAAGGGACTGCACATTATGGGCTATGGTATCCAAAAGGAAAAAGCTTCATTTTGATAGCATATATAGATGCAGATTGGGCCAGCTGTGTTGATGATAGGAAAAGCACAAGTGGAGGTGCATTATATTTAGGAGAAAGTCTAGTGGCATGGATAAGCAAGAAACAAACATCTATTTCTCTATCTACAGCAGAAGCAAAATACATAACAACAGCAGCATGTTGCACACAAGTCATGTGGATGAAACAAACCCTCCAAGATATGAAGGTAAGAATTGATGAACCTATGTCTATCAAATGTGATAATACAAGTGCCATAAGCATATCAAAAAATCCTGTGCTTCATTCAAAAACTAAACATATTCCAATCAAGTATCATTTTCTCAGAGAACAAGTAGCTCAGAAAGTAGTGAAGTTGGAATATGTGCCAACAAAAGAACAGACATAAGATATTTTTACAAAACCTCTTGCTAGAGAACCATTTTAATATCTGAGAGATAGACTAGGGGTAGTGTCTGTAGATGCTACTCTCTGATATAAAGAGAAAGCATCGTTTCAGGGGGAGATCCATAGACAGCATGGAACAGGTCCTCAAGATCAAAATATCAGCCCTTTGCCATTGATGTCAAAGGGGGAGGAAAAGCTTTAAGCAAAGAAGAATATAAACAGATAGGGCAATGTTATTTCCATCAATGCCAAAGGGGGAGACTATTAGAAGTGTTGTCATTGATGGAAAAGGACAAAATCAGAGGAAAAGGACAACAGCAGAGGCAAAGAAGAAAGAATACAGTGACAAGATATGCAGACAGGGAGCATGAGGAGAACAGAGTGAGAAAGAGGCAAAGAAGAATATAGTGACAGGAGTTTACATTTGAGTCATTAATGCTCATCCTAAGGAAGTTTTCATACATAGACATAGTAAAGGCTTTGAATAATTCCCTCATCTTAAGGCAGTTTTCATATATAGACACAATGAGGGTTTCGAAGAATCTCAAATACAAACCTGGAATGTGCATTGTGATTTCTGATAGAACTATTGGTTTATTATGCGGAAGCACCAAGAGTGCAACAGAATGTGTATAATAAACCATTGAAAGGTCAAGACAGAACCCTGAGAGTAAGAGGTGGAACCGAGCTTTGAGTAGTGAAAACCTAATGGATTTTTGATGTTAAATCTTATGGTAGCGTCATATTAAATTAAGAATGAAACACGGGTTTATATGTTAAGGCAGAAATAAGAAGTAAAACCTTTGAATGGAGTATATATATATATATATATATATATATATATATATATATATATAACGAAGGCCGGAGTATGTATATATATGTATATAACAAAGGCGCGAAGGATTTGAAGCGGAACCATGAGTGTAAGCGGAACCCTAATTGTGAACAGTAAAACCAGAGATAAGTAAACCGACAGTATTGCGCGGTGTCAAAAATGGTAAGTGGATTTTTCATTTTGAACGTGATCTATGTCTTCAATCAACACGTGTCCTAAGGCGGTTTTACAAAACAAATTTTATCATGCTCGTTTGAGTGGTTAAAGCTCGACTCAATAAAAAACGCGATATGGCATGACATCCATTGGATCATTGGAGTCGATGCGATAAACTGTCCGCCGTTGGATGCGAGAAGCGTGTTAATGGAGGTGGACTCGGGGAACATATATGTATTAAAATATGCATCAGGTTTGATATCTATTGCAATATTTGATATATATTAAAGTTGAGTACGCATATAAGATTGGTTTATGTGCGGATTATATGTTTGATGCACGTTGATACATTATGTTTTGTCGAGGGTTAAAACCATAGTCGAGGATTGACTTAGGCTTTGATGTAAATATGACAAGAAGGTTGGGCATTCATTATTGACGAGGGTTATTTAATCAAGCAGTATGGTAAGTCAATAGAAAAATGTTTTTCAGTTGTGACTAAGTTAGAAGGGAACTTGGCACATGAGTAAGAAATTTGCAATAAAGTTAATAAATAGCGAGCGCATGTGGTCGTGATAATTTGGTTGATACTTGAATGTTTATTTAATCAAAGTAGGAGGTGCAGACCTTATCAAACATTATATATATATGTTCAAAGGGTGCCGTCTTTTGGAATGAATTAAAGGTGTGGTTTTTTTCAAACATATGTGGGCCCATGAATTGAATTCATCATAAAATCTCGTGCTAATGGTTAAATTACAAGGCATATATATATTATAGTTATGGATGCGAAATTAAAAATACAAAAGGTTTGTTCGGGTTTAAATCAAACAAAGTCTTATAAGGTGGGACCTGAGTCACGAATCGCATCGGAGAAAAGTTTGGCAGCGAAATGTGTTGACAAGAGTTCCGATTGAGATGCGGACCCGATGGATTAATGAACCATGATTCATATGTGGTTGAGTTCTGCATCAAAGCAAATCATCGTGTTGGAGTGATTCATCGCATTGGCACAATGGAGTGAATAGTAATTCATCGCATCGGCATAATAAAGTGAACAGTAATTCATCGCATCGACATAATGAAGTGAAGAGTAGTTCATCGCATCGGCACAATGTAGTGAACAGTAAGTCATTACATCAGGAGTATTCAGTTGCAATTAATCGCATCGGAAAATAGAGCAGAAGGGTTTATAAAGCTATGGGGCCTGAATCTTTCAGAGGTTAGCATTGGTTGTTCATTAATATAAAACCCAAGGTTTATTAAGAAGGTTTTATAACATTTGATTGGGGAGCAGATATTTGTTTTATGAGAATGAAAAATATGGGATGTATATTTAATGAATATGAGAATTTATTTTAAATACGAAACCAAAGGTTATATCCTTGATGGTTGAGGTCATATTTCGTGATAAAGATTGTGAGTACAGATATATCCGTTTTTGTTAAAAAGGTGTTATAATAGCGCCGAGAGTTATTTATGTTCGATTAAAAGACAGTTGTACATACAACAGTTATACAACTGCAATGAACAGGGAAAATGAAAAAAATGAAGCGAAAAAGAAAGTGGTAGCTGTTGATAAAAGTGAAAAAAAACAACAGAGAGAGCAGTGTTGTTGAAATGATTCGAAATTTATATTGTAATTGAATAAAAGGTTTTAATTGTTTTCACATTGTTTGTGATGTAATTTGGCAAGTCTCTAGAGAAAGACAAAATCCCACTGTAATGTTGAAATGGATACATTTTTCTGAGTAAATTGATAAAAGAAAAGAGAATGCAGAATTGAAGAAAAAGAGATAATCAAACAGATGTGAAGATTGGAGTACAGTAAAAAAAAGGGTACAGAACAGAGCTGATATCCAAGTTAAATCAGCAAGTGTTTATTTTATGAAAAGTGAGGGAGTTGAAGCTTCCTTGCAAGTTGTAGTTTGCAGAATTCGAGGTTGAAGCCTCCTGTAAGTTGGTGCTTACAGAAAACCTATGGTGAGAGGGAGTTGGAGCTTGCCTTTACATCACAACAATAATAAGATGTGGTTTTCTCCATTTATGGGTTTCCATGTATATCTGTTGTCTCTATGTGTGATGTCTATGTGTTGATATGATTATTCAACCTGCTTAATACTTGCCGCTCTCACAATAAGTCTGCTGTTACATTATATTAACATTTCTGCATATATAAGTTTGTTTCCATATAAAATTGATCATGAAGTTAAATTGTAAATAAGTTTAATTGAAAGTTTTTAAAAAGGTTCATGAAGGTGTTAAACTGATTCACCCCCGCCTCTCAGTTTAACTATGGTTTCAACAGGAAGGGTCTCAAGGAGGATGTGCTCCAACATGTCAGAGGGTGCTCCATTTGTCAGCAAAACAAGGGAGAACACACCCTAGGTTATCGCAGCCACTACCTATACCATATGGGAAGTGGGAGAGCATCTCTATGGACTTCATCACCGACCTACCGGCAGTATAGGGTAAGGATTGTCTCTTTGTAGTTGTTGATAGAATAACAAAATACTCTCATTTCTTTTCCTTTTTGCACATTATGCTGCTTCACAGGTAGTTGAGCTCTTCTTCAAAGATGTATTTAGACTCCATGGTCTCCCAAGGGCCATAGTGAGTGATTGAGACAACCACTTCATGGGTGGAATTTGGCAAGAAAATTTCCGGTTAGTGGGGACTGATTTGACTCCAAGCACTAGCTATCACCCCCAAACCGATGGACAGATCGAGATAGTGAACAAGTGGCTGGAGGGCTACTTGAGGAACTATGTAGCAGGACAACATGTTGATCAGAGGTTGTCATTGATGTCAACCCAAGCAGCACCAGGGGCTAACCCAATATTTCATGGGAATTTTTACCTACCAAATTAATATATTCTAGGTCAATAATTCTTTTGATGGTTTCTACATGTCGAGATGTTTCCTTTGATATATGGCACACCATGTGATTCTTCACGGTTTGAGAGATATTCATGTTTTAAGTTTTTACCCCCAGTTAGTGGGCTAAAACCCCATGGGGTTGGGGCATGGGTCATTGAAAAGTCATAATTAATATTTTTTTAAGCTCCTAAAATCCCTCCCACGTTCACTTGTTGAAGCGCCTCTCAACTTAAGCACTTATATAAATTGTGATCCTCATTTCCTCCTTATGCATGGGATTCGACCATCTGAAACAGGTCATCGTGGATTTTTTTCTCTAAATTTGTTTATACGAAGGCTCAGAAGCTGAAATTTTTATGAGGAAAAACTGAAATCCTGAGGAAGCGGCACTAAAAATTTCAGATCAATTTGCGCAAAATTTTTGGAGATATGATCTGTGGAAGTAAGGGTTTTTGTAGGCTCCTGAAATTCATCTCAAAGAAGTGACCTTGGTAAAATAGTCATAGCTCTCTCTTTGAGAATTGGATTGGAATTCCATAAAAGGTGACAGATAGTGCACAGTTTGTAGATTTCAATCTATCAATTTAAGAGCCAAATGAAGAAACAATGACATGTGGCATGCCGTACAAGTGCGCTCTGCTGAAACAGTCCATAATTAGGGCATTGTGAGAAATTGGGTATAACTCTCTCTTGAAGAATCCAAATTAGGTCAGACCTGTGGAATTGGAAAGATGACTCAGAGGACTACTACAGGACCGAAAATCAGATATTGAGGATCTGAAATAACAGAGATACACCATATTCAATATCGAGCTCCTAGAAGGGCAGAAAAAGCTAGATAATGTGTTGTCAAGGATTGCAAAGGACAAAACTTTCTATGGTAGAAAAGAAAAGAAAGGTGCAGCAGAGGTTAGCATGACAAGAGTAGAAACCAAGGTGCATAGGTTAGCACTCTCATTTGTTGATGTCATGTTTGGGGCAAGTAAGGCTCCAAGGGAAAAGGAATGGATTCAGGAGAATCAGGACATATTCAGGGCACTCAAGGACAACATTGCTACTGCTCAGAACCATCAAAAGATGTATGCAGGCCGTGTTCAGATAGAGAGACAGTTTGAGGTAGGAGATCTTGTCTATATGCGTCTTCAACCTTATAAACAGTCCACACTCAAGGAGAAGGGAGCTAAAAATCTCAAACCACGTTTCTATGGGCCATAGAGGGTGATCAAGTGTGTCGGTAAGGTAGCATATGAGCTAGAGCTTCCTAAGGGGAGCAAGATCCACAATATCTTCCATGTATCTTGCCTCAAGAAGGCCATTGGGAGGAATGTAGTTGCCAACATGGATCTCCCCCCTATTGATGATGAGGGCCACCTAATTTTGCAGCCAGAAGCAATCTTAGACACAAGCAAGAGGGAGCTAAGGAACAAAGTCATCAAGGAATATCTTATTTGATGGAGGAATCTACCAAATGAGGATGCCACTTGGGAAGGAGAGAATATCTTGTAGCATCCTTCTTTATTGTTGCTTGTGGGCAAGCAACTTTGAGCGGGGAGGACTGTAATATTCCCAATTAGCCATTTCTAGTTGGAATATTATAATTGCTCCATTTTTGCAGTAGAAGAGTAGAAAGACAATAAAACAAATCCTAGTGTGAAAAGGGATCAGGATAGGAGGGAAAATAAATCCACTTTGGTGTGAAAGAGGGACAATGCAGGTGAACTAGATCCATTTGACCAAGTCAGTAGTGCTGCTACAAGAGGGAAACCCACAAGGACATCACAGTTTTGAAAAGGGAATCTTTTCTAGGAAGTCACCTCTTCAATGAGTGGGGTCCAGGGTGAGGAGGCTCACCAAGGATAAGAAGGAGGAGATAGAAACAAGGAAGGCATTTAGTATTCATATATGTTTTGTCTTTTGACTAATTGCAAGCTTGAGCTGTTTAGCTGTAGTTGCAGCACTGTTTAGTGCAAATAATTCTCATTCGGGAATTCTATCTTCACCTTTGGTCTAGCTTGGTTGAGTGATCAAAAGGGAAGGTCCTGAGCTTATTTTCAATCATCTAACTTTATAATATTCATTATTTATCATCTACAACATAGCCACTTCCAGTAACTGCGTCTTTTCTGCAGGTGCAGCAGTTGTTGGGTTAAACCCTGCTATTTTGTGCTTGTTTTGGAGGAGGAGGTGTTATCTCACTCCGAAAAGTCTATTAAAGAGGGCCTTGGGACATTTTCTTTATTTTTCATCTATTTTAGATCATATTCAATCTTTTCTAATACAGAGTTGCAATGGAATGCGCTATTTTCTGCAGTGCTACATTTTATATTAATATTTTGCCAGAAACCCTTGCTGGGATGTTCTAATGTGCTTGTAAAAGAGGTCAAACCTCTCATTTCTGATTCTATGATTAATGAAAGCTCTAGATATATATTGAATCATATTTTTTTATAGATTCCCTAATAAAAATTATGTTGTTCCAGTCTTCAGAAATTCTATTTTGTGGAGTCATGAGATTGGGGTGCTTTTGAGCATATCTGAGCTGGGGAGATCTGTTTAGTGTAGCTAGAATGATTTGTTTCTGATGCCATTTCATATTTAAGCTACATACAACATATATAAGAGGATCCAAGTCCTTTTTTTTTTTTTTTTTCTGTTGCATGGTTTTCCTTATATAGTGTCCTCATTCAAGATATTGCAGAAATTCCTGAAAAGGAATATTACATAAACAATATGTTAGTATGAATCTTAATTCTAAGTGTATGAAAAAATACCACTTTAGCTGTGCATAAAAAACAACCCTAACAGTAGAAATGACTGCTAATATCTTCAGATCTGCAGTTAGGTGATCAAGATAATTGCTGCAAAAATCTAGATCTATGCATTAGAAGACATTGAACAGTAGAAAAAGCAAGATTTACTCCATGCATCCAATAGATAAGACAAGAATATATCAAATGAATTTTGTATTAATGGCACCTAGAAGGAAAACACAAGAGGTTGTTCCCTGTTCTCTTCAATGGGATGGGTTCTTGTAAGTCCTCAGCACTTCAGATCTATAATTCGTCTCTCTTGATGGTGTAGAAAACCCAGACAAAAATAGTAGCAAAATATGACTATGATGGTGGATCAATAGTCAGACCAAAATTTTAGATTCAGAGTGATCTTTAGGCAATAAAATGTGACAAATGAATGGAAAAAACCTTCTATTTATAACAAAATATTGAGTTAGTCTAGATATTGGTGCATAATTAAAATATTATTAACCAAATCAAGATCCAAATTTTATGGAATATTTTATTATTTTTGTTGGAGGGAAAAGGAATTTGACTTTGGGTTAAATCCTTTATTTGTAAATAATAAATAAATAAATGATTTATTTATCATTTTAAGGATGTTGAGTAATAATCAAATAAATAATGATTTATTTAATTATTTAAGGGTGAATTAGTCATATTTAACAAAGAATATTATTTAAATAGGGTTTAAATATTCTTAGAAAATAATAAGATAAATAATGATTTATCTAATTAATTTTCTTGTTTTGGGTTAAATATAACTAGGAATATTAATTAAACTGTTGTTTAACTACTATTCCTTGAGGAAAATCAAACAAATGTATATTTATTTAATATTTCCTCATGGGGTTTCCTGTTTAGACCATAAACAACTTAATAAAGGTGGTTTACTAAGTTATTTTCATAGTGAAAGCAATTTTACTTAGGGTAAAATTATTCTTACATGGTGTACTTGGGTCCATCTAATGATAATATGTTAGATGAAAAAAAATGGTGTAACAGATTGCCCCCCAGCGTGCGAGCATTAGGAGCTAATTGTATGGCTGAAGTACGTTGTAAGAACTCAATCACTAGACATCGAAGGGGAAGTCAAAGAAAGAGAAGTATAAGGTAGACCAAAGTGCTAAAAAAGAACTAGACCCTGAGGAGGTGAGACTTACAGGTGCGACAAGTCTCTTTGATGAGTAAGTACCTATGCTATAGGCGGTGGGGGAAGGCATACCTATGCCCACCGAGGCAAAGTACAAACAATAAGGTCTCCGGAAAACCATGGAACTGGCCAATGTAGAACATGCTAGCATAAACATGAGCTAGATAAACAACATAATAATGAATCTCAGATACATATTGTGCTTGGGATAACAGCCAGGACTTGTACAATAATGAGTACATGAGGTATAAATGTGACCTAGATGCCCCTGAAAACTGGAAAGGGCTCTGAAAATCTGATTGATATATGCAAACAATGAGTGCTACAAGTGGCTAAGGCCGACATCATCAAATGTATGGAGCTGCATCAAAAGGCTGTGATGAAGAGGTCATCTGGGTATGTGGGGGGCTACCTATAGGGCCACCCCCTCATGAGGGCTGAGACATATCACACACACTCGAGAATCATCGATATCAACTGCTGCATCACTGAACCATCGAGTATATGGATATTGATCATGCTGAAAGGAGCTGGAGCTGAGAAACAATCAAGTCAAAGAGAAATAAGGAGTTTATTTACCTGATCCGAGGCACTGAACAAGAGTGGAAGCTGGAACCAAGGTACACCGCCCTCTAGACCTGTCTTCTGGAATGAATGAGCTGATGTCGACAGAAGGAGGTCCACCATATGTGAGGCAATAAGGGATCCTCAAATAAGGCACGAGAGAAAATAGTAGAGCGACTGATAGACTAACACTAATGATGATGATGATGAAATGGGGGGTACTGGGTAGCGAACGGACGACTTATCTTATTAGAGCATAAAGGGCATGGATGACCTGGCAGTGACTAACACAATCTCATGAGGGACAGGGGATAGTGGGACTGAAGGCCATAATGTGCGACACGAGAGAGGGACCAAGCAATGAAAGACAGATGACTATAATGAGATTCAAATGGACTCAGGATAGACTCCATGAATGCAATGATGACTCAACTTGGATGCTCTAAACAAGGGTGACTCGATGGTGTTGCCACACAGAAAAGGTCCAATGGGGACCATAAAAACATGAGTACAAGATGGTAACTCACGACGAAATTCGACACGAGCGTGGAAAAGTATGGAGGCAAAGTGGTGGCCCCAATACAAGTGTTGCAAGTGAAGAAATTCGATTTTGAGGAGGGTTGAAGTGACGCTTCTTGGAAAAAATGTGTCTTGGTGAAGTATCAAATCACTAAAAACTAACAAATACCCATTTTAGGGCTCGGTGAGAGATTTCCAATGGTATAGACGGTTTGGTGAACGGAGCTACGGATTGGTCACAACGGGCGAAAGAAAAAACGGGGGTTTCTCTTTTAATAAGGCATTTTCCTTCCAAATTCACTCATTGGCATGTGGAGCTGTGGTGAATGTAGAGAGGAGAAAAGGCCCTAAATCTTGTGGCAATCGTAGCGGACAAACTTGACCATTGGAATCAAAATATGTCAGTTGTAGGTAAGAGGCCTAACACTATTATTTCTTTTCAGTGGATTAAAAGTTCGGATTAGGTCCCCAGGGCTCAGGAATAGACCCCTACTCCTCCTCACGGTTGGGTCGCACTTTTTGGGGAAAAAAGTGCGACCTGGGTAGCAAGTTTTGGGAAACAAACTGTGACCTGTCCTAGGTTTGGGCCTGAAAAGTGCGACTGGTCAAGGAGGGGTTTTTCGGTGCTATTTTTTGACTGAATACTGGGTTTTTATGATGAGGTACAATATTTTCTATCTGCATTATGAAAAATCTGATGGTTTTGTGTAGATATGGTAGAATTACGGATCAACTGGAAAGAAAGAGACTTGGGCGCATTACGGTTGAAGATTTGGGAGGATCAGGGTGTCTGTGGTGCTTTAGCCAGGTTTGGGGTTCTGAAGTTTGTGGAGAACCCTTTGATGAGAGCTGGGGAGCCCTTATTGGCCCAGATTTTCAGCTATTGGGACCTAGACCATGAGGTCTTTATAGTGCAGGGGCAATGGATCGAGTTGACGGTCTAGGATATATATTTCCTAACTGGTATCCCTCCACTTGGGATGGTAGGGAATACTCAGCCAGTATTACCGTGTGGGAAGAATATCATAGAGTTTGTAGAGCACCATTTTCAACCAGGTCTCCAAGTCAAGGGGACTCGGATACCCATCGGGGATTTGGAGAGGTTAGAGACCCATGTTGTGGCCGCAACGATGCTGTGTATCTTATGCAACCAGGCACTCCATCACATCACTAGGGGGAAAATGATGCTTGTGGAGAGTGTTTTGAGTGGGACCTACTATGGGTGGGCCCAGATGTTGTCGTCATTGAAATGATAGTTGTCTTTATGCAAGCGGCAAGTGAACCATGACTGTGCATATGGTACAGTTTTGTGCTCATTCTTGTTTGAGAATATCTCGAAACTTTATCCGTCAACTCCAAGATGGGGGCCTGAGAGAGCCTAGGATGCACCGGTGGGGGCGACTACTGTGCAGAGGAGGAGGTGGAGCAGTTGGACGGGTGTTCCATCCTGATTTATTTGTTCATTGGGATCAGATGCCACTATATATAGACGACTATCCCTATAGTGGGATGAGTTATTGCGGGGACCCGATCTGCCACTGCCGCTTGGTCAAATATGGGGATCTGATGGTAAGTGAAAAATTGCTAATCTTTTATGTGCAGGTAAAGGTCTAGAATATTGTATGTGGTACTGCTTCTTTCTATTTTGATATGCAAATACAACACCGATAAAACCGGCCGAATATATGGGACGACCTGCAGCATCGGGGACCGCAGGACCTAGTGGAGCAAGGGCGTAGAAAAATGAGGATGTAGCAGCCCTCATGGAGGACATCCGTCATAGATGTGAGAGGCTTCTAACCGTTGTTTCAGAGTGCGGTTGGAAGGACTTGGATGACCAGTACATAGAGCCATGTATTGGTCTACCCTCTGAATGGCGAGGGGTCATGTAGTGCATGGCGATGGTTGGACATGGTATGCGTGATCTACAAGCTGCAGGAGTAGAGCCATTGGCTCGGGATCCTCCAGATAGTGATTAGTATGTAGGGGCAGGTGGTGCCCCCAGTTTTGAGTTTTTGTAACATGCTATGGGCATGTCATATGTATCTGAGTAGATGAACTTGAAAACATTTTATACGACACATATTATGGGTATGCATCGTTGTGATATTTTAATGTTATTGTCTTTTGTTAAATATGTGTGCTAAATTCCAATCTAAAATATGATTTGCAATGTTGTCTACATAGTGATTTTGTGCTCTGGGTACATGACTGAAAGTAATGATTTCAAATTCACGCATCAAAAGCTTCACTCGTAAATATCTTCTGAAAAGGATAGGATTATGCACACGATAGACACCATTCAATTGCATGATAAGAAGCAGGGAATCTAAATGAACATGAAGGTGGAGGATGCGATGTGAAAGGGCATTGACTAATAAACCTCGTACTGTGTCATATTCGGCCTGTTTATTGGTAGCAGTACTAATGCATGCCCTGTTCGAGAGAACAAGGGAGTGCAAGGGGGTAAAAATGGCCCAACCTGTCGAGGCTAGATTCTTGGAGTAGTGACTTGCACCATCAGCAAAACCGATATAAGGTGTGGATGGTAGGTCCATATGAAAGGTGCCACAAGACAATAAATGGAAAGATGATGAACAATGCTAGAAACCTGAGTGCAAAGTAGAGATCGAACGCACTCCGCGGGAGGGAGTGATCTGGGAAAGATGTCTACTACTCACACGCTGACAGTAAGGTGGAGTGTGGGAGCTACTGGAGGTGTAACTTGTGCTGAGATTATGAAAGTCACCATGGGCACGGGTGATGTATCCCGTTGATGGGCGGGAAAGATGAATTTAGGGGTGGATGTGGCTTCCATGATGTCATCATCACAATAGAAGATGGAGTGACTGGAGGAAGGGAGACCATATGACGTGGTGAAGCTACCTGAATCATCATCATGAGAAGAAAGGTTCACATGCCTATTGTCACGGGGGATGATGGAAGAACAAGCAAATAAGGGATCTACGGATGTTGAGCCTAGGGTGATCGCTGAATCGAGGTCAAGAGAAACAATAGGGGAAGAGTCGAAGGGAGCTTCCACCCAAGGTCTCATGGATGATGAAAGGTAGAGGATTTTGGCCACACTCTCCTTCATTTCAACATCAGGGGGAGGAATTTCAATGGGAACAGGTAAATCCTCAGTCTGGATTGCAACATATTGCGCAAGTACAGGAGAGGCGAATTGGTTTTATTCAATCTCGTACTCCCGAACTACCTCTAACGAGGCGCGATAATGCATAAGGTGGGGACAATGGTGATAATAATGGCCATGGAGATCACACAATGCACAAGGTTGGTTAGTGTGAATAGCTTTAGGATTCTTGGATGCGGTCGAGGAAGAAGCAGGGGCTTTAGGGACTGTAGACTTAGGGAATGCAACTTTAACCATGGGCTTGATACGGGGTAGTTCAGGACAGTTATGGGTGGCATGGCCGACGACATCACACAAATCACAGGGCTTTGTGGGCAGGGGAGGTGTAGGGTCCATCGAGGTAGCCTTGTCCTTGGAGGCCCTCTTGCGAGCTTTGCCCTTCTTACTCGGAGCGGTTGCAATAGGAGGGGGTTCCTGTTGAGGTGGGTGAGGCACTGTTACAGCGGGAGAAGTCATGGGGACTGGTTGAACTGGGGTCAAAGCAATCTAAGGTTTGGGTTGACCTGGCGGGGTAGCGGCTGGAGGATCAAGGTACCAGACGGGAATCCCAAGGGTCAAGTTAGGGAGAGAGGGGTGGCCATAACAGGTTCCGTATAGATTCTTGGTGGGGGAGCTAGGAATGGCATCTGACCGGAGGGGTAATGGCCAGGTGGAATGACTCATAAATGGTTAAGGCCTGGAGGAACCATTCTAGGAGGGTAAAGAGGCTCATGAATACCAGTTGAAGGGTCAAAAGGAGGAGGTCCAGAAGGCCGAATCTAAGGGTTAGGAGAAGGCTGTGGAGGGTAAGGAGGCTGCTGACTAGCCGAGGCAGGCTGCTTGAGGGCATTCCAAGACAATTGCATCATGCAAACATTCGATGAGCTGGGATCAGAGACAGGTGGAGGAAGACCAGTGAATGTACCAAGCAGTGAGGAATCTTTGTAGACTCCAGGTGAAACACTGGTCAAAGGATCGACAGTTTAGTTGTTGGCCACCGAGAAAATAATGGACTCAGGGGAGGTTTGAGACTTTGGTTCATAATATGTCAACTGGTCAATGATGACTATCTTTCCGTTATGAGGGAAGGACATCTTGTAGTGGACCATGGAAGGGACAGCAGACATCGCATAAGTGTAGCTACGACCCAATAGAATGTTGTAATCTAAGGGGGCATTATGACTTCTACATTAATGAAAACAGTCTTGCCCGCAAGAGTAATAGGAAAATTGCAGAATAAGCCAATGGGCTTTGAGGCATGGCCATCCCATGCTCGGAGAGTGATAGTGGAAGAAGCCAACTCAGGGGATCTGAGTTTCTTCCAAACCAAAGTGGACATCATGCAGGTGGATGCCCCCTCATCAATAATGCACCGGGAAACGTTAGCGTTCTGGATCTTGACTGGGATTTGGAAGGCAACGGAAGTAGGGAGAGGAGGATGTTTTGACCAGTCAACATCAAAGACAATCAATCGATCGTCGGAAGGATCTATAATGCTCATGGCAGATAGTAGAGCTTTTCGTTGTGAAGGGCACGACTGGAGGAGTTCCAGCGTTGAAATGGCTGCAGGGGATTGTGCCAAATCATCGATTATGCTATACGAATGGGTGGCTTTTCTAGAAGCAAAATTTCGACGTAGTGGTCCCTTAGGGATCTTGGTATGAACCTCATCCCTAGGCTAAGGGATCTACAAGGGACCCTTAGGTGTCGAAAGAGGTTTTTTAGAGACCGAAGGAGGCGACTGGGGGACAAACGTAGCGGGAGGCTTGTTGTACTGACAGGACTGAGTCTGAAGATTTATGTCTATGGTTGAAGGTTGATCAGAGTTCATCGTGAGAATCTAGTAATCAGGGGTACTAGATGGAAGAGGTTGGGTAACAGTGTGGTAAACAGGAGGTTGGGAAAAAAGAGGAGGCATGCTGTATCCTGGATACATGCTACCGAGAGGGGAAAAAATGCATGAGGTGCTGGCCCCCCCTGAGGAAAATCAGAGCCCATGGAAGGTTGAGCAATGATGACAAATATGGCACAAAGGAAAAAGAGACCGACAATGCCAGGGAGGTGCAGGATCAACTGATTACAATGTCGAAATAAGGGCAGGGAGGTGCAGTATCAATTGATTTCAATGTTTTTAGAGTATTTTCTTGTGGTGTTAACCAAGCCCTTTTTTTTTAGGGTATTTAGATTTTAATTTTTAAACCTAGACGTTTTTAGAGAAAAATAAAAAGTGCTCTGTATAGCTGTAAATAAACCTGCAAATGACAGTATATAGGCCTGCAAAAACATAAAATAAACAGCTAATAATGTAATAATCTAAACCCAAGGAGGCGGGTATCTCAACAACTAGTCTATAGATGAGTACAAAAGTAATCAAAAAACACTAAAAAATATAATAGATCTAAGGTCAAAAGGGACAGGGATCTAAAAGACAAAATCTGCTGGAAAGTGGTGCAGAAAACAACAACAAATCAGAGGAAAAATTGTTGTAAAAACGGTGGCAAAAGGCTATCTCCTGAAGGGAAATAGAGTGAACCCTAGAGGAAAACCAAAACAAAGCTAGATGAGGTGATTTCAATGGATAATAAGTAGATCTGAAGTGGATCTGAAGGTGAGGTATCAGATCTGAAAAAATGGCTAAAGACTCTAAAATTTCAGACAACTTGCAACAACAAAAAATCTTCCACAAAAAGTGGAGGGTACTGAAGCCCTAGGGGGCTAGGTTCCCACTTAGTTGAGTGAAACAGAACAAGTACAAGTCAAAAACGGGCGGATACGGAGGTTAGATAACCCTGAGCAGAGGCTTAGACAAACCCATAAAACTTTCAGAAAAATCCCTGCAAAAAGTCCAGGTTGCAGTTTCTGACCTGTTTTCAGCAGAGGTCGCAGTTTTTGGGCTGAAAAGTGCACCCTGAAGGTCTAGGTCATAGGTTCTGGGCCAAAAAGTGCGACCTACACTTTTGGCACTCTCAGCGGCAGGTTTTAGAAAAAGTTCACGTCTCAGCTGCGGCTGATGTTTATCACCTGCGCAATAGGTCCGAAAAAACACGGAAGTCATAATTTTTATCGTTTTAGGGTTTTATAGGTTAAAAAAAACATCAAGAAAAGAGAAAACAAGGGGATGAAGATAAATCCTAGGGTTTGAAGCAGCTAGATATGCAAGGATTAGAAAAACAACAACGGTCGTAATCGTAAACCTGTGTGGAGTCGCCAGTTGCTAGTATGAATCTTAATTCCAAGCGTACGAAAAAATACCACTTTAGCTGCACATAATAGACAACCCTAACAGCAGAAATGACTGCTAATATATTTAGATCTGTAGTTAGGTGATCAAGATAAATGCTGCAAAAATCTAGATCTATGCATTAGAAGACATTGAACAGTAGAAAAAACAAGATTTACTCCATGCATCTAATAGACAAGACAATAATATATCAAATGAATTTTGTATTAATGGCATATGGGAGGAAAACACAAGAGGGTGTTCCCCGTTCTCCTCAATGGGATGGGTTCTTGTAAGTCCTCAACACTACAGATCTATAATTTCTCTATCTTGATGGTGTAGAAAACCCAGACAAAAATAGTAGCAAAATATGACTATGATGGTGGATCAATAGTTAGACCAAAAATTTAGATCTAGAGTGATCTTTAGGCAACAAAAGGTGACAAATGAATAGAAAAACCCTTCTATTTATAACAAAATATTGAGTTAGTCTAGATATTGGTGCATAGTTAAAATATTATTAACCAAATCAAGATCCAACTTTTATGGAATATTTTATTATATTTGTTAGAGGGAAAAGGAATTTGACTTGGGTTAAATCCCTTTATTTGTAAATAATAAATAAATAAATGATTTATTTATCATTTTAAGGATGTGGTTGAGTAATAATCAAATAAATAATGATTTATTTAATTATTTAAGGGGGAATTAGTCAAATTTAACAAAGAATACGATTTAAATAGGGTTTAAACAATTATTCTTAGAAAATAATAAGATAAATAATGATTTATCTAATTAATTTCCTTGTTTTGGGTTAAATATAACCAGGAATATTAATTAAACTGTTGTTTAACTAATTATTCCTTGAGGAAAATAAAAAAAATGTATAATTATTTAATATTTCCTCATCAGGTTTCCTGTTTAGACCATAAACAACTTAATAAAGGTGGTTTACTAAGTTATTTTCATAGTGAAAGCAATTTTACTTGGGGTAAAATTGGTCTTACATGGTGTACCTGGGTCCATCTAATGATAATAGGTTAGATGACCAAAAAATGGTGTAACACAGTAAGTACACCCTCATTGCCTTGTTGCTAAGCTATTTGGTGACTCTTTAATGTTTTGAAGTGAAACCCTAATGAAACCCTAATTTCAATTTATGATCATTGTTTATACACCTTGTTCACTTTCCTTAAGCATATATTAGTCACAGGCAAGGTAAATTTCATTCACCTAGGAGTTTCATTGACCTCGTTTGTTCATTCACTTCATTCCCTTCACCTGTTCAAGCTAGCCATCTCATCCCCTTCCCTTTCATCTCATTCCATTTGTACCCTAGGGTTTCATAAGTTAGAGTTTAAAATGTCTGAAGAAGAAGATAGTGGTATTGGTGAGACACAAATGCCAAGAAGAAATGACCATAAAGGAGGGGAAATTAACAGGTTTGAACCAATCACTACAAGAGAACTTATGGCCTCTCCTCTCACTATGCCTTGCTTCAAACATGTGGCTTGTTTTGAGTTTTGTGAGAGAGTGTAGCAAATTCAAAATCACCCGGGGTTAAAAAGATTGTTCATCACTAATCTACATGAAAAACATGTCACTCTTGCTAGGGTCACTTTTTATATGTCCACCAATGCTATTGTAGTTGCTACAGGGATGCCTAGTGTGGGAGAGAGTTGGTTTAAACAAGCAAACTTGGATATGAGCTATTATGAACCGTACCTCAAAACTAGGTACAAGGATCACAAGAAGTCAATTTTCCCCTTCTCTCATCTCCTTGACTGGTATGTTCCCATGATGAGGATAATCATGAAATACTTCACTTGTGAGGGGAGGTTTTCTCGACTCTAATCATATCATATCCGATTCCTCATGCATTTCACTAGATTTAGAATGCTATACACACCTTACTATCTTTTCCGTAGCATTGACAAGATGGCTTACATTGTGAAAAAGAGGGATTACAATGATCAAATGCAGTGTCTATTTCATCATTCACTCATCAAAATGGTGGTCATGCATTAGCTTCAGCAGAATAACATTTCTTGGGATGCATTAACTGCAAATGAGGTTTTCACTACCCCACCTAGCCATTTTGAGCAGGATATCCCTTCATTATCTCATCCTCTCGTATCCACTTCTCCATCACATCCCGCTGTTCATACATCACCACCCACTCACATCCATTCATCTCATGTTGATCCTACCTCATCACCTTTCTATAACCCTTCACCATCACATCATGATATTGAAGCATCAAGCAGTGAAAGGGACCTTGAGGTAGTTTGCACTAAAATGACTGATATTGATCCATTTCCCATGAAATATCAAAGAAGCCATAGGAATGTGTTTTCTTCACATGGTGTGAAAGGGGCCATGCCTTCTTCATCAGAAAAACAGGTAGAAAAGGGCAAGGAAAAGGCTGCAGAGCCTATCATTATTGAGTAGGAGGACAAACATGAAACTGAGCAGGAGTTTCCGTTGATTGAGATTGATGAGGAGGATGAAGATAGAGCCATGAGTGCAATGATTAGAGGCAAGGAGGCTAATATCAATGAGGTTCAAGCCAATATTCATAGAGCACAGTACATAATTGACTTTCTTGAGCTAGAAAATCAACAATTTAAGACTAAGCAAACCATCAGTGAAGTCAAGAAAATCAGAGCTCAGAGAGAGGCAGGAAAGGCCAAGGCCTTGCTGGAGGATACCTTGGAAATATTTGATATGAGTGATGATGAAGAAGATTAGCTTCTGAGACAGATACTGAGGACAATTGGGCTAAAGAGGGCTTTAGCTCGGGAAAGGCGAAAGAGGTCGAATTGGCAGAGCAACTTACTCCAAGTGAGCTGCTTGCCATAGAGATTAGCAGAGACAGAGAGACTTGGCTTGAGAGAGCCAATTTACATATGTATGGCCTACTAGAGAGGGAAAATAAAGACATTGACATTCAAAGGAAGATGGTGAAACACTATGCGATGAGAAACATGATTGCAAGGGCCAGGCTCAAATGAACCCATGTAAATATTCAAGCTTTGAAGGAGCCAAAGGAGAAGGAGAAGTTGAAAATTCTTGCAGAGGTGTCTATCCATGCCTCTAACCCATAAATCAGCAAGAAAATTCATAATTTAGGTACATGTGGCATTCTTGTGCAAATTTTTATTTTTGGACAGTTTAGCACATAGAAAATTTGCTAAACGCACAACACCACTGGCACTGCGCTCTTTTTTGAGGCATCCAATTGATTAATGGCCACCACCATCATGTTAATAATGACAAGGACATCAAATCCAGCAATTTTCAGAATATTTGGAGCAGAACTGTTCCTTCAAAGAGGCAAAAAACCACCAAACAATCATGTTTATGCCCTCTTTTTGACCTTGGCACTGCGCGTTTACCAGTCTTGGGAGAATAGGTTTTTAACAATACATATGGACACCATTTTGGAAAATAGAGGCATATCTAAAAAATAGACTTAGATACCTTTCCAATGAGCTATCATGGAGCTTATTTTGACAACGGTAAGGCCTCCAAAAGTGGCTTAAAAAACAGGTCGAATTTTTTTTCATGGCGCTGTGCTTTTACCAGGAAATTTACATTTTCACCAGTTTCATCAAATTTTTAAGTTTCACTTCTGTTTCACTTTTTTCTTGGGTAAATGAAGAATTTACCAATGTAAATGTCATATTTTACTTTTACCTAAGGTAGATACATTAATTAAGTCATTAGTTGAAGTCAAATGTATCAGTTCTTAAAGATAGGAATGAGTCACTTTCCTCATCCTAGACTCTAGCTTTCAGTTCAACTTTTGATGTAACAACTCCCTAACTTCATGGATTCGACTCCTGAGGATGAGAGGAAGTGGTTTTGAGGTCTATAAGGTGTAATTTTTTAGTCATTTTAATGGTTGGCATCATTTTGAGAGATTGTATTTATCAAGTATCATCTTGGCTTGGACATTAATGGAAATTTGCAGCTATTTTCTTGGGATCCATGTAGTATGAGTTTTAGACATATTTTCCCCTCCGTTATCAATTTTTTAGAATGTGTTTTTAATTCATAAACAATTTAATATCTATAATATACTTGATTTCAAGTTGAAAGACATAATCCATATTTATTTATGCTCTATTTTGGGAAATTTAGTATAATGTGTTCCTTCTCTTCAGTTTAGGGAAAATACATTCCAGATGCTTTCCCTAGCTTCTCACTGGTATTTTCTTCTCATTTAATCCTCTTTTGAATGTTAAATCTCTTACCTACCTTGCACCATCAAAAAGACTACAATTTCATCCCCTTGGCCCTGATCTATTCCCCTTGACCTAATCCCTGTTCAGTGAGCCCAACTCTAAAATCAAAATCAAAACCCCATGTATTCCTCAACTAGCCTAAAATATTTTTCATCCAGCCCTCTTGGCTGTGATGTTTGTGGAGAGATCCATCTCTGACTTGGTAGGGCTAGATACTAAGTCTAAAGTTTGGTTTGAGGTTACCTCGGGATTGCCTCTCTCAGCCTGAGGTTCAATCTGAGTGATAACTGGAAGTTGATGTGTTAATGTTATCTTCACAAGCAGAGGTATTTGGGAAGAATTATTGTTGAGCAGGGAAGAAAGTGGATTAATTATTTTAACAATATTTATTGATGAATTGTATGTCATAGAAGGGTTTGATATGATAATATTTGTTGATGTAGCTAGGGTTTGATGTAAAGACTAGGAAAAGGAAGAATTTATTGACTGTGATTATTTTCCAATCTCTTGTATTGTAGTTTCATTATATTGATATCGAGCAGAGGTGGATCCAATCTAGAAATCATGAAACGTAACCCATTAACTGATTAGGGTGGTAGGGTGCTGAAAGGAAAAAAAGTGAAGTCTCTTTCAGGTTGGATCTTTAGAACACTTTAGGGTGACAGGGTGGTGCTAAGGTAGGTTGGAGGCCACATAGGACATTAGAGTGTCCTACTAGCTATAGATGGTAAACAGGGTGTTGGAGCATCCTTCAGGTTGGATCATGTAAACTAGGGCATTTCTGCATCCTTCCAATTGGAGCTGGTGAATCGGGAATTTGGAGCATCCTTCAGGATGGAGCATGTAAATAAGGGGTTTGTATCCTCCCTCAGTTGGAGCTAAAAGTATTGACGAAATATTTTGAAGAAAAATATTAAGAAGTGTTTGGTGGTTTTTCTCCTGGAAGGGTTTCCACCTAAAAATGTGTTGTCTACTATGTTAATGTTTTCACATATTAAATGGTGTTGTTTACTATTTTTTTATGTTACATCTGATGATAATTTTATTTAACACTCTGTGAAATAAAAAATATACTAATTGAAGAGAAATATTGATTCACCCCCCTCTTAGTATGTCCAACAAGAGCGACATCAATATTGGGTCAACTACTCACAATAATGTTAAATACGATGTCATTATAGGACTTTTGGCTAATGTGTCTGAGTAAGGTATCCTTTATTTGCATGTTCTCCTTCATTCTCAGCTTGTTGTATCGTAATTGAATAAAAACTTCAATGTTTGTGACCCTTGTATTTTTCATAAATACTTGCATGCACAATTATTAGCACGTTGTTTTGACCATATCATATTTTCCCATATACCAAGAATTCAAAATCATGTTGTTGACCACATAGTTAATCAAATCCTAGACTACAAAGGGTTACATACAATTCATCATCGAGATAGATAAAGCAGATAAAGCACAATTAAGTGAATCTTCACATGAATAAATGAAAATATATCATATGTATACATTCATCATCACATGCACACATCATATATATCAAAAAATAGTTTTTATATACATCGAATGGCCATCACCAGAAAAATGAAGCATCTACAAAAATAGGGAAGCACACTCATGATGGGTGCTTCCCCATCAAAAATACATCTAAGTTCAAGGCACATCACCCCCCTCACCACGTGGCTGGAGGTCCTCCAATATCCCCCTTCCATATACCAAAAATTGAGCGCATTGTGTTCATTGCGACCACTACTCGATGGAGAACCGAGTGCTAGTACTTATCTGGCAACATCGTCCTCTTGATGACATCCTCCTCAAAAATCACCTAGTTTTCCTCAAGTAAAGCAATCAGAAGGCATGTCAATATATGCATCACATCCAACTCCCTGTACTTGACATCCTCTACATGGGCCCGAAGCCTCTAGATATCCACCTTGAGACCTGCCACTTCAATCCCCACCTACAGGCCCACCACCTTGATTTCCACTTGGAGGCCCACTGTCTCTCTCCCCTCTCGAGGGGAACCTATCTCCAAGTGCACCCATTGTGTTGGTCACTCCTTTGTGACCCCCTCCTAAGGTCATATATAAGCACCATTAGCACCAAATAATCTTCCCTGGGGGTGCCCACGAGGACCCGTATCTACAAAAGCAACATATCCAGTGTTAGTACAAGGTACACCATAAAAAACATATAACTGAAAAATATAAATGTAGATAAAAACATGTACTCACATACCTGCGGATCCCTAAGAATATAATCGGTGAAACCCCATGTTAGGATCAACCCTAAAGTCCATTCCCTCATAAGGGAACTCCAAAATCAACTAAGTGTTTGAAATAATCCAACCCTTGGTCGTATTAGTTGAGTATTGATGCACCTCAACAACACCATCTTAGGGCATCTACGGAACCCATTTCCTGATTTGGGGATCCCTCGGAGGACCTGGGTCCACTTGAATAATTGGTAATAGCATGATAGCTATATGATCATTCTCTAATGCATCATATGAGCCCAACCAAAGAAACTACTAGCACACATCCACTCCAACACTGCCAGTTGTACCATTGTAAGCTAGTGTGGGGCCATAGTCTTGAAAATGCGAACAATCACAATCTTCCCTTCTTGTGTAGCTAAGTCTAGGATGGACTCATTCATGATGTTTCATCTTTCAAAAGGGTCAGCACCACACCACTGTGCAGCCCACTCAACCAGTATGGGCCCACCTTGAGGAAGCTCTACAAGAAGCACCTCCCCTCAAGGCACTAATCTTGTCGAAAAATACACATCCACCTCTACCGAGAATGGAAGGTATGTCCCCCATATTTTGAAGACATATTGTGATGGTAGCCATCAAATAATAAAAAATCATAAGAACTCATCATGCAAACTCAACAACTGGTTATGAAAGAAATTTAATAGCCCCCATCCAGCTAAGGTTTCCCGTCCTTGGGAATCTATAGCTACTACATCCTAGAATTCCCTCCAATAACTCTATTATCATAGCAGCATGTTGCAGATGTGACCCCCATGAGGTCAATGAAAGAATGAAAAAAGAAGGTCAAAGACACTAAATTTCCCAAATTTTGTAACCCACGTGATTATTCATCAAAAAATTGTGTGAGCCTCACGCTTATTCGATTAACAAGCATGAGGGGCCTTGCACCTATTCCATTAATAGGTGCAAGAGGCCTCACACATGTTTTCCTCATAGTAACAACCAATGTCATGGTTGTATCATCCTAGATCACAGGACCCCTTTGTAGGGGGGTCTCACACTTTTTTTCTAAATAATCACTACCATGTTGTGATTGTATTTCCCTGAGATGTGATACCATCATGGCACATCCTCCATAACCAATGATGTCTCATGCAACTGTGAGCTAGTCACCTCTGATGGTATAGATATATATATTTTTTGTCGTACATCCCATCATTTATGGCCTATTTACCCTAGAACTACTGAATTGACAAAGGGGGTCTTATGATGACTAACTTGGATCTCTTTGCACAATGAATAAATATTATGGGTGATCGCAATAGAATAAAAAATCAATGGGATCCACACCAAGCTCTATGTTAACAAGTACAAAGGAGCTAGAAATGTGGGCCCCACTACCCTTATATGCGCCATTTTTTCCATTCTTCTGGAGGCCCATATGGGAACCCATGATCTCCTTTCACAAAACCATTAGTGGCTTTGGAATCAGGATACCTTCATCTACGCCATGGTAATTCCTTTCAATTCATTAAAATTTTTCATTTTTGGTCTTGTTTCACATTCATAGTACCCCTCGCGTGCCCCGTTATGTATTTTTTAGGTGCATCTTATTCATTATTTCCAGTAGACATGTTTTTTCTAATTAATATGCTTTCATTTTGGGTATTGGCTTCCAATTTGTGGGTCGTTAGCAAATTCTTTCCTGAACTCAGTCCCTCGGTTCACCAATCGATGGTTAAGGTATTATTCTTCACTAAGCATGATAGGTTTCACCTAGAAAATTTTCATATCTTGACATCATTTCTCTGAAATTAATCATAAGCTCCATCATCTCAACCATTTTTACCCTCACCTTCCACTTTCACTTGGTAAATGTTCATGTTGGACGATAGATATTTTTACCCACATGGATTACCCCATTTATTAGTCCTCAAGATTTTATTGGTATCCATGACCACTATTTTAGGCCTTGGAGACATCTAATTTGCACAATTTAAAGAAGAGCCTCATATCCCTTCTGCACCTTCCTACTTACCACCCTACTCCCAGGCAACCATTCCTTTATAATACTCATGAATGCACCATTTCATTCTCCACTTTTCCTACCATCAATTGACATTACACTAGAATATCTGCAACATTATATCTATTTCACTCACCTCACAATGAAACTAGAAAATGGGCCCCTCGCCTTCTACAGATACCCACCTACATCATTACGCAAGCCAAGATACTCTTAGGGAACCCGTCTCCATGTTTATACATCGAAAACAAATTTTAAATTATTTTGGAAAGTGTATGAATATTTTTTTGGAAAATAATTCTCACCCATATTTTTGTGTTGATTACTTGGTGGTAGTCCCTAGACGCCCTTGGTTGGAGCTTTCTTTTTACTCAACTCACACACACATCATTAATCACAATTTGATTCACTCATCCACCGAACGGCCTTAACATACATATACCTCCCATGGATATCTTATTGACCCTAAGGGCATAGACCCTAGCACTCTTGTTTTTATTTCCACCACTAGCATTATAGCTCCAACCTTGGGTAATTTTATGTATCCCTGAGATACGTTCATATCTCATTATTATGCCTTTGACCCATCATTTTACATTATCTTCCTTAGCTTCGTAAGAGATTCCCTGGAATCATTTTTCGGGCGATTAGCGCTTCTTTTATTTAAACCTCAACACTCATATTCCATAATCAAATTAGTACCATGATTTCTCCCCACCTTTTCAAGAAATTATTGGGTGTAAAAGTGGGAACTCTCATTTCCCATTGATTTCACTGGACCCCCTAAAGTTCAAAATCAACATATGTTTTCACTTCAAGGGTGTATTGTACTTTATGATCATTGTAGTTCTCTCATTTAGTTGAAGACCCATTTATCTGACCACACCTCTTTCAATAGTTATTTGTATATGATGCATGGGGGAACATAGGTCAGCCTATTTGTGAGAGGCACCCACATGGGAGAAATCAGTTATCTTATTCAGCTAGAAACACGTCAACCTCTTCAACGTTGACCTGACACGATTTTCTTGTGTGTTTGTAATATTTGAGTCATAGTCAACATAACGAGCATGGGATATCTATGCCACGTATATGATGGGCCTCTAAATTAGACACAAATTAAGGCCCATCTAACCTTTTAATGCAGGGGCATTAGGCCCAAGACACTTTTTGTACATAAATAAACCTAAGGGGGGGTCTCATGTTTTGTTTCCCCATGTAAATATTCATAGTTGAGTTATTTTAATTAATTATAAGGGAAAATATTGTAACTGCCCGAATGATTAATGGGCACTTGAAGAGATATTCAGTTTCAGAAGTTAGGCTAGCTTTAGGAGTCCAAGAGTCATCAAGGAAGTGAATCGATTGATTTCCAATATGTATAGAAATAAACTTCTATGACAGAGTCGAGGGACCTGCACATAGACCTGCTTGTACCTGCAGAGAGCTGCATAGATTGGGATAGTGAGGAAGAAGGCCATAGAGTTGAAGACCTGGTCGAGATAAGAAGTTTGTAAGAGAATTCATTTAATGAGAAAGAATTTGTTCAGTATGTCATGTGCATTGTGATTTAGTTTTGTATGTGAATTTTTCGAGTTAAATCATGTGTGAATGTATATCCTCTTTGCTTGAATAAGTTCTGTGTGAACATATGTATGCATCCTAATGGAGGATAATTGAAATCCGTGATAATTAAGAAACCCTGTGATGGGATTAATGGTGCTCTGTATATAGTTAGAGGAACCGATGTTAATATGATCGACAGTGTATCCCAAACTGGTAGACAGTGGAGTTATATATTCATTGAATATATGTCATGAACAAAGATATGGTTTTAAGCCCCACATGGAAGGGTCTACGCTATTAGTAAGGAACTGACTGGCGTTCATGGAGAAAGGAACGAGGAGCGAGGGCGTATCAGTTACAACGCGGAAGAACTAAAAAAAATTATTTGGCGTTGAACTCTCGGTGGAATACAGACTAACACTTCGAAATTATGAACGGAACCTGGAAGGAAAGAGGTGGAACATAACAAAAGAAAGCACGACGAAACTTGGAGTAGAGGGGCAGAACCACGAAGGAGGAACAGTGAACACGGTTTAGAGCTAACCGGTGGATTTGATCGCACCACCTTTACATGATGAGCGGTATTGGAGGAATTGGGAGCGATTCCATAGATTGACCGACACGTGGCTTCAAGGGCTCTGGAGAAACCACTTTCATTGCGCGCCATCACGCGTTATCATTCGTGCATCTATGCCTAGCAATATCCATCGGATCGTATGGAGCAAGGCGACGTGATCTCTGCCATCGGATGTGGAAGGCTCATCAGCGCTGGGCCCCAGTTCTAAATTATATTAATTGGGACCTTTTAAACTAAGGTTGCAGGGTTAATAGAGGATGTTGAATATGCGAAGGGGGCGAAACACGAAATATGTGATGTGATTTAATATATGCGTCTGCCGAGGGATGAGTAAGGGCTTGGACCTTAGGAGTATTGGTCTTGCGAACGAATAAACCTGGGGGTCGACATATGAATTTCTATGAAGTGTGCTGGATACGAGACCGGTTCTTTGTGGGGTTGTTATTAAGAGAGCATTTTTGTATGTCTTGGGGAGGTCATTACTAAAGGAGGAAATTGGATTGATATCTCAATCTCAGTTTGAGATATTAAAAGCCTTAGTTTAATTATCTAATTGCCAGACCAAGAAAATAGAACAGTGTGAGTTGCCCGAGATGTGAAGTTGATTGGGGCAAGAAAAATTGGATGCATTTACACACAGATTGAGGTTGGGACCAAGGTAAACCGGGGCTATGGGTAGTCCCTGCTGTCACCTTTCTTAGGCACATAAAGGTTATATTAAACCTCTCCTTCTACACTTGATAATGTTTTTTTAGCTTTTATATGTTCTTAAGAAATTTTATATATAATTGCATATTTGTGCCTAATATTATTTATTTTTGAAGAATATTGTAAGAATATTGGGAAGATTATGAAGATTTTGAGTAGAATATAATTTAGGGACTTGCTCCCTACTATAGGAGGATGAATATTGGAGAATAAATTAACAAAATATCATGAATTTATTGAGAAAATATGGAGTTCCAATGATTGAGAAAATCTAGGAATGTGTTCTCTGTCATTTAATGAAGATTCCTATTCTTGGGAACCATATCCACTATTTGAGCGATTTTGGAGGGTAAATATTACTCCTTTCATGGATAATTCTTCCTCATCATTTTGTATAAGTACCAATTCAAATTGGCCTATAGGGGCATGTATTTCTTAGACTTATTGTGGAGAAAACTTATTTTTTGCAGCTCCACTTTTATTTATAACAGAGTTGTACTTGGACTGATTCAATAATAAATTTTGGTGCAATTTTTAGCTTCTAAAGATTTTTTTCTTCCATAGGAATCTGCGTCTCCTTGGGCTTGGCCATCCCAAGAGCCTGATAGCCCTCTTGCACAATTTATTTATGTTCTTTTATGCATCTATTTTTCTTGTTTTGTTTATCCATGTATTTAGTATTGATGCTTTCCTTGCTATAGGATTGAGTTAAATGATTGAATTGAGTTCTTTTACAGGTTCACAAGAATTATTCATACTTATAATAAATTTGGAAGATCATCTTCATCATTGAGCTACTTGGATTTGGTTACTAGTTCATGAATATAGGATTTTTGGAAATGCCTTGTAGAAAAATAGTAGTATTTTTATGCTATTTTTTAGAATGGGTTAATGAGCTTCATTTAAGTTGATTCCACTTGTATTAGGTCATAAAAAAATTCAAGTTAATAAAAAAAATTACCCCATTGAATTTTCACTTCATTAGGTTAGGCGTTTGATAAATTAACTAGCTCACTAGTTCTTGAATCTCCATTTTTTAGAGTAGTGATTTTTTGTTATTTTTTAGCACGTGTGAACAGGGATATTTTGGAGTGATTCCACTTGGAATGGACACCTAATACATCTTAATTAATTAAAAAAAAATTCCCATTCCATTTTAATTTTAATTACTTATTCATTCGGTGAGTTATCTCTTGAACAGGGCTTCGTGTGGCAAAAACAAAAATTCTTGTATCACTCTTGTAGCACATGTAAACTTGACTATATTTGCTGCCAAAGCTTGGTTTTTGTCCCTTAGGCTTGAATAATGACCCCTAAGATCTAAATCCATGATTGAGGAAGAATAAAAACCACTTAGGACAAGCATTTTTACAAAGTAGATTAGGCCTATTTATTTGAATTTGTGCTCTTAGGATTTCAATTACAAATTGTTGCTCTTGCCTAGGATTAATTTCCTTTCAAAGAAACACTTCCATTTTTCAATTAGTTTAGGCTTTTATTTCATGATATTCACTCCTTTACATCAGATAAAAAAAACAAAGACGCATTGTATGTTGCACATATAGTGTTGATACCTCTTAAGTTAGTACGAACCTCGGGTTGATAATTAAAGTTGGTAGCCTTGGGAGTTGCAACATTCTTGTTGAAATATTGAGGCTCATCACTTTTTGGCATCGTTTTCGGGGATGTGTGAAAGTATTCATTGTTTTCTTCCCTAGTTGATTCATTTCTTTTCTTTCTACAAAAACAAAAAGATTTTCATTAGGCATATTTCATTTCAAAAACAGAAAATTGCATTGCATTAGCATTCTTATTCAAAAAAAAAAAAAAAAAAATCCAACATCAACCCCTCCATTTGATCACGTGGTGCAGTAAGAACCAAATCACCATCCAATTTTGCAGGTATAATAAGAAGAGGTGGAAAATAATGTAGAAGAAATGGATTGAGATGATGACAATGAAGAATTCTTCTTGGATTTCCCATTCAATATACTGATGTCACGGTGCATATGAATAACATCCCTCCATATTTCCTTCCCAACTTCCATGGTATGAGGTTAGAGGATCTGGAAACATTTCTCTTTGAATTTCAAATTGTTTATATATTTTATGGTTACTTATTAAACACCCAAAAATTGAGATTGTTTCCGGCAACATTGAAGGATAGATCTCTTATATGGTTCATGAGTTAGGTACTAATTCAATAAGATCATGGAATGATATGCAAGAGTTATTTATAGAAAAATATAAAGATCATGATCTTAAAGAAGAAACTTTTAGAATGAATAAAAAGGAATATGAGAGCCTTGAGGATCTAATAGAGAGGTTCATGTATAATGTTAAGAGGGAAAAATTACATCATTTAGGATTTGACACACTAAAAAATCTATTACTTACAAAAATTAGGGATGAGTGGATTGATCTCCTTGATATCATGAGTAAAGGAGATGTATACCAATTATCATTTGAAGATATTTGTGAAACATTCAAGCGCATATCAATAGGAAGGGAAAGCTTAAGTAAATCAACAACAACATTGGTAAGTGAATATGAGCTTGGAAATGTCTTGACAACTTTAAAACAGAAATTCCTAGCAATATAAGTGGACAAGTAGGATTTTTAAGAATGAAGAATGAGAAAAATTAAGATGTTGATATTTGTGTTATCCATGGATAATCATATGTTACTAAATATTTTACATCATTATCAAGGTTGAAGGAATTGTACCAAGAATAAAATGGAGCAAGTAAATCACCAAAGAAACTCTATTATGTAGCTCTAAGAGGACGATGGAAACCTAGCCAACCTGGTATGTTTCAAGAACCTAATTCACAATTTCAAGCCTATGCACATTCATCTCAAAGTAATTGAAACAAACTCCCTCCTTGGAAACATGGGCCATCTCAACCCAAAAACCAATCTTGGCAACAAGGTTGGAAAGAACCTTATGGGATAAATCCACAATATCTTGAATATTTTCCTCAATATCCTCCATACCCAACTCCATGTTATCCCTGTCATCCACCTCCACCACAACCACAACCTCAACCACATCCATCTCAAATATCCACTCCCACTCAACTACCTGTACCACCATTTCCAAACCCACACAAGGAAGTAGCTCAACCCACTTACAATGTTAAGGTACAATACTACCAAACATACCCTATTGATCTAAATGGTATCCATCTTAGCTCAGGAAGAGTATTGAAAAAAAATGATTCTCATGATGTCATTAAAGGACAACATTTAGAAAAATAAGATTCAAATAAGAAGACCAAAGAATCATGGGTTGCACATGATGAAGAGAAAACAATCAAAATCAGATATTAAGAAATTTCCCTCATGTTTACCATCAGATCCTCCATGTGTTCAAGGAAACAATTAGAAAAAAGAGGAAGATTTGAATGCCATGGTAGAAGAAGAAAAAAAATGAGATCCAAATGTGCAAGTAGACCGGGGACATCATAACTATATTGAAATATGGTTCCATACAATCATTAAGTTGCAGCGACACACTCTTCTTCAACAATACTTGATATCTTCTTAGTCAAAGCAGTTGGTCTCTCATATTCAGGTACATGTCAAAGCATAAATTTCGAGCCTACACATGAGTTATTCTGTCATCTTGATGTGGACATGGCTCCATTGGAAGTATTCCTATACTTGAAAGAGATTTTTCTTTTTTAAGTAGAGTAGGATAGAGTAAAAAAATAATAATAATAAAATGGAAAAAGAGAAAAAATAAAATAAAATCTCAAGTGAAAACATCTTTTGAGGTGCATGAGATTGGCTCATTGATTGAAAACCTCCATGAGGTGGTAAATGGGTTGGAAAAGGGAGAAAAATAAAATATCCTAGGTGAAAACCTTCTTTGAGTCACCTAGGTAGACCTACTAGTTAAAAACCTCATTGAGGCAGCTAGTAGGCCTAAGAAAAAAAATGAAAAAAATGAAAAGAAAAATTTATTTGCTCCATGTATCTCTCTCTAATGAATGAAGGTGCTCACCAACCTTTGAAAGCAACAAAAACAAGTTGGCACCAAAAGAAAATTTGGTCAAAAATTTAGTCAAATTAAGTCAAACTTGAAATTTATCCTCCTTTTCTCAGATGCTCCAAAAGGAACAAGGTCATTCCAGTCCATCACCCTCATCCATTTCCAACATCTGCCCATAATTTCCAAGCCTTTCTCATTCATTTTCCTCGCCTTCCTTAAAATGCTATAGGAAATCTTGTTTTTTCTACAGGAAGTCTTGTTTTTTAGCAAAAAATTGTTTTTATTGTTTCTTGAAAACCGTGCATCCATTGGCTGAGTTGTTTCATGTGGATATGCATATATATGATGGTAACTATTTGATCAATCGAGTGAATTTGATAAACATCAAAGGTGAAGACATATTTCTTATAATCATCTGATGTATAGGGAAAACAAACTACTGCTTGAAGAAAAGAAATATTCATCTACCTTTTTGCTATGTCAAAGGTTGAGAGAAGCCTATGTTGAGAAGTTGTCGTTTTATTCCAAAGTTTTGCATAAGTAGAAGCTTTAAGAATTTCATTTATTTTCTTGATCTCCTTGTATTTAGCAAAAATGTTTGGTTGAGCTTGATCAAGAACCAATTCTAAAGCTTGAGATGTGTTCAAAGTCTCTTGAGAGGACGAGGAGGAGGGGATCCTATGAAAATATCCTCAGTGCCTGGGAAGCTGGTCGCACAAGTACCTGTGAAAACTATAGTGGATTGTTGATCTCCTTCCTATAGAAACTTTGTTAATAGATCAATTTTGTGTTTTTTCTTGTAGACATGAACTTCCTTTGCCCCAATCTCTATAACTGAAGGAGAGATATCCTCCCTTGGTATTTTTCCCTATTTCTCTTGGGGCACTGGAGTTTGTGAAGTTTTTGTGGATAGAACCTATTATTATACCTCATGTAGATTGTTTTCTTCCCACTGCTCTTGATTCATGAACTTATCTATTTCTGTCATTGTAGTGTGGGGATATGGAATATTTTTTTGTTCTACTCTGAGGTTGGTAATGATACCAAAAGGGTCATATGACCAAGTAAAACTGAACTTAAAATCCATTTTTTTTAGGAGTAAGTCAACTTCCTTGCCTACTGCCCTGGTATTGCAAATGAATGGCCCAATTTTTGTTTTTATTTTGAACCGTGGCTTCTTATTTTCTGCCAAAAAATGGAAATCATCCATATTCATCATTTTCCTTATATACTCTAATGAAAATATCCTAACAAGGATAATTTTTGGCAGCCTATAAGGCTATATGGAGGCAATTCATAGCCATACACTTCATTTCTTTGTAGTTCTGGTACAAGTACCAGCCCCATGTCTTGTTTTCTCAGTAAGGTGCAAATATCTATTTATCTCTGGCCCTATCCTTGGTTGAATCTCACTGCTTAACAAGCATGCAAGTAGCTATATATAGAAATTGGTCAATAACTTCATTTTAGGTGTACTCAGTAGTATGTTCCCTCACTAGGGAGGTCCAATGAATCACGGGTTGCACTTTTTCCTGTTCATCTAACTTTTGTAATGCAAATTTAAATTTGTCTCCTTGGTAAAACATGAATAAATAAACCATCACTGAAACATATTTGAAACTTCCTTCTGTAGAAAATTTCAGCAGTTGATCATTGATAGTACTAGCCAGGAATTCATTGTATTTAAATAAAATGGAAGGATTTTTGTCCTTGGAGAAGATTGACAAGAAACCCATAATCACTTCATTTACCCATTAATATGATTGGTAACCTAGGAGACAGGAAACTATGGAGATGATTTGCTTTGTCATCTCAGGAAACATGGAGGATGGATATGGAGGAATTTTTTTAGGTAATTGGGCATCTTCTAGTAGGAAAATTTCAACGATTTTGGATCTGGTGGGAAAATTAAGGTTCTTATACAAATCTATGAGGCATTATTCTAAGAATTGTTTGAGGGCTTCATTATTTGGTATTTGCAACATTTTATCGATTGTTTTAGTAGTAATTGTGAACAGAACATCACCATTATGGGCTACAATGGATTTTTGGTTGGGAATGTACCTGGAATGGCACCATATTACAAACTCTGAAAAATGATGGGTTTGGGGAAACATGAATTGGGGCAGGAGGGAGTCCCATAGCCCTAACTGATCACTCTGATCCATATGGATCTATTTAAACCAATTATGTAATTCATGTAAATCAAATTGACAAGTAGTTTTAAGGATTTTACAGCGTTTATCCACTAGGGGTAGGTGATCTAGGTCAACATTGGGAGGTAGCATAGGGTTTTATTATCCTTTATTTATTTTCCCTTTAGGATCCATGATAATTCAAAGAGAGGAAGAGAATTGTTGAATTACCAGGGAAATTTGAAGCTTGGAAGTTTTTATGTGATTATGGCGGGTAATTTGGCTGATTGGACACAACAAGAGCTCTGGTTTGGCTGACTGGATGCAACAGTGGATTGAGTTTGATGACTAGCTTCCTGTAGGATGTCCTGGAAAGAGAGTGCAGAAGGGGGCCACCGGTCAGGGTTGCAGAAAATTATATAATCCACTGTTAGAGTGTAATGGTAATGGAGGAATATATGTTAATAGGGGAAATTTTCACATGGTGAACGGGTACTTTAACAGTCTTTGGAGTGGGTTGGATAGGTGTTAGGAAGGGAGTGGCGGAGGAATTTAGGGAGCATACACAAGGCAGAGATGTGGTAGTATGGGAGTGAATGTGAGGAGGAGACGTGGAAGTATGGAGTGTCTGCGAGGAGGAGACTAGGCAGCGGGTTCAACGACTCTTTTGATAGTTGGGAGTGATAAGGGTTTTTTTCGAAGGGGGGGGGGGGTGCAGTGGTATGTAGTTTTTAGAGTGGGGGGTACGAAACAGTTGAGAAATTTCCACGTCGGAGAGAGGTAAACCGCTTTTCGAACCCACCCCCCCCTTGTGATTAACAGTCGGAAGGGCTAGGGGGTGTTGGGCCTCCGTTTTGTCTTATTTATTTGAAATTTATCTCATGTTGTCGATGGCTAAATGATTATTTTCAAAGAGTATTTTTTACTTCCCTGTTTTAACTGTATTAAAATATCATTAATAAAATTTTAATAGAGGCTTGTCTATTGTAGGTTTAAAAGTGGTTCGATCATGCATTGACCTGCTTGCACCATGCAACAGATCCCTGCACCACTTTATGGTTGCCTGCACTCCGAAGGATTCCTGGACTACACTCATGTTCCTGCACTAGAGTCAAGAAATGTGTTATGTTATGCTACTCCAATATGATTTGCTGGATTCATCCACATTGCAGCATCAACATTGGACTCCTTGTTAGATATGATGGCAGGAGGGATTCTCTGGTTCACACATCTATCAATGAAGGATATGAACATATACAAGTATCCAGTTGGGAACAACCTATTGTATTTTCTACCAGAATGGTAACTTTAGGATTCAAGGTGTTGATTGAAGTTGTTAGATATTTTATTGAAGATAAAGGTTCTACCAATATGTCATACTCATAGTCGGAGTAGCTACATATCATTATTAGCTCTTCGGTTGTACTCTAGAACCTCTAGAAGTGAGATAATACGAGCTTATGCAAATGATCACTATATTGATGTTGTCACCAATGTTAATTAAAAGCTTAAGTAGTCCTAATCGATTTCATTGTATGAGCATGCGATAAGGATCTACACTAGCTTAATCAATGTCAATGATTATCATTAACCTGGTGTGGAAGCAGAAAAGAAGGCTTCTAGAGAAGTATTGGCTCTTCGAAAGAGGGTCCTTTCTGTTCTGAATGAGGCCGACTGCAAAGAACCCATTGAGTCATTTTCATTGGCCCATATAGCAGAACGATGGCATTCTGACTACGACAAGCACTCTCGATGACTGGGCACTAATTTTTGAAGGTATTTGCGGGTCCCCTTCCAGCATCAAGGTTTTTTAGTGAAGAGTGCGATGTTGAAGACTTGTACACAGAAATTTCATTTCTACAATTTTTTCTAGAAAAGCGCTAAAGGGAAAATCCTTTCGCACATTTGATTGGGAAATTGGGACGTCCATTGCACCGCACCAATGGTTTTAATTCGTATTTTATGATCATGATTTGGAGAGCTACTCTCATGGGTATCAAATCCCACAATGGTCATAAAGAGCTATTCGACTGGTTATTTGGTGTTACACCCAAATATTAGTGCCTACATTGTTGATGATTCCTCCAACGGATTGCATGTATTTAATTTCCAAGTGAGTTGTCCATGAACAATAAAATTTTTTGTTGCGTTATGACAATAATTCTAGAAATTTGAAGGAGCATTCAAATCATACTATCACCATTCCAGTAAAAGAGGAACGATTCACCTGAATTGTTCCCTATTTCGATATTTAGTTGCAAAATTAATATTATTCTTGGAAAATTGTTGAGATCATAATATTTCCTCTTGTATTTCAATTGGCTTATTAAAAGCCCAGCTGTAATTCAATGTCTATATAAGAAATTGCCTAGAGAATTATGAAATTGATCAAGGGAGCTAGAGACACGCTCAGGCGTGAAAGGAATGTGCATAAGGGAAGAGGAGTTGTCCCAATGTAGCATCATGCATCTATAATCTGTGGATCGCTCGTCTTGTCTTACTGGAGCTAAGAGTGTGTCTGCATAATGTAGAGATTGTTTTTCAGGAAATAATTGAAGTATTTCTAGTCACGCTTTGTCTATTTATTTGCTGCTGCTCTAATGATTTTAATTGATGTGTAAATCAGGTCGCTCATAGAGGGTGCGAGATGGCTGGGTTGGCTGCCAAACCAGCTTGAAATTTCTCTCCTTCTCTTAGATTAAATAGCATTCAATTTATTATTTACTGTGTAAAGTCATTTAATCATTTATAGTCTCTTTCCTTCTCCAAACCGGTGTTGTTTAATTTGTTGCAATGCTTTCCTTCCACTGAAAAATTAATTGATTTATCGTATTAAAGATTGTGCTTACACTCAAAAAATTTCTTCATCTTGAATAATATTGCGTCCCTCCGGATCTATAACGTGCATTGACCCAGACCTATTTAATTTATATTCCAGAACCTAAGATCGATTTGAGTATTTATGGTCTTGAGAGCCGACATTTATAAAAAGGAAATTTCTCTATGATTGAAATCGATAATGTTTATTTTTCATTGTAATAACCTTTAAGCTTCTAGACAGTTTTACAAGATTAAATTTTGGGGACAAGGAAGGTGATATATTATTATTAAATCAATTTCTTTTATAAGATTATTTACACAGTAAATTTACTTGTCATGTTGCTGATGTTTCAGGTTAATTTTACACAGAGTTAGTGCAGGAAAAAGTAGTGCAGGAAGAATGGTTTTGAATTGCTTTTGAATTTATTCCAGCATTTACAACGTTTTGATATTGTGTCGACACTACTTGGTTTCCAGTTCTGATTTCCCTTCTGTTTGCTCGTACTTAGAATTTTCCTTTCAAATTGATAGTATAGGATTTCCTTTTATTTCCCACATGATTTTGATTGTTTGGATTTGTGTTTCTTGAATTCCCTTTTAGTGCAGGATTTCATTTATTTCTGAGATTAATGTGCAAGATAGACTAGGATGTTTTTTGCAGGTTGCTAGGGGCTCTCTCTGGAATTTCCAGTGATGCGTCTCAAAGTTCATGAACTATATGAATTGACAAATTAAATGTTGGTACATTTATAGACCCTATATTGAAACCAACAAGGCATCTGAAGTCAATGGCCCACCGTTGATCCGAGCAGGCCAAATCCTATTCGTTGAATGTTGCAAACACTTTATCGCTAAATGACAAAGATTGTCAGGTCCACCTTTTTCATGAAAATTTGTGCTTTACTCTTTACAAAATTCATTTATACATTAATACAATTGAAATCATTAATCTAATTAAATAATTTAATCTAATTAAACCATATTTAAATAGTATGGTTTAATTTCTCAACCTTAACTAATCTATTTTAATCATGATTACACAGTGTGATTAAAAATTTACTTGTGTATACTAGTTATAATTAATAAAGCTTAATAACAATTACACTATGTGATTAAGCTTCTAATATTATCTATCAAACTGCAATTGTTATTTTAACTAGCAGCACATTATTTGAAGTTTTTCTAAAGAATTACTGAAACTAATTTTTAAAGTGGCATTTAGACTTGCACACAGATTTTTCTTTTGGGGTATTTTCATTCTTTTTTGTTTTTCATTCTTCTCATATTTTTTATTTTTCATATTTGATTTTGTTTTTTCACATTTTTATTCTGTTTTTGTATCCCCTTTTGTATTTTCTTTGTTCTTTTCTTATTTTTATTTTCTTTGGAAATAATTTACAAAATGGAATATTATTTACAACATTCTATAAATCAAAACTTTACAGATATTAAAATATGTATAGTATGATTCATAGGACCCTAAAATAGGCTCCAATGGGGATGGCATACTCCCTGTGAGGTGTCAAGATGTAATATTCCAAATCTGGAATTTTCTGCTCCATCGGGAATATCTTAAGATATTCCAAGATTCCAACTCCAGGAGTATTAACAATCAACACTAAACTATTTTAGAGATTGACTGCTGGGGAATTTAATGGATATGTCAACTTCACAAGGAAGGGTGAGATCCAGAGGCTACCTGGCCCACTAGAAGACTCTGCCAATAGATCCTGTCAAAAAATAATAATTCCCTTCAAGGAATTTCTGCGATGCCTCCCATGGGAACGCTGTATAAGGAAATACTTGAAAATAAAATTTTTTGTAGTGCTGGGATCCTATTATAAATATAACATGGAGTCTAAATACAGAAATAGAGCTGAAAAAAATAGATATAGGTGGGTTAAACAGATCTCCCCACCTTAGGTACATCACAAATCATCTCAAAGAGTGAGCTACAACAATATGAAAAACATCAATTTGAAAATCTGCAAATATGAATGTATCATGAGAGGGTAAATAATACAGCCAACATTATATTAATATATCAGCAGGAATTTACAGAAATATCTTGAGGAACAAGGCCCTCAAGCTCTTAGAACCAACCTCCAATGAATAAGCAGTGTAATACATGAGATGCTGCTGCTGCACAAAATGCCGGAGAGCAATGAATGCGAAGTCTTTATGAGAGATGCAGCTGATGAATAAATAAAAAATGATAATATAGCTGAAAGATACAAGAAAATGGCCCAATATTGGAAAATGGGCTCAATATGGGATTTCTAGCCAATCTCAGGGAGATTGCTAGAAATGCCGAATAAAATACAATAGTGATGAACAAATTGTCACTGCAACTGAAACCAAATGAATATGAGGCTGTGGCTGATCTGAAATGCTGATGCCCTCCTATGATAATTCCCTCAAGGGAAAAGGGGCTAATCCCCTTTTACTCAAAATCACTCCTCCTGATGAGCACATGAATCTCCCTTAACACTGCCCTCATGGAATAACGCAGTTTCTCTAAGTGACTGCACAGTGAGAGTTGGTGAATGAGTGGCCTGATGCCACAGATCTGAAATATGGTCCAAGAGCCCTCTCTACATCTCCTCCAATGAAGAGATCACTCCTACACTAAAAAAGCAAGCAAGGAAAGACTCTATGAGTTGCTCTGCTGCTACCCCAGCAACACAACACCATTCTGCTAAAGAAATAATGTTGCAACTGAAGGAGTGAGCTTGGAAAAATTCCAGAATGAGGAAATGAAACTAAAATCCTCTCCTCCCATGAAGAAGGGGTGGGGTATCCCCTCCCGAGAACACCCCCAATGCTCAAGAGCACCGCAATCCTGCTAAACAGGACGGATGTGCAAGTCCTTGGCCTCACTACAAAATTTCTGAATCAAAGCATGAATAAATGAGCTGCTATCTTCTCTCTTATAAAGTAAATTAACTCTCTCTCACTATAGGTCCCAAAATTATGGTTTCCATTCACTTTTGAATGCTTTCCCTCCAAAAACTGCATTGTCTTCTCAAGCAAGCCACCCCTCTAAGGCAGCGCTGTTGACTTGGTCAAAGATGGCCAACTCAAGGTGATCCTCATCATGTTCACACCATTAGGTGTTTATTTCAGTTGCTTATTTATCCTCATTTCTCATAAGGAGTGTTATTTCTCTATCACCAAGGGGTTAAGGGGCCTCCTTACCCATTTTATTAATCAAAATAAAAATATGCCACTATAATTTTCCATTTTAGCTTGAGGCTAAAATTGGGAACAATACAATCCTCCCCTCCCACATGTTTCTTTTACTTAAGAAATTGCATAGAGAGAACACAAATTTCTCCCCCTTCTTCTCTTGTGGCCTCCTCATCAACAATCTCCACCGCTGCTCAAGATATGCTGTAGTAAAACTGTCCTCCAATGCCTCCTCCCAAGTATGCAAACTGGAATGGTGCATCTTACGGAAATATAGAAGGTGTAGGTGGAAATATCCTTGCTGAACCTCAGCCTTCTCAAGGTAGGAGTGATGACATGCATGGGAAAATATAATCCCACTGGTGATCCCCTCACCCATGCTATCATCCAAATGGAAATCTTGCCCCCGGTTTTGTGCAATGTAATGGGGCTGAACGGAGAGTTTTGCTGCTTTATCCCAATAAGCTCTTCTCTCCCTCTGTATTACATATGGGGCTGCCTCTGTCCTTAGGCTGAAATGGTATGGCCTCCAAGAGTGGCCCAAGCTACCCCATAAAAATATTCAACCATGAAATTCCTTTTCAAATTCTCCAAGTGGTTTGCCCCACAAGAAGAGAAAAGTAATAGTATGGCAATCATGGTTTTCCCATCATATCTCCTGCAGTATAGAACATATGTAATGGGGAGAATAGTGCTCCCAATGGGCTGTCCCAACATATAAGTCACTCTCCAAATGGTGCTCCCTGTGAATAAATAAACATCAACAATAAAAGGTAGCATAATACAATGAAAACAAGTTGTCACAAGACAAATAGAGAGTGGGTCACTGCTCCTCTCATGGGACCAACGCAGTGAGCCTATTGCCTGCATCAAAAACATACATAAAAAGTGATTTCCCAGCCACTTGTTTGCTACCACACACATCTCAAAATATAGGAACATGAAAATATAAATTGTTTCCAATGGTGCACACCAAGGAGCATGTTTCCCCCTCCACAAACCACCATAAGAATGGTCCATTATTCTACTACAAAGTCTACAAATACATCCTTGTACATTATGCAAGAAGGAATCAACTCTTCTTGACTCATCATGCTGCTCAAACAAGGAAGGAAATTACAATACAAAATGTGAGATTATACCTTCTCCAATTTGTACTTGGGCCCTTGAGCTAAAATGGTCCAACTGAGAATTTCCCTCTACCTCCAATGAGTAGGGAAGTGGATGTGAGGTTCTCTCCACCATAATCAAGCGAGCTATGCATCTCTCTCAATTCTGATAGATGCCATGATGAATGCCCTCCCAAGTGAACTCCCCTAGCAAGGCAAAGTATGCATCCAAGTGCACAGCTAGGAAGTCCTCATATGTTGCATGTAATAATTTCTTCTTGAAACTAGAGGCTCTAGCCAAGAAGAATATTCCATAGTGTTAGATGACCATATCATAAAATTTGTATCATTCATCTCCCTCCTGGTCATCAAGAATCATGCATGCATCAGGATCCTGGGGAATACTCAACCCAAGCTGAGCCCTCCATCTTGGATCAGTCCTCCACATAGATAGCGCTGGTATTCTGCAATATGGTGCTCAATCACACTGCTGCCTACTACCTTGACATCCCTTCATGCCAAATTCATCCTCCAAGTTGCTTCCATTCCATCATGCAACTTCTTATGCTCAAATAGAAATAAGGACCTCTGAAAATGAGCCTCCCATGAGAGACTATCACCTCTAAAGAATCCCCCCGGTCCTGGCCAATGCAAGCATGAGTGGCCTCCATCTACTCCAATGCATGAAAGGGTCCTTCCTGAAAGGAGGAATCCTATGTTCATCCAAATCCTTGGAGCAACCATCCTCCATCATGAATATGCTATCCTCCAACCATGCAACAAACTCTATCAGCGCAGTAAAGTTGATGAAGGTGGGTGATACTGAAAATGAGAGAGTATATCTCTCCTCCTTGAGTTTACCCCAAACCCTCTGCATTGTGTTGGATCCCTCTAGTGTCTCCACCCCTCCGGAATCCATGAGTGGTGAACCAAATGGAATGATGCCTCTCATAAATTCTAAATCAAGTGGCCTCCTAGGTGGAATTCCCCCATAAAGTGAGACATCATGCTCTGAAATAGGCTGCATGTATGAGTGGACTGATTTGTCCCTCTCTCCTCTGCGCAGTGCAGTCTCTTCCCCTTGTGTAGAAAGTTTCTGAAATGGATATGGGTGACTTCCCATCATCCCTTCATGCTGATCCTTCTCTTCCCCTTCCATCTCACAATCCCCATCAAATGCTACATAGGGCTCCGGAATTGTGCCTTGGTTCCCACATGCAAAAATAGTTGGAACTCCCTACAATGATACAAGGGCTCCTCTAGTGTAAGCAATAGATCCCTTCTCACCTCCATGTGGTGATGGATGTCCTCCCAGTGTGACAGTGTTGTTTGTTCCTTCCAGTACATGAAAAATGTTTGTGTTTATGTCACAATGAGTTTCACCAAGTTCTTCCATCAAACCCTTAGTGAATGCCTCATTTGTTTTTGCATTTGCATGGAAATGTAAAATGGGACTTTCAAACCAACAAACATGAGCCATACCGTTGAGTTTCACCGCTGCTCCTCCAATGGCCTCATCTCCTTCCTCTATCCCCCTTGTAAATGGACAAAGGACTGCACTGTGGATTTGCATGTGTGGCTGAATTCTCACATCCATCATGACAAAACTAGGATTTTCTCCATCCACAACCCTTTTCAGAAAATCTCCCCACTGTTCCCTTTCATCAAGATTTTCAATGATGTCCTCAATGGTCTGGAAAAGAAGAAAGGAAACCTCCTCTTCCATAATTCCTCTTTCCTTGTCTCCTTTGTAAATCTCCTCTCCTTGGAGAGAAGCTCCCCTTTCTAATAGCTCTAGATCTTGGGCACAGGATGAGCCAATATCATGCTTTGATACCACTGTAATATTCCAAATCTGGAATTTTTTGCTCCATCGGGAATATCTTAAGATATTATAAGATTCCAACTCCAGGAGTATTAAAAATCAACACTAAAATATTTCAGAGATTGACTGCTGGGGAATTTACTGGATATGTCACCTTCACAAGGAAGGGTGAGATCCAGAGGCTACCTGGCCCACTAGTAGACTCTGCCAATAGATCCTGTCAAAAGCTAATAATTCCCTTCAAGGAATTTCTGCAATGCCTCCCATGGGAACGTTGTATAAGGAAATACTTGCAAATAAAATGTTGTGTAGTGATGGGATCCTCTTATACATATAATATGGAGTCTAAATGTCGAAAGAGAGCTGAAACAAATATATCTATGTGGGTTAAACAAATCTCCCCACCCTAGGTACATCACAAATCAGCTCAAAGAGTGAGCTACATCAATATGCAAAACATAAATCTGAAACTCTGCAAATCTGAATGTATCATGAGAGGGTAAATACTACAGCCAAAATTATATTAATATATCAGCAATAATTTATATAAATATCATGAGGAACAAGGCCTTCAAGCTCTTAGAACCAACCTCTAATGAATAAGCAGTGTAATACATGAGATGCTGCTGCTGCACAAAATGCCGGAGAGCAGTGAATGTGAAGTCTCTATGAGAGATGAAGCTACTGAATACATTAAAAATGATAATGTAGCTGAAATATACAAGAAAATGGCCCAATATTGGATAATGGGCTCAATATGGGATTTCTAGCCAATCTCAGGGAGATTGCTAGAAATGCCGGATAAAATACAATAGTGACAAACAAATTGTCACTGCAACTGAAACCAAATGAATATGAGGTTGTGGCTAATCTGAAATGCTGATGCCCTCCTCTAATAATTCCCTCAAGGGAAAAGGGGCTGATCCCCTTTTACTAAAAGCACTCCTCCTTACGAGCACATGAATCTCCCTCAACACTGCCCTCATGGAATAACATAGTTTCTCCAAGTGACTGCACAGTGAGAGTTGGTGAATGAGTGGCATGATGCCAAAGATATGAAATCTGGTCCAAGATCCCTCTCTACGGCTCCTCCAATGAAGATATCACTCCTCCACTAAAAAATCAAGCAAGGAAAGACTCTATGAGTTCCTCTGCTGCTACCCCAGCAACACAGCACCATTTTGCTACAGAAATAACTCTACAACTGAAGGAGTGAGCTTGGCCAAATGCCGGAATGAGGAAATGCAGCTCAAATCATCCCCTCCCATGAGGAAGAGGTGGGGAATCCCCTCCTGGGAACACCCCCAGTGCTCAAGAGCATTGCAATCCTGATAAACAGCCCGGATGTGCAAGTCCTTGGCCTCACTACGAAATTTATGAATCAAAGCATGAACAAATGAGCTGCTATATTCTCTCTTATAAAGAAAATGAACTCTATCTCACCATAGGTCCCACAATTAGGGTTTCCATTCACTTTTGAATGCTTTCCCTCCAAAAACTGTGTTGTATTCTCAGGCAAGCCACCCCTCTAAGGCAGCGTTGTTGACTTGGTCAAACATGGCCAACTCAAGGTGATCCTCATCATTGTTCACACCATTAGGTGTTTATTTTAGCTACTTATTTATCCTCCTTTCTCATAAGGAGTGTTATTTCTCTATCACCAAGGGGTTAAGGGGCCTCCTTTCCCATTTTATTAATCAAAATAAAAATATGCCACTATAATGTTCCATTTTAGTTTGAGGCTAAAATTGGGAACATTACACAAGAACATCGTAGACTAGTATCGCGATCCATTGGGAATTTTTGTCCTTTTTTGCAAGTGAATTGATTCCTTATAATTATTGGCAGAAAATTCATCAGGAGCTTAGGGCCTTCACTTCGGTCTTTAATTCCTGACTTCAACCACCTACTCTTGTAGTAGAAAAGTAAATGGTATTTACAATTAATTGAATGGAACCTTATATATTCTTGAAAATAATGTTTGAGGAGTATTCCATTGACAGGACCACCTAAAATTTCTTCTTCAGTCAAATTTCTCAAATCATTTGGGTTCTGTTATAGACTTCCTCCCTAATCACTTGGGTTCTGTTATAGACTTCCTAACTAGATTGGTACAAGTGTATGGTTTGGTTTATCCTTCTTGGTAGGTCATTTTCCTCTGCTTGTGCCTCTTGTAACAATTTTAGCACAGGAATTGTTAGGACGATAGGAAAAATTGTATCCATTCCATATACCAATTGGAAAGGAGACATTCCAATGGATTTCTTAGTGCTAATTTTGTCAACCCAGAGAGAATTAATCAACTTCTTGTGCCAAGATTTTTTATTAATTTCCTGTAGTAATTTCTTAATGATGTTGACTAAACTTTTACTAGAAGACTCAGCTAACCCATTTCCCCTGGGATAATAAGTAGTAGAGTGTCATAATTTTATGTTGTGCTGGTGACAGAAGTCTATCATTTCTTTGATTCGAAAGCAATAGCGTTGTCAATAATGATTTTATTGGGAGGCCTGAATCTAGACAGAACATTGCTTTCTAAAAATTGGATAATGATAGTGTATGTGGCTTGTATAATTGGGGTGGCTTCAATCCACTTGGTAAAGTAGTAATTGGCTGTTAAAATCCACTTATGTTGGCTTGAAGGGCTTGTATGGATTTCTCCAATAAAATCCAGACCCCATTGTTGAAAAGGAGTCTCAACTGAAATTGGTTTCAATGGAAAGGGAAAAACTTTCCTTTTTCCTTCAAATATTTGGCATTAATGACATGTTGTAGCCTTTTTATGGACATTTACAAATAGAGAGGGCCAGTAAAAACCAACGCTTAGAATTTTTTTGGTTGTGGTTTTCCAATACAAATGTCCTACACAATATCCTTAATGAAATTCCTGCATCACTTTATCTACTTCATCTTTCAATAAAATTTTTAGTAAGATGCCTCCAGTATCTTTCCAATACACATGTTGATATAAAACACAAAATTTCATATCTTTTAACTTGAGAAATCTAGCTTTTGTTTTAGCTAAACCAGGAGGAGCTTATAGATTCGGTAACACAAAAATAATGTATGCGTACTAGGGGGAGATAGAAAATGCTTCTGTTATCTTTGAGTCACCTTCTCTTCCTGTTCATCAAGTTTAGCTACAAAATTTATATCTAAAACGTGAAAATTGGATTCATCCACCAGTTTTTCCAATCCTTGTCCTTTTATGAGCTTGGTGGGCTTTATATCAATATTATATTTTAGAATCTTTCCAATCCATTCTACTCTTTTTCCATTAGGGTCATTTTTTGTAAGAATATCCTTTACCACAACTTTTGGGACAAAATCTATGATATGATAACGTAAAATATAGACCCTGAAATCTTTAATTTCTTTTACTAAAGTAAAAGCTTGTTTCTCCATGATGTTGTAGTTTAATGAGGCGTCTATCAAAGCTTTGTTGAAGAAAACATTAGGTTATTCCTGTCCTTCATTTTTTTTCTACAACAAAACTACTGCAATTGTATGTTTAGATGCAAAAGAGAAAATCATGAAATCTTCTATAAAATTAGGACTAATCAGCACAAGAGGTCATGTTAATGCCTATTTGACATGATTAAATGATTTTTTTTCTTCTAAGTTCCAGCTTACTTCAATTTCTATTTTCATCATATTAGTTATAGCTCATATAATTTCATCGAAATTAGGTCTAAATATTCTTAGAAAATTTACCTTGCCAATGAAATATTGTACTTATTTTTTGTTTCTTGGAGGTTCAATTTTCAAAATTGCTTCAATCCTACTGGGATCAATTTTAATACCATCTTTTGAAATGATATGGCCTAGAAATTTTCCTTATTCTAAGCCAAAAAGAGATTTATTTGGATTTAAGAATATGTCATATTTTCTACATCTCTCAAAAACAATTTTCAGATGTTGTAAATGATATTCATCATATTTGGAGAAAGTATTTTTGTCATATAAATATATCACAATGAATCTGTCCTTTTAATCTGAAAAAGTGATATCCATTGCTCTTTGAAATGTGGCTCTTGCATTCATTAATCCAAAAGGCATCTTGATATACATAAAATTTCCCCAAGGAGTTGTAAAATTTGTTTTATCTTGATCATCATGATGTACTAAAATTTGATTGTAACCAGAGAATCCATCCAATAATGAAATACTACTTGATCCAACTACTTTTTGAAGTATATGCTCCATTTTAGGTAAAGGGTATTTGTCTTTTAAAGAAAATTTGTTTAGGTTTCTAAAATCCACACAACCTTATTTCTCCAAACTTTTTTCTTACTGGTACCAAGTTTGATACCCATTTAGAGAATATGATTGGTACTATAATTTTTGCATCAAATAACTTTTTAACCTCTTTTTCTATTAAAGGGAGTAAAACAATATTAATTCTCTTTAAATTTTGTTTAAAAGGTTTTTTATCTTCCTTGATGGGTATAGTGTGTTGAATTATATCCTTGTCATACACTTTTAAATATTGATATCCCCATGCAAAGACTTATGTATATTGTTTGAAAAAATCTATATATTTTTGTTTTTCTTCAAGAGGTAATGATTTGGAGATTTTGAAAATTTTGGGATTTTCTTCAGTACCTATGTTGCAGTCTTCCACTTCAGATCCAGTTGGTTGTATTGAAGGCTTTTTTGATACATCGTTTAATTCAAAAAATTCCTCCAGTGGTATAAGACCTCTCAGGATTGTATTATTCTTTAATTGCAGTATTTCAGATTCCTCAAAGATTTGATTAGTTTGATTAAAAATGTTCTCTTCTTCCTTTTCTTCATTATCTTGACCTATGTCAAAGTTCAAATTTTCAAATTCCACTTTTAATTGGAGAAAATTATCTAGATTTTTGTCATTATCGAAAACTTGCCAATATATGATATTATCGGGGATAGCAGGTCTGTGTTTAACATGAATTTATGATTTTTTGCTTGCTCTAAAGGGAATTTTGCAAGTACTTGCAGCAGTGGCTAATGCACTAGCAAAAATATTTTGGTCTCTCGGAATTAATGATACTTGGTATTCAAGCAAACATTGTAAAAATTATAAAACAACATTTCTATAGGCTCTCATCCTAGGACATTTAGCCGAATATTCACTTTAATTTGTTTTATGACCAATTCACAGTCTCCATGGATGGAGATTCTCTTTGCTCCTAACTATTTTAGTTTTTTCAGTCCTAATATCAAAGGTTCATATTCAGCTACATTATTTTTTCACTCCAAATTCAATTTATAAGAGTATTTATTTTTTGTACATGATTTTGTATTAGAGATACATACTCCAATACCAGCTCCTTATTTACTCACTGCCCCATTAAAACCCATGTTCCATAACCCATCTGGTTCTACATGTTCTTCTTGTTTAATATCTTTCTCTTAAGGTTTCATTAGGGGAATTTTGAGGTCTACAATAGGCCTCTTAAGGAAATAATAAATTAATAGCTAAACCAATAAAATAATATTTATGAGTTTGCAATTCACGTTTTGCACCAAAACCAATGTAACCATGGTTAAATTCAATTCAAAAGTTGTACCAAAATAAAAATAATAATAAAATTGTATTGATGTGACTATAAATAAGAATGAGATTTTCATATCATTTCACAACTAATGCATTTGTCCTTTGTACTTAACTATCTTAAAACAAAATACAAATACAAATTCATAAATTATTAATTATAGAATATACTATTAATTAAAATTTATATTGTTTAAATTATATAATAACATGTAATTAATATACTATATAAAAATAATATAATATAATATATTGTTTTGTTTATGAATTTTATATTACATATTGAATTGATTTGAAATATTAATAAATATTTGAAAATATACAAATATAATATTTATTGAAAAGTGTGTAAATACATGAAGATTGTGTAAAGATATGCATTGTTTCTTTCAAAAAATATGAAATGACAATAATAATATTTTATTCAAAAAGTGTGAAATGACATTTACTATGTGTGCTTTACTTTATGACTTTAAAAGTACTTAGAGCACTACCATAGTTAACCAAGAATTTTTATCCACCATTGAGAAAGTGACAAGTAAGTATTTTTAACTCAAGCAATGTCACCTCAACCATTAGGGATGATGTCATCCCCTAAAATGTGATTTGGTTCTCATAAAGTGAATTTTGATTGTACATTTTTCTTGGGAGGCCCATTTTAGACCTCAAAATTCCCCTAATGGATGTCTAAAACCTAATCCACTGTTTCCAAACAAATATCATTATGGTAAGATGAAATAATCCATATCTGAACACACATAGTAAACATGATAATTGTTGAGTTTATCTTGGCTACTGACCATATATTTCATTAAGGTTTCCCTATACACATTTATTTTTTGGCCAAAAACATGAATCGTTGCATATGTCATGTTTAGTTGTAATGTACCATGTAATTTTGCTCCTCGTGATCTTGAAAACATATCATATTTAGGGGGAATATCAACCACAGCAATGTCCATGACTAAGCTTTTAGCTGGGATTTGGGCTAGAGTAACACAAAAATATTTGATTAATCCCAAGCATTTTAATTTATTTAATCAAAGGATTAAAGGTATTTATAAGTTCTTGTTATGTCTAAACTCAAATTTTCCATAATTTCTTTTAGCATAAGATTATGTGAAGCACCTAAATCTAACATAGCATTATGTAGAATGAAATCATGGATGTTTAGACTAACATAAAATGGAGGAACACTACCATCTGTTGTAATACCATCTACTTCAGGTCCGAATAGTAGCTTGGGTTGATCATCAGTTACATTAACATTATCAGTTCCTTCCTCAATTTGTAGTGCCTTTACGACTTGACTTCTATAGGCATATTTTATTACTAATTCAAGTAATGGAAATGGGATTTTGACCTATGAAAGCTCATTTTCAATGTTAAAATAGGTCTGAGACCTTTTTACTTCCTTAATACTTATCTCTTGCTTTTTAAGAGTTTGTTTCCGAGGGGTTTCTTTTAGAGGTTTTTCTTTCTATGAGGTTTCTTTTTTATGTGTTTCTTTCTATGAGGTTTCTTCTGAGGTGTTTCTTTTTGAGGTGTGTATTTCTATGAGCTTTATTTTTGAGTGACTTTCTTTGTTTGAATAGTAGAATTTTTATCATTAGATGACATTTTGGGAGGGTTTGTTTTTGTCTTCTTGCTTCTTAGATTATATTGTTTGCGTACTTCCATAATAGCGTTTTTATACCCTTGTTGAAATTCAGGTGATATAGTAGGCATGTACTCTGGAAATGAAGATTTGAACAAGTCTTGTTCTTCTTCAGTTAGAAAAACAAGTTATGTTTCACCTTCTCCAAACATATTTATTTTATCTTCTTCTAGTTCTTGTGTGATTTCTAATTCTTCTTCAGCAAAGTTTTCTTTGAAAGGAGGCCTAATTTTATGTTGATCAGTTGGACCTCTTTGTTCTCTTAGTTTGATCTAACCTTGTTGTCTTCTAAAGTTAGGATTTCAAATTTGAGGCCCCCCTTGAGGTTATATAAGAGGTGTTCTATCTTCTACAATCATCCTCTCCATCATTCTTTCCATTATTCTAACTAGGTTATCTACTTTTAAATTTGATGAAGAAGAGGGTTCCTCTTTAATAGTGACCCTTATTTCAGTTCTTATCTTGGCTCTTTTGGCTAATAAATTAGACTCTACACTAACGACGTTACTTTACATCTCTTCAAGGGCGGTTGGATTTGTTTCTCTTAAATAATAGACCATATCAGCATCAAATTCTTTTGGAAAGAGAATTAAGGCTAATCTAGGTGGAGGTTTTATTGCAACTGGGATAGAGTTATAAACATTGTTAAACCTAGTGCAATAATCCTGGATAATTTCATTTGGAATCCTTTTTAAATTTTTGTATTCAACAAGAATTATGAGGGGGTTATTTTTAATTTCCCATCTAGTAAGAAAATTTTGATGGAACTATTGTAAATCTACAATACCTCGCGGCTGGTAATGTCCTATACCACTTCTTTAATTCTCCCATTAGACTTTGTGCAAACAACCTTAGTTTCACATCATCGTAATCTACTTCTTCTAGATCAGATAAGTCATTCATCCTATCAATGTATTGTTGAGTCGTTATAGGACCTGTACCATCAAATTGTGGTATTCTTTGTGCATATTTTTGTGGCATGTCATGTGATGGGGCTTGTAATACCAAACCAGCATATCGTCCTGTCGTGATTGGTATATGAGTTTTAGATAAAACTACATTAGGTGCAGGTATCAAAGGGGGTATGATTCCACTTTGTTGTGTCAAAAAATAGGTAGTAGGAATAGAAGATGAAGCAAAAGAAGAAGAAGAATGTGAGATTTTAATTGATTGATGGATGAGAGTTTTAGACACAGTCTGATCTGATTTATAAGGTTTTAGCATGCTTTCATCAATAATTATTTTAGGCACAAAACTATCAGATTCTCTTCTAAAAATAGTATCTTGAAAATCCAAATAAAACTCTATAACTTCTAAAGTGACAAAAATTTCAAGAAGGGAATTAACCCTTGGAAAAATAATTTCACTTGATTCACTCTCAGTTACACACTTTTTTCTAATTATTTTTTCTGGATTATCTATAATTTCTAGAGGGTTTGTATTTGGATGTGATCGAGTGTGAATTCTATTAGGAGCTAGAATTATTTTATATTTAAAAATGTAGAATATGTGAAATTTATAAGTGGAAAACAACCTTAATTCAGATCTATTTCTCAGCCACAAACCTATAAATAGCTTTAAGCATTGAAAAAAAAAAATCGCCAGGGAAAAATATAATATAAATGAAAATATATTCACTCCCCGATATGGTTGCCACTATGTTAGAATTTCGTATTTTCCCAAGGTTGTGAGAGAAACCCAGAGGTAACCACAAACCCACTTGTAAGCTTAGAAACTAGCCCATTCTAAACTCAAAGAGGGATATCTCTTTCATATTTATATTTGTTTGTCTAAAGTATTAGGCTAGTTATTAAGTTCAGAGATTGATTTTTGAATTGTTTGGTTGAAACTTTGAATATAAAACCATTGGGTAATGGAGTCCAAATCTTGAGAAGGTAACGTGAAGAAATCACAAATAAAGTGCAGTAGGGAAAGGTAGGAAGAAAATTGGATCCTTTAAAGTGTTTGTGGAGTGGATTAGAAGAAAATATTTAGATTTCCATTAAACATAGATAATTTTTACATTAATTCTATATTTAACTTCAGCTGAAAACATAAATGTTGTTTATAAGCCAAATTTTAGTGTAATTAAACAATTTCAGCACATATTTTTCTTAAAAAAACACAGATGAGAAAAATACATGAAATAATAGTGAAACAATAATTTTACATGAATAAAAACATCACCAATTTATCTGACTCATGAATCCTGGAATAGATTTCTGAATTTACTGAAAATGATCACCTTTGGCTTGATGAACAATTTTATATCAAAATCATATTTATTCATACAAGTTCCAACACTGTTACTTCAATTTATGAAGTACCTATACTAATTCTAAGAAAAATATCTTGATTTAAAATATCAATATTTTAATACAAATATCTAAAACTATTTTTTACAAAAGTAAACCACAAATGTAGGAGATCCAAAACTGTTGAAGTTGTTGGCGCTATTTTTCAAGGCTGTTATTGATGACTCGGCCTAAGAAGATGTTACTCTGTTGCTGACTCAAAAGTGCGCTTTTACTTGAAAACCTGACAAAATTTATCCCATCGATATTCACTTGGGATGGGAAGTTTGACATCCTTTCTATGTGTTTCATCTACATCAGTATATTTTTCAAAAGTGGGCTTGATTAAAAATAGATGTTTGATTTCATATCTGATATGTAATTCAAATTACATGTAGAAATTATACAACATGCATGAATATCTTGGATTCACCCGATCTAACAATGTACTAAAGTTAAATATTGAATCGCTTCTACAAATATTTTGCGGAATTAAAAACACAATCGTTAATCACATGAAGTAAAGAAGAATCAAATCACACACAACACAGATAATTTCCCAGGGAAAGCTTACAACTAAAAACCCCACTATATTTTATTGTATATTGAGCATGGACCATGAAATAATTACATAAAAAACTCTTCTCACAAGAACCCTCCAGTATTCAGCTAATTGTCTCACACTATCATGAACAAAAATGACCAATGCATAGCCAATTCTCAGCCTCTAGACCGCCCGAATTGCTTGTACAATCCCTGATGAATGTAATCCCTAAAAGATATGAATTCTTGCCTTCCTTGTCTGCGCAAGTATCATGCTCACTCCAATGGGTGTTTGGTTGCATGTGTGCAACTCGATAATCCTACAACTGATAGTCAACTTCCCTTTCACCTAGATCTCAACTGGGTCTCCACTGGATTTGACATGCATGTAGCTAATAATAGTAAATCATCAGTTGCATGTGATATCAATGATTGTGAATTAATTAATATTTAATTTACTTGATCTCTCACTAGTGTATCCTCAGTTACAACTAGCACAACTGAGTTTAACTCACTTAACTGAGTTAAACTGATTACAACCTGCATTAACTAATGCACCACTGCACTTCGAACTTTGTTACAACTAGAATTACTCTGCATGCCTCACCAACTACCTCTAACTTGAAATCCACTAGCTAACTGAGTTTATCACTCTCAGTTATCTATTTCAAGTTATCATTGAAAATATATTACATTTTATTGTCCATCTTAATTAAGGGATAACAAAAATAGACATGCACCCAAAAATAGCATTGTGGGTGCCACCCTAGTGTAGATGTTTAATGCACTAGGCGTGGGTGCTGAAACTTTCTTGTTGAATCTCAACACTCTCTCTCAACAAGAAAGGGATTATCCTTCACCTCAATCCTGTCTCTATGGTATTCGAATTTTCTCCTGGTGAGTGCCTTTGTTAGAATATCTGCATCTTGATCTTCTGTGGGAATGTACTGAAACAACATTATCCTTCTCTACACATAGTATTTGAGATGATGGTACTGGTTATCTATATGCTTGGACCTATCATGAAACACAAGATTAATCAAGAGTTTAATGCAACTCTGACATTCACAATGAATCAATGTCAGATCCATCTGAGAACCAAAAAAACCAACCAAGATCTTTCTCACCCAGATAGCCTCACATGCAGCTTGACTTGCTGCCATGTATTATGCTTCCGCTGAACTAAGTGCCACAGATCATTTTTTCCTATTGTACTAGGAAACTTATGTCAATCCTATGCTAAAGACCCCTCCTGATGTGCTCTTTCTATCAGATGGATTGCCCACCCAATCTACATCCATGAAGCCTTGAAGCTTCACTCCCTTTGTCCATTTGTACCATAGACCATACTTTGATGTGCCCCTCAGGTATCTCAAGACATGCTTCCCTGCCTTCCAAAAGAGCTTGGTAGGATTAACCATAGCTTGACTCTGTTGAAATACTGAGGGGAGGGGGGGGGGTGAATCAGTATTCCTTTCAATTAGAGCATTAGTTAATCTTCAATTATTATTAGTGTTTGTACAATGATAGTAGTAAACAAAAGGAACACAAATGCACACAGTTTTTAAGGTGGAAACCCACTCTGGGACAAAAACCACCTAATGCTTTTCTAATAATTCTTTAATATTCAACTCCAATTGAAAATAAAGCTCCAACTTCCTAGAATCTAGAAAAGCATTCTTCTCCAACTCCCACTGGATGGATGCTCCAACGCTCGAGATTCTTCAGTAGTCAACTGAACAGATTCCAGAACACCCAATGAGCTACAACTCACCCTAGCACCACCCTACCACCCTATAGAGGAATAAAAGAAGAATGGACTCTCGTACCAGGGAAAATGGTCCACTTTACAATGATATAGAATGATGTAGAAGAAGAAGAGACACTAGACCATAACCCCAACTATGACACAACCACCTAATGATGATCCTAGACCTCCCGACACTGCCTCTTTGTTGTGAAACCAGCTCCAAAAATAGAATAAAAGAGATATCAATACCTTAGAAATAAGCCACTTTGAGGGGACAACCTCCAATACAATACATAAATGAAAAATTCTTGGATGATGCAAATTACAAAACCTCCTTTCTATATATAGGATTCGATGGGGCCACAATGTAATCCTTGCCGACCTAACAATAATAATTTAAGGGCACAATAATAACAATATGGGGGTTACAGGGGTACAAGAATAACAATAAGGGGGTTACACTAACAACAATAAGGGACTATACTAGTAATATAGGGACCTAACATGCCCCTCTCCTTCAAAAAAGTGTTGTCCTCAATGCTTGAGTAGATCTGGGTGCTTCTGTATAAAATTCTCATCCTCCCATGTAGAATCTTTAGTGGGTAAGTTCTTCCACTTGATGAGATACTCTGAAATTGATCGATTTCGTAGCTGTCGAGTTCTTGTTTCCATGACCGCTTCAGGTTCCAATATGATTTTCCTTCCTCATCAAGTTCTGGCAATATTGTTTGAACTGGAAGATTTTCACCTATAACCTTCTTTAAGCATGAAACATGGAAAACTGGATGTACTCGCGAAGAAGCAGGAAGCTCCAATTTGTATGCCATAGTACCAATCTTTTGCAACACCTTGTAAGGACCATAGTACTTTGTCGATAATTTATTATCCTTCTTAGCTTGCTTGAGGGACATTTGTTTGTATGGTTGTAGCCGTAAAAATACCCAATCTCCTACATCAAAACTTCTCTCACTATGATGTTGATCTGCCTGTTGTTTCATTCGATTTTGTGCCAAATTCAGGTTATCCTTTAAGAGTTGGAGAACTTCTTGCTGATGCTCGATGTGATCTTCCACTGCTTGAACCTTCGAATTTTCTCTTAAATATGATGTGATGGATGGTGGATGATATCCATAAAGTGCCATAAATGGGTCATTTTTGCTGCAGTATGGAAGGAAGTGTTATACCACCATTCAGCGAGAGGTAACCACTTGACCCATTGTGTTTGTTTATCAGATACAAAACAACGAATATATCCTTCGAAACATTTATTTACTATCTCAGTTTGACCATCGGATTGAGGATGATAAGATGAGCGATGAGCTGATTGAGTACCCAACCAAGAAAATAACTCCGTCCAAAAATTTCCAGTAAAAATGGGATCTTTGTCGCTCACAACAACCCTTGGGTTTCCATGTAGCTTTTGAATTGTGTCCATAAATGTAGTAGCAACTGTACTTGCTTTAAATGGATGAGATAATGCACAAAAGTGTGCATACTTGGTAAGTCTATCAACTACCACCATGGTGACACTCTTTCCTTCGGACTTAGGTAAACTTGTGATAAAATCCATTGAAATCTCCTCCCAACGTTGACTTGGAATGGATAAAGGTTGTAGAAGTCCTGGGGTCTTAATTGTCTCAACTTTATTCTGCTGGCAAACTAAACATTCCGCCACAAAATTTTGAATATCAGATTTAAGGCCATCCCAAAAAAATTCTTTCTTCACCCTGTGGTAAGTTTTTAAAAATTCTGAGTGTCCTCCTAAAGGAGAAGTGTGCAATTCCAGAAGAATCTTTTGTTTTAGTTGGGAATTCTTACAAAGATATAAGCGATCTTTGTACCATAAGGAATCATTTTTACAACTAAATGTATCAGATGTACTAGGATCTTGCTGCAACTTTTGAATGAGTGTCCACACTTCTTTTCCCTTCTTCCATTCATCTCTTGCTTCGGTTATCCAATCTGGTTGGATAATATAAATGGCACAAAGCAATGCTTCCACATCTTCATTATTTCTTGAGAGTGTATCTGCAACAACATTTAGCTTCCCTTTTTTGTAGATTATTTCAAAGTCATAACCCAACATCTTTGTGACCCATTTTTGCTACTCTTTTAAAGATAGTCTTTGTTCCAAAAAGTGTTTAAGACTATCATGATCAATTTTTACCTTGAAGTGTCTTCCCATTAGGTAAGTTCGCAATTTCTTTAGTGCATGCAGTATTGCTAACATTTCCTTCTCATAAATAGGTTTCTGTAAATTCTTTCCTCTGATTGGACGACCTTCAAATGAAATGGGTCTTCCTTCTTGCATTAAAACAACACCAATTCCATTTCCTGAGGCATCACAAAGGCCATAAGGCATGACCAAAAATTCATAATGACCCTCATGGGTTTGAAATGCTGTTTTTGGAATATCTTTAGTCTTCATTCTAATTTTAGGATATCCTGAACGAAGATCCAACTTGGTAAAATAAATTTCTCCATGTAATTCATCCAATAATTCATCAATCATAGGAATGGGAAATTTATCTTTAATGGTGAGCTTATTAAGCTCCCTATAATATGGACACATGTGCCATGATCCATCCTTCTTGTGTACCAATACTATAGGAGAAGAGAAAGAAATTTGACTAGGTTGAATTATACCCGCCTCTAACATTTATGCAATCATATGTTCAATTTCGCTCTTTTGGATATAAGGATATATATAAGGCCTGATGTTTAAAGGAACACTTCCTGGAATCAAATTAATAGCATGATCATGATCATGAATAGGTGGGAGCCCTTTGGGAGTTTCAAACACCTTGGAATGATTTTCCAAGACATTTTGGAGATCTGAAAAAATAGATGATTTTGATGTCGGAACTTCTAGTGAGCATAATTGTGCAATTACGCCTCGTTGTTCTTTATTTAGAAGATTTGTCATGACATTAGAGCTTATTATATTTCCCATATTCCCTGCAATACCCCGTAATTCTACTTCCTTTCCTTCTGAAAAAAATTTCAAGAAAAGTTCTTGAAAATTAAAAGCTATCGTCCCCAAAGGTTGTAACCATTATACTCCTAGTACAACATCAGCACCTCCCATAGGAATGGAAAGCATTGGACTATTCAATACATATTCCCCCATGGTTAGCTTGATATTATGGCAATTTCCAGAGAAATTTACAGTTCCTCCCTTTGCAACCATCACTTGACATTCTAGTGCTGGGTATAGGAAACAATTCAATTCATTGGCTACCTTGCAATGAATAAAATTATGGGTGCTACCTGAATCAATCAACACTATTAATTTTTTCTTCTTGATATGTCCTTCTATATTGAGAGTTTGAGGAGTGATAATTCCTGCCAATGCATTATACGATATGGTCAGACTCATTTCTTCCTCTTCTAGGGCTAGTTCCTGGTGTATATCCTCTTCTTGTTCATTTTCCTCTTCCTCTTCACAATCTATGTAAAATAATTTATTCTCAGCACACTTATGACCTTTAGTGTATTTTCTATCACAATTGTAGCAAAGCCCTTTTGCTATTTTTTCTTCCAATTGTTGTGGTGTCAACCTTGTAGGTTGTGGAAATCTAGGAGTAGCAACACTTCCATCTTTATAGAAGTGAGTGGTAGGCTTCCTTATCGCCATAATTTTACATTCAATTTTTCTTGCCAACCTAAATGCCTTCTCCAATGAATCAAGTTCCAAAATGCGAACTTCATGTTGGATGTTATCCTTTAAAGTACCTATGAAGAGATCAATCCTGTGTTCCTCTGGAATATCAGTTACCCTTATATTCAATTTTCGGAAGTCCTCAATTTTCTCCCCCATTGAACACTTATGTATGAGATTTATCAATTGGCTAAAGAAATTGTTGCTCTTTGTATCCTATTAATGTGCTATCATTTCCTCCATAAAATTGACCAAGTGAAAATTTTTTTACGGGAGCAAAGCCATCGATACCATACAAATGTATTTTGTTCTAAATTTAAAGTTGCAATGTGTACCTTTTGTGAGTTTTGCACATTATTGAGATCAAAATATTGCTCCATATGTTATCCATGTTACAGGATACTTTCCATCAAAATTCGTCATATCCATTTTTGGAATATGGTGGTTCTTCCCTCCAACATTAGAGTTTATGAAATCACGATTAACATTTATTTTGTTCTCATCATGAGTTTCCTCTACTATATTTTCACAATTAGGAAACATTTCTTGTATCAACTTTGCCAAACCTTCCATGTCTGCTTTTAGATCATTCTTCATGTTTTCCATCTTAGCTTCCATGTCATCCATCTTAGATTCCATCCCAGCTTCCATGCCATCCATCTTAGCTTCCATGCCATTCTTCAAACCATCCATCTTAGATTCCATGCCTTTCTTCAAACCATCCATCTTAGTTTCCATGCCTTTCTTCGAAACTTCCATGTCATTTTTTGTTGCTTTTTGCGAGAGCGAAATTTGTTGCACTTGCTCTTGTAATTTTGATATGTCTTGTTGCCATTCTTTGTTTTCATGAATCATACTAGAGCCTTCTAAAGGCTTAATGGGTGTTGAATTATTTTTAGGGGCCATTTGAGAATCCAATACTGATATCTATTCTACAATATGCCCTTGGAATCAATTCAACTTGATTCTTCAAACAAGACTTATGCAATTCAAAAAGAAAAAAAAAACACCCCTTTTACTTGCTTTTGAGGAGTTTGATATTGAAATTGACTTATCTCTATACTTGCAGATCCTCAATATCTAAAATTTGGCCTTGTAGTAGTCCTCTAAAGCTTCTTTCAAATTCCACAAGTCTGACTTGATTTGGGTTCTTCAAGACAAAGTTATGTCCAATCTCCCACAATGACCTAATTATGGACTGGTTCAATAGAGCAAACTTGTACGACTTGCCACGTGTCACTGTTTGCTTCTTTGGCCCTTAAATTTATAGACAGGAAACTATAGTCTATGTGCTTCCAGTCACTTTTTACAGAATTCTGATCCAATGCTCAAAGAGAGAGTTATGAATATTTTCCCACGATCACCTCTTTGAGATGAAATTCGGGAGCCTGAAAAAGACCTAATTTCCACAAATCATATCTCCAAAGATATTGCGAACCAAGCTCTAAAATTTTGTGAAAATTTTCCTCAGGATTTTAGCTTCGTGTTCTAAATATTTCATCTTTTGAACCTTCGTAGAAAAAAATTTATAGCGAAAATTCCACGATGACTTGTTTGGAGTAGCGAAACCCTAGAATCCAAAGCTTTGATACCAAATGTTGTGAAACCAGCTCCAAAAATAGAAGAAAAGAGATATCAATGCCTTAGAAATAAGCCACTTCGAGGGGGAAACCTCCAATACATTACATGAATGAACAATTCTTGGATGATACAAATTACAAAACCTCCTTTCTATATATAGGAGTCCATGGGGCCACAATGTAATCCTAGTGGGGCCATAATGTAATCCTAGCTGACCTAACAATAATATTTTAAGGGCACAATAATAAAAATATGGGGGTTACAGGGGTAAAATAATAGAAATAAGGGGGTTACACTAACAACAATAAGGAACTATACTAGTAATATAGGGACCTAACACTCTTCAACTATTAGTAGATAGACACTAGTACAATTTTTACAATAATGTATTTACAATGACTTAGTACAATGATACATTTACAGTGATTGTATGCAATGCTACCCACTTGAAGACTTTATGTGATGAAATTCTTGCTACTTTTCTACACCTCAGTTTCTACTCTTTTCATGCTACCCTCTGCTGCACCTTGCTTTTCTTTTACGCCCTAGAAAGTCTGGTCCTTTGCAGCCCTTGACAACACATGATCTAGCTTTTTATTGCCTTCTTGGAGCTCGATATTGAATGTGGTGTATCTTTGTTATTTTAAATACTAAATATGTGATTTTCGGTCTTGTAGTATTCCTCTCAGTCGTATTTCCAATGCCCAATCTCTCACAATGCCCTAATTATGGAATGTTTTAGTAGAGAGAACTTGTATGACGTTCCATGTGTCATTGTTTCTTCATTAGGATCTGAAATTTATAGAGAAAAAACTATAGACTGTGTACTATCTACTACATTTTATAGAATTCCAATCCGATACTAAGAGAGAGAGTTATAACGATTTTCCCAAGGTCACTTCTTTGAGATGAATTTCAAGAGCCTGCAAAAACACTGACTTCGACAGATCATATCTCTGAAAATATTGTGGACCTTGACTTGAAATTTTTACAGGAGCTTCCTTAGGATTTCAGCTTTGCCTCATAAAAATTTCAGCTTCTGAAACTTCATACAAAAAATGTTAGAGCAAAAATTCCACGATGACCTATTTCAGATAGCGAAATCCATACATAAAAAGGATACGAGGATCACAATTTATATAAATGCTTAGGTTGAGAGGGGCTTCAAAGAGTGAACGTGGGAGTGATTTTAGGAGCTTAAAAAATATTAATTTGAATTTTCAATGACCCATTCCACAACCCCATGGGGTTTTATCCCACTAACTGGGGGTACAAACTTCAAACATGAACATCTCTCAAACTGTGAAGAATTACGTAGCGTGCCATATGTCAACAGAAACATCTCGACAAGTAAAAACCATCAAAAGAATTCTTGACCCAGAATATAGTAATTCGGTAGGTAAAAATTCTCATGCAATATTGGCGCAGCCCCTGGTGCTGCTTGGGTTGACATCAATGACAACAGTTGATCAACAATCTCCCCCTTTGGCATTGATTGCAACATAAGTGATCCCCCTGCGATCATGACACCTCTTCCCACAACATTCTCTCCTCCTTTGACATCAATGGCAAAGGGTAACTCCCCCTGACAAAAAACCATCTTGCAGACTTGTACACACTTCCACTCCTCATTTATATTCTGAATAAGAAAAATATAATGAGAACTTGGGAGAATCCCAAGCTTCTAGTGAAGATATTCTAATCCTTCACAAGTACTCTCATGATAATCAACACTTCCTACCCAATCTACATGAATAATGAAATTTTTACCCTTGGGATACCACAAGCCATATTCTCTTGTTCCCTTTAGATATAGAAGAATTATTTTGATGGAAATAATATGTGATTCTTTTGGTGCTACTTGGAATCTTTCTACTAGTCCAACTGCTTGCATAACATCTGGCCGGGAGGCTATTACATATACAAGAATACCAACCATAGATCTGTACAGCCTTTGATCCATATCCTTAGATGAGTCGTCTATGCTCAATTTGCAAACCTGTTACCGTTGGAGTAAGGATGGGTTTGAAATCCTCCATTTTGAATTTCTTGAGCATTTCCTTGATGTACTTAGCTTGACATATAAATATTCCTTTCTCTTGCTGAGATATTTGAAGCCCTAAGAAGTATTTAAGCTCACCAAGTAAAGACATCTCAAAATCACTTTGCATATTTGTAGAAAACTTCTTACTTAGTCGATCATCATTACTACCAAATATTATATCATCCTCTTGAGCTATTAGAGTTGCTTTAGTTGCTTCATCTAGAACATATATGTCGTTTGGAGCTTGACTTGCTGTAGCCACAATTTCACCATACCTGCCTTTCCTGATTTCACATTTTGTGGAGTTGAATAGTATTGTGTGTCCTTGATCACACATTTGTCCAACACTGAGCAGATTGTGATTCATGTTTTCAAACAATAGAACATTCTTGGCTAGAGCATCTTTGCTTTTGAGAGTGATGGTACATGATCCTATAACATTTGAAGATCCATCATTTCCAAAGGACACGGTTCCATCCTTCTTCTCTTTCATAGATACAAATTTCTTTCTATCTCCAGTCATATGCGTTGAGAAACCGCTATCAACATACCACACATATTTTTTGTTTTGAGCCTTGAGAGCGAGAGCACAATTATGAATCTTCTTCTTCTTCCGCATTCGTTTGTTCTGTGGCTTTGAAGATTCTTCTAGAGGATTTTCAAGTCTATAGTCTTTGGCTATGTGTCCAAAGTTTCAACATTTGTAACATTCAATATTATTTCTTAAATATTCAAATCTATTGATGTTTCCTTGAGCCCTGGGAGGTTCATATTTGACAGATCTCTTGGAATTGTATTCGTTGCTGGGGTACGTGAAACATTCTACAGCTTTGTGACCAAATTTTCCACATGAATAACAGTAACCATAAAAAATATGTTGGTACCTGGATGGAAATATTCGTCAACGAATTGTCTTCCAAGGTTGTTCTTGCGAATCTTGTCCAATGAAGTCTACATGCATTTCAGATCTCATAGGTTCATTGTATTTTGTTGTAGAAGGTCATGCTTCTTCTTCTTTGTAACTAATGCCATTTCTGTCGTTGTAAGATCGTTGATTGTTGATGAGTTCTTCCAATGCCCTTAAGCTATTGGCATAATTTTGGATAGTTTTTCCTTTCTTCACTTCCTTACGCAGCGAGAATACTTCGGCTTCTAATTACTCCCTTTCTTGATTTCTTTCTTCCAACTTCTTTTGAAGTGTCTCTTAAATGCATTTGTGTTCTTAAACTTCAATTTTGAGATTTTGAACTTGTTCTTCAAGAGTATTGGAATGGATCTTCTCTGTCTTGAGCTCTTTTATAAGCTTGATTTCTTCCTTAGAAAATTATTCTATGGTCAATCCTTCTTCTTCGTTTTTTGATACCTCTTGTTTGTTGTGCTTGGCCATAAACAATACTCTCTCATTTGCTTCTTCTTCACTATCATTTTCTTCATTGGATGATGAGCTATCTTCTTTAGAGAGAAAGTTCCTTTTGGATCCTTGCTTGTTGAATTTCTCAAAGCCTTTATTTCCTTTTGATTTACCATCACTTATGTTCGGACATTTTGCTGCAAAATACCCAACCTCACCACAGCCGAAACATATCAATGGAATTTTACCTTTGAATTTTCCCTTACCAATTTTTAGTTTTCTCATAAAGTAAGCATATTATTCATCTGAAAGACCTTCTCCATCATCCCCCTTTTCTTCACACTTGCAGGTGCATGTATTTTCAATTGAAGGTTGTTTGTCCTTATTGGTTTTCTTAGATGCAACGAACACAATTTCTATATGTGAAGTACCCTCTTCTTCATCAAGTCTCATTTCATATGCTATGAGAACTCCATGTAATTCCTCTTTGCTGAGTTTTTCCAGATTTTCACTGTATTCTAAGACCAATACCTTTGGGTTGAATCTCCCTGGTAACATTCTAAGAATATTTCATATAATAGTATTCTCATCAACTGGCTCTCCCAATCCTTCCAGAGTATTATTTATTTCATCAACGTATTGGAAGTATGAAACAATGTTGCAATCTTCTTTCATTCTGAGTTGCTCAATTTTTTCTCTATAGATTTGAAGATTTGCTTCTTTGACATTTGATTCACTTGCATATATATTCTCAAGCTTGTCCCATACATTTTTGGTGGTTTTACAACCCAACAACTTATGATAAGCAGATTCAATAATTCCACTGATAATAATATTCTTTGCTTTTGCATCATTTACCGAATTTTTCTTACCATGTTCATCCAATTACACATAACTCATTTTGAACAAGTATCCCATATCAGAACTTTGCCAAGAGAATCTCCATTCTTCCTTTCTAGAGTGCATAATTATTTTCATTGAATAGAGGTACACCATTCTTGGTATGCTCCATGACCTCCTTCCAGTTGTTAAACTTCTATTGAAGGAACCAAGCTCTCATACCAATTGTTGGAAATACTGAGGAGGGGGGGGGGGTGAATTAGTATTCATTTCAATTAGAGCATTAGTTAATCTTCAATTATTATCAGTGTTTGTACAATGATAGCAGCAAACAAGAGGAACACAAATGCATATAGTTTTTAAGGTGGAAACCCACTCCAGGACAAAAACCACCTAATGCTTTTCTAATAATTCTTTAATATTCAACTCCAATTGAAAATAAAGCTCCAACTTCCTAGAATCTAGTGAACACTTTCCAGCCTTCCCACTGATGGATGTCTGAATATGGGAGATTATTCCGCAGTCAACTAATGGATGAACAACACCTAAAGATGCACAACTCAATCTTGTGACCACCCACAACAAGAGTAGAAGAATAAAGAAGAAATAACTTGCAATTAAGAAAATACCCACTTTAAAATGATATAGAATGATGTAGAAGAAGAAGACACACTAGACCATAACCCCAACTATGACACAACCACCTAATGATGATCCTGGACCTCCCAAAATTTCCTCTTCAACTCTTGGCAGATAGACACTAGTACAATTTTTACAATGATGTATATATAATGACTCAGTATAATGATACCTTTACAGTGACTGTATGCAGTGCTGCCCACTTGAAGAATTTATGTGATGAAATTCTTGTTTCTGTTCTGCACCTTGGTTGCTGCTCTTTTCATGCTACCCTCTGCTGCACCTCACTTTTCTTTGCTACCCTAGAAAGTATGGTCCTTTGCAGCCCTTGACAACACATGATCTAGTTTTTTCTTGCCTTCTAGGAGATTGATATTGAATCTGGTGTATCTCTGTTATTTCAAATCCCCAATATGTGATTTTTAGTCCTGTAGTAGTCCTATCAATCTTCTTTCCAATGCCATAGGTCTGACCCAATTTGGATTCTTCAAGAGAGAGTTATGCCCAATCTCTCACAATTCCCTAATTATGGACTGTTTCAGTAGAGCGAACTTGTACGGCATGCCACATGTCAATGTTTCTTCATTTCACTCTAAAATTGATAGAGTGAAAACTAAAGTCCATGTGTTATCTGCCACATTTTACAGAATTACAATCCGATACTTAGAGAGAGAGTTATGACGATTTTCCCAAGGTCACTGCTTTGAGATGAATTCCAGGAGCCTGCGTAAACACTGACTTCCACAGATCATATCTCCGAAAATATTGTGCACCTTGATTTGAAATTTTGACAGGAGCTTCCTTAGGATTTCGGCTTCACCTCATAAAAATTTCAGCTTCTGAAACTTCGTACAAAAAAAATTTAGAGCAAAAATTCCACGATGACCTGTTTCAGATAGCGAAATCCTTACATAAGGAGGATATGAGGATCACAATTTATATAATTTATATAAATTCTTAGGTTGAGAGGGGCTTCAACAAGTGAACATGGGAGGGATTTTAGGAGCTTAAAAAAATATTAATTATGACTTTTCAATTACCCATTCCACAACCCCATGGGGTTTTAGCCCACTAACTGGGGGTACAAACTTCAAACATGAATATCTCTCAAATTGTGAAGAATTACGTGGCGTGCCATATATCAACGAAAAAAAATCGACAAGTAGAAACCATCAAAAGAATTCTTGACCTAGAATATAGTAATTTGTTAGGTAAAAATTCCCATGTAATATTGGTGTAGCCCTTGGTGCTGCTTGGGTTGACATCAATGACAACCACTGATCAACAAAATCATCTAGTTAAATGTGTAGCAAATGTTTGGTTTGGTGTTCACTAGATACATCAGTGAACCAACTAACTTACTGTAGATAGTAGCATCCACTATCTCTCCAGAAGTAGCATCCTCTTTCCTCCAATTTCCTAGAAGAGGAGTATCCATGGGTTTGCAGCTCTACATGTTAAAATTACCCAGTATATCCTTTGCATAATTTCCTTGAGACACAAAAATTTCACCATCACGCTGCCATATTTTCAATCCAATGAAATAATGAAGGAGGCCCATATCCTTCATTTGGAACTCCCTTGCAAGATCCTCCTTGCATGAGTGTTTCAACTGCTCATCACCAGTGAAAATTAGATCATCAACATAAAGAAAAATAATCAATAGCTTACCCTCAACCACAATCTGGTACAAGTTTTTATATTATTCACTTTTGGTGAAGCCCAGTCCGGTGAAATAGCTATCTATCTAAGTGTACCAAGCACGGGGTGCTTGCTGGTGAGCCTTGGTATTGCACCAAGAGTGCTGCAACTCCCAGGGGATATCCTAATTTACTTTATCAACTCGAGGTTCATACAAACTTGGAGGTGACTATGTTATATATACAGAAGATGCATTTTCTTCATGTCATCCTCTTCTGCTTTACGAGATGCTGCTATTTCTTAAACTATGATGAAAACTAAAAAGTAAATTGCTGGAAGGAAATGACAGAAAGGAAACTAACTTAATTTGCAGAAAGGAAATTATGGAAATGAAATTAATTTAATGTGTAGGAAGGAAATGATGGAAATGAAACTAATTTAATGTGCAGGAAGGAAATGTTAGAAATAAACTAAAATAAATTGCTGAAAACAAATGACAGGAAGGGAACTAATTTAATTTGCAGAAAAGAAATGACAAAAAGGAAACTAAACTAACTTTTTGAAAATAAATGGAAGAAAGGAAACTAATTCTAAACCATAATTAACTTGGCCAAATGGCTAAATGCACTCTAGTTATCCTATGGTCTATTTATCATGCTTCTATCCATGTAGCTAAGCTATCCATGACTTAAATCTAATTGAAAAAGTGTTGATTTGAATATTGGAGAGAAGAAAAGGGATAAAGAGGCTAATGGAGGGCTTAACACATGAAACGAGGCTTAGAAGTGGAAAGAGGCAAGTTTAAACCTTATAAAACCTTATTATAGTGCTGAAATGGATTTGGAGCGGAATCAATTGAAAAGTGTGATGGCGGAAGTGTGATGGAGGCAAGAGTTGCGATATGTGATATTGAAATCGGCGGAAACAAGCGGCAAGTGTAGTGAAAACCAATTAAGTGGTGCGAAGTGTGATGTGCGACGGGCGACGTGGTGGTGGGACCGACGACGGAGCATGATCGCAATATCGCAATCAGCGGATCGGAGTGGTAAGTCTTAAAATAAGAGAGTAAATGTTGTGACGCGCGATTTGCGATGGGTGATGTGGTGGTGGGACCGACGACGAAGCGTGATCACAATATCGCAATTAGATGATCGTAGCAGTAATGTCTTAAAAGAAAAAGGGAAAATGGTGTGATTTACAATTTGTGATTATGCAATATCGACATTGGCGAAAACAAGCGGTAAGTGTAAAGGAAAAAAGGTATAAGGTTTAATTTTTGATTTGAAATTTGGTAAGAACTGCTATCTGCGATATGTGATATCGCAATATCGTAATCGGCAAAGGGGAGTGGTAATTCTTCAAGGAAAAAGGTGAAAGTTGCAAAGTGCGATTTGCGATTTCGTAATATTACAATCAACAGAAGAGAGTGGTAAGTGTTAAAGGCAAATGGTAAACAATGCGAAATGGGATTGTGATTTACAGTGGTGGGAGATTCGAGGAGCAAAGGCGGAGGTCGACTTTCAAAGGCTTTCAAGCATTTTGTGAATAAAAAGGGCAGTAGTTGCGATAAGAGAAAAGGTAGGAATAGAATGTAATAGAGGTGTTTGGGAGCGGATACGGAGATGGAAAATGAAGCAGAGAAGCACCACAGAACTGCTCTGGGTTTTTACAATAATTCTTGTGATCAACTTTGTTAATCTATGCACGAAAATCATGCAAATGCGTGAAAATGCAATACAAAAAGGAAGGTTGAAAATGGTAATGAAACTCTACTTTTAACCTCAGAAAAAGTGAAAAGAAACCAGTTTTTGGGTCTATGGGAAGGTTTGACCTCCTCGAGCTTTATTGACAGAGATGAGAAGGGGGTCTTGATCCACAACTTTTTCGGTGTTTCTCTTCTATTCTATTACTCACAAGAAAATGAGAAACTATAGCAGCAAACTGAAAACAAAGACTAAGCAACAATGAAACATAAGCGAAATTATCATAAGCGGAGCTAATGAAATGATAGAAAGCAGAGAACAAATATAGCAGAGAGGTTGAGGCACATGGATTGGGCCCTAACCCACAAGCCTAGCTCTTTGAAACTTAAATTAGTAAAATGAAATAAGTGTGATCATTTCATAAAAGAATAACCTCATACATTTATGAAAGTTTGATCCCTGAGTAAAATAACAAAAAGCTCAATATGTTACAACAAAGTTCCGACTAGAATCGACTAGTATTGACTAACTCCTCCTAGCCCTAGCTCTGCTCTATTTATTATACAGGGAAGCTACCAATAGCTCCCTAGAAAATGGTGATTGAGTCCACTTGACTCCAAGTAAACAAAGATTAGGTGCACTCCTCTTTCAGTTGTTTGGTTTCCTTTGGAATTCGAATTACTGGAGAGAATCCTTGGGGATCGTGTGGCTTCCTTTGGAATTTGAATTGCTGGAGAGAATCTTTGGGGTCCTTCGGCTGCCTTTGAGAGTTAAGGAGGGTGGACAATCCTCCTATAATTTCTCTTTGTTTTCTCCTCCAAGTCTTTATAATAAAATCCTTATAAAAATTCTTAATAAATCATGATTTTCTACACTCAACCTCATATTAGGCACTCAAAGTATGTTGGCCTTAATCACCACCTATACTATCATCATAAAACCAAATAATAATAAAAATTCAAGAAAAAGAGATCTAATAAGGCAAAAAGGTGACCATTAAACCCTCCAAATATTTCTAATGATGGAGCTCATCATCACCCCCCTAATGAATGGTTTCTCATCCTTTGAGCAACTAATCCTCCTCATGCATTTATTTCAAGGATTTGATAGCCCCCCTGATTTCCTGAGGAAAAAGTGTGGGAGTTTCCCCAAGGGGGTAAAAACCATTATTATTTTCTGCATTCTCCCATTTTCTATCTTGTGCATATGTGTCCTTTTCATCATTCATCCCCAGCATCAAACGTGGATTGAGATTTAGTCCCAACAATTGGATATTTTTGGCCTGCATATCCCTCTTGTATAATGGTACCCTTTCCAATGCACCCCTTGGACTTTCTGGAGTATGGTACTCCTTGTTCTTAAGGCTATGAGGGAGGTTGTTCCATCTCCTCTGGTTGGCCCTAATGCACTCATCTTCTATCTGCCTAGAAACATCATCAATGTGGCCTATCACCTGGGTTTGAGTCTGATGGTAGCTTTCAACTAGTCCAGGGTCCCTTTCAATCTCTCGACGGTTAAGGATGAATCCTCTTGGGCTAAAAAATTCTGGTATAATATACAAGGGTTCTCTGCTTCTTCTTCCCATGACTCTCCATATTTCTTTTGCTCTCGTGTCCTAAATCATTATCCAAGATATTAGAGCCATCAACTGCATATCATCCATTGTAGGATTGGGGTCACAAGTATCCAAATTTGTCAACACCGGATTATGCACATAAAACTCTGCCATGTTTTCCTGATCAACCATGTTAGCTTGCTTGTAGAAATCCATGAATTGCCTACAATATTAGAAAGGTAGTGATCCATGGGAGGCTAGAGTTTTGATTTGAAATAGGAGCCATTTCTCCTTGAGGTACATAGCATATGCGTCAGAAGGGAATTTGTGATGAAGGGATTCTATGCATAAGTCTGCCATGGTGGCTACTTGCTGCCCTTTTTGCTGCAATTTCTCCTTCATTGCTACATTCTCTGCCTGTGCCTTCTGCAGCTGCTCCTTCAAAACTATTTCTTCGATTATTTCCTCCTCCCTTGGTGATTATTCAATTATAATTGGGCTCGTGGGAGGAGTTTTTGGCTCTCCCTGACTCTTGTCAGCTCTGAAATACATAGAGGTTTTCCTTTTTCTCTTTATGCTCAGAGGAGCTACGGTGGCAACTGCCTCTTTATATTGAGGGGATTTGGTGTTGTGTTGTGAGTCTATTTCTTGCCCATTTTTTGCTATCTCTATGACTTCTATGGCCATCTCTTCTATTTTTCCTTGGCCCTTTGTCTCTTCCTCTTCTTCTTCTTCTTCCTTTTCTGGTTCTTCTTTTGGTTTTTCTTCTTCTTCTGGTTCTTCCTCTTCTACTGGTTCTTCTTCTGGTTCCTCTTCTTGTTCTAGTTCTTCTTCATATTCTCTAAGGCTAGGAGTAGAATTCTGCCTTGTTTGGGTTGATATAAATGCTTCCCTGCTCATATTTACGAGATAGGACCAGGCCATGGGTAGGGTGACAATGTACTACTACTTCGGTTGCATATTGTCCCAAAATACGCGGCTAAAGCTCACTGTTGCTGCGTTGCTGTGTTTCGTGGGTCTCTCTCCCTTTTAAAAAAAAATCTTCTCCTCTCCTTGAATGAAATATTAGGAGGGATTTTCCAGCAACCAAGTAGTTGGCTATATCATCAAACCATGGTGAGAGTGTTGATATTGCAAAGAGATTCTCATCTAGCATCTGGTCCTCCACCATTCCTTCTTCACCTGTAGGGGGAGCTAACCTAGACAAAAAATCTGCAATAACATTCTCCTTTCCAGTTTTATCAATAATAGTCAAATCAAATTGTTGCAAAGTAACAACCATATAATTATCCTAGCATTAACATCTAGTTTGTTCATTAAATACTTGATGTTTGCATGGTTAGTGTGAACAAAGGTTTGGTATCCAGTTACATAATGCCTAAAATTTTTCAATGCATGGACAATGGCTAACATCTCCTTCTCGATAACAATATAATTCAGCTCGACCTTGGACAAGTTCTTGCTGATGAAATAAATGGCATAAGGGAATTTTTCCTCTAATTTTCCTAATGCTACCCATAGAGCTTTTTCAGATGCATCAGTGTGGATGTGGAAAGGCAGAGTACAATTTGGACCTCAGAGGATGGGGATAGTATTCAATTGTTCCTTAATGAGCTTGAAAGCCTCTTGATAAGGATTGGACCAAATAAACTCAGAAACCTTGGCCAATAACCCAAATAATGGTGAAGCCATCTTGCTAAAATCTTTGATGAACCTTCGATAGTAACCATCTAAGCCTAAGAAACTCCTAACATCTTTCTGCTTTTGAGGAGCAGGTACCCTTTTGATGATAGTGATTTTGTTTGGGTCTACCTGTATTCCTGCTTGGGATATGGAGTGTCCTAATACAACCCTTTCTTTCTTCAGGAATTTACACTTTTATGGGCTCAAGGAGAGATGCATCTCAATGCACCTTCTTAGTACTTTACCAAAATTGGAGAGACCTTCCTAGAAGTCATCCCCATATGGTGTGAAATCATCCATGTAGATTTCGACAGAGTCATGGAATAACTTAGAAATGACGCTCAGGACAACTCTTCGGAAGGTAGCTAGGGCATTGCACAACCCAAAGGGTAGGACTCTATAAGCAAAGGTACCCCAAGGGCAGGTGAAAGTAGTCTTATCCTGGTCTTCAGGGCTGATTTGAATTTGATTGTACCCACTGAACCCATCTAAGAAGGAAAATAACTTCTTCCCCACAAGGCCATCCAGGACTTGGTCTATAAAAGGAAAATGGAAATGGTCTTTCTTGGTGGCTTTGTTAAGTTCTCGATAGTCAACACAAATTTTCCACTTCCCATTTTTCTTTGGGACTAGGACAAGAGGGGATACCCACTCACTATCAGATATATGATATATGAACCCTGCATCCAATAGTTTCTGCAACTCTTCTTTGACTATGTCCTTCAGAGTTAGGTTCATCCATCTTTGGGGTTGTTCATATGCTTACATCCTTCTTTGATGTAAATGTAAAGTCTAAATACTGAAGGATGCACCCCTTTCATTTCCTTCTAATCCCAAGCAAATGCTTCAATATTTTCTTTCAAAAGATGGCATAGTTGATTCTCTTCTTAATTCGAGAGGTCTGGGTTGATTTTCAGAGATCTGGATGGGCCAAACTCAATAGCCTTCATGGTTTCAAATGTCGACTCAACTGAGTGAACTTCCATCCAAGTTTGGATTTTAGACACTTTGACTAAGGTTTCGAGAGGAATGTTAATAGAGGATTGGTTTTGAATGGCATGGTCAATGAGTTCATATTCATCAAGTTGCCCCCCTCTAAGAATGGCATCTACGGTACACATAGGGGTAGTCTTATATAGCTCATCTTCTTCATCCTCCAACCATATAGGGAGATGATGATCAATGTAAGGCTGGGCTGGAGGATACAACACTAGTTTTTTAGACAAAGATCCATTTTTGATAGTCATGTTTCCGGCCCGACAACTAATATAAGCATTTGAAGTGGCTAACCAAGGTCTCCCTAAGATGAGGGGATAACCATTAAAATTGGTTTCTAGTTGCAGGACAGGAAATCTGTAGAATAATCCCAAGAGCTAATGGTAACCATAATATCCTCAACAATTCCTTCTGGAGTTATTGTGGACCGATCTGCAAGTTTCAGAATTGTCGCAGTTTTCCTCAAAGTCCCTTGGAGATTAAGTTTCAACATAGTTTCCTTGGTCATGATATTAATGGCAGCCCCTAGATCAATCATAGTTTTGGGGACTATGACACCATCTATATACACATAAAAAAATGGACTACCAGGGTCCAGGTACTTTGGAAATATCACCTTCCCCAGCATCAGGTCAGACAGTTGTCCTACCACATTGATGGTGGGGGTATCTCTCTTCCTTCTCCCAAGTTTCTTGAATCACTTTTCTTTGATGAGCCTATTGTAGATAGGGACATCCTTAATAGCCTGTATAAGTGGTATCTTTACACATAAATTTTCCAATTCTCTAGGAGTTCAGTCTCCTTTGGGGTGTGCTGACTAGGGTGGATCGAGCACTCAAGAAATGGAGGTTGTTGGATATGAGAGTTACCTTCTTCCTTTTCCTCCTCAACCTCTACAGGTGGAGGTGGAGGATGGTTGTCTAGGAGTACTCTTCTCAACTTGAGATTAACCTCCTGTATCTCCACAGCATAAGCTGGATGGGATGTTTCTCCACCAGGAGCCTGTTGTGTTTGTCTGTTGTTCGGGTTCGGATTGGGTTGTGCGGGTATAGGTAGCCTAGGTGGAGTAGCTTGAGTAAGTTGAGGTTGAGGTTGGGGTGGAGGCATTAGAGAAGGTGGTTAATTTTGCTGAGGTCTCCACCCTTGGGATGGATTCTTCCACTAAGGTTGTTGTGGAGCATACTGTTGAAATGGTTGGTTTATTGGTTGAGGATGATATGAAGGGTTGTAAGGCCAAGTAGGAGTTTTAGACCAGGATGGGGGAGTGGGGGTGTACCAAGGTTGCACGGTTGCACTCTGATTTTTTTTATAGTAAGATTGAGGCACACCTTGCATACCTTGTTGATATGACCGAGGGCCTTGAGGCCTTCTCTGGTTGATGAAACAGAGTTGCTCTGGCATTGCTTCCCCACCTTGATATACAAATTTAAGTCCAGGTAAGGAGGGACACTTTTCTATGGCATGATTCTCCTCACAGACTAAGATAACCTCTATGACATTCATTGGAATTTCATTTCTTGGGTGTTTCCTAGTACATATAGGAAAAAATATGGCCAGGGCTCTCTCTTCTTCCTCTTGCTTCCTTTTTACATGAATTGTTTCCATTTGCAAATAAAAGGTGTGAAACATGTCACTCTTGAAGTCCTTTATCATGTTTCCAATCTCATGTTTTATGAAGGTGGAAGAGGAAGGGGTATTGGATGTACTTTGGCTAGCTCTGCGCTTCTTCCTTAATGCCCTAGAATGGTTCCAGAAGACAGTTTTTATTGTTTCATAGGGTTGTTGGTAGATATATCCTCTTGTTAACATATTCAAGGTTTATATCATCTCTTCACTGATCCCTCGAAAAATTACAAGTTTAAGTGATGCAGGATCAAGAGTACAGTTGGCTCTCTTATATTTTAATTGAAAACCTCACTTCATAGTCCTCTAGGGATTCATCAGGTCCTAGAATCATCCTAAATATTTCATCCTTATTTTCCTTGGACCTACAGTAGTCTCTGTATTTTTTGTTGAAGGTATCTTCCATCTGTGCCCACGTAGTGATGTTATCCCTAGGCAGACCCATGAACTAGCGCAAGGCTGCATCCTTAAGGGTGGATGGGAATAGCTTCAACTTCTGATCATCAGAATTGTAGTCATAAGTCCTACAAAAAACAAAAAAATTGAACATGAAGGCGTCAAGATCCTCAGAGGTAATTCCATGAAAGTGTGGAAGAGCTGAGGGGTTAATGTTTTTCATCCTAGTTTCCCCATCTTCCTCTCTTGTGTAATATTCCAAAATTAGCATACAGCTAATTGGAATATTGATTTTTGCTGATTTCACTTAGGAGATGAATAAATGGGTAAGGAGGCCCATACATTTCAGAAATATGAATAAAATACCTCATAGTGTGAAAATGGATCATCATAAGAGCTGGATTTCACACCCTCATGTGTGAAAAGGGGCATTTGCATGTGGACAAGGTCAAGTTTGACCAAGTCAACAGTGCAGGGATAGGAGGTGGAGATCGTCTTTAGAGATAGTGTAGAGATAGTGGTAGGAAGATTCCTTGGTGGAGGAAACACTAATGAGTGGGACCAAAGGTGAGAGTGCTTCCATTTGTATAAAAGGAGGGCAAGGCAGCCATATGAAGACATGAAATGGATTATTGAATTTGTGGTCTGCATGACTATTGTGCTTTCTTCAACTGTTTAGTTGAGATTTCTATGCTGCTTAACACAAGGCATTAATGTTTAGGAATTCCTTCTCCTTTCAAGAGAGGCCTCTTGAGGGAGCTTTCACTTCATTTCTCCACATCCAGGCTCAAAGCCAAGCCACCTCCTTCAGCTACAACGTTATTTCTGCTGAAGTATAATGTTGTGTTGCAGGGCGTTGCAGGGGAGGTTTCACCACACCACTTCCGGGGCTATTTTTTAGAGGAGGGAGCTTCTATTCCTTTGAGAGATCAATAAGGAAGATTCTAGAGTAGATTTTAAATCTTGGCATTTTTCCAACCCATTTCCTTTCTCCTACTGCGTAGTCCCTCTCCTTGACTACATTATTTTCAGTGTGCATTTGCAGTGAGGGTTTGCAGTGTGTGTTTGGAGGGTGAGATCTTTAGTGTTAGGATTAGCCTTTTACTGGGAATATCCATTAGAGGAGGTTTGTTCAGAATTATGTATCATCTTCAGCCTTATCCATCCATTTCTTGAGTTGCATATGCTACTCAGTCCTAGGACTGCAACTCCGACATTTTGCCATTTTTTCATATTTCAGGAAATCCTTTCCGGATTGTCTTGAGATTCAGTTTGGGGGTTTAGATATTTTCTCCCAACATTGTATGAGCTCTCTATTTGTATATATATGTATTGACACTTTCCAGCAGCAATTATCCTCAATAAAATTGCGTTTTCTTAGCCTTGGGCAATATTTGTGTAGCAGTGTACTTTATTTTTCATGTACATGTTCTCTTGAGGCTTGTGTTGCCTAGCTTGAGTGACTATATCTTCAAGATATTGTATCTATTTGCTGTTATAATACTAATATGATGGATATATGTTCTTCTCACCTTTCATGAGTTGATTTTTCACTGTTATTTCCATTATTGTGTTCATGTATTGCTGTATCCCCATTTTGGGAAATTACAGTGGTATCAGAGCATAATCTTGGCTCAAATTGTGATTCTCAGACATTATGCTATCAGGAGAATAATAAGACAAAGAAGAAGATCATAATGATGGAGAAAATTAGTTTTCTCTCATCTCTTTTCAGAAGCAGGAAGGACCTCAACAAGGAGGTCAAGCATAGAAGGGAAGAAAGAAGCAGTGGGACTATGCCCTTTCCTTTTGAAAAAGAGGGCAAATTTCATAGGGATGGAGGACACTTGGATCATGAGATTCTAAGTGAATACCTTGTTGAGTAAAAATATAAACCTAGAGCCTTCAATGAGACTTTAGCTTTACCTCAGTTCATTCAGCTAGAAGAAGAAAGGAGACCTTGCAGCACAAGGAGAATCAAGGGCAATAGGTTTCTATTGTCTACTTTTTATTGGTCATCTATAGTAAGGGCTTGGGCAAGGAGACTTGATGCATTCTTCCTACTAAATCTAATGGTAGAAAGAGAGGCTATAGAGATTGCAGCGCTGCACCTTGAGGATGAAGCAAAAATTTGATGGTTCAACCATTTGAGTCATGCAAGGGTATCTACTTTTACACAATTTACTCAAAGTTTGATTAAGAAATTTGATAAGGAGAAATCAGAGGAGGAAAAGCCCTCACCACCACTTGAGGAGGCTTGTACCAACGTTGTCACAAACATGGAGGAGCAGCCATCAACATCAATAGTTGGGGGAGGAAACACATTGGGGGAAGGAACTCTTGAAGTCATACAAGATGTTCCCAAATTTTACCAAGGTATGCCTAATTTTCCATCTCCTATTGTTTCAGCAAATTTTATGGAGGGTTGTATACCATTGCATACTTCTTATTTAGAACAATAGAATTGCACTGCACTGTGCCACCTTGAATTTTTCAAGGGAGGGATGAACCATCATCCTCATGTTCCATTGTTGAGTTGCATACCACATTTGAGGTTAGGGTGTGAATTCTTGGAGGATAGGATGAACCTTATCCAAAAAAAAAATATACAAAACCATATGTTCATCCTTGAGTTGGAGTATGAGACAGAAAACACACCATTGAGGAGATTAACAACACTGTCATTAAGCAACAATGAGGAGGTGTTGCCTCCAGCACACTTGGATCCTCATGGATTCAAGATGGTCATTGGTATGAGATCTTTTATAGGAGGTCTTCAAGGAGTTACATTTCAACATCCCATGAAATGAAAGAAGAGAAATATGATTTGGGAGAATGGTAGTCTTCATCGGAAGGGTACTGAGGGAGAGCATGATGGGAGGCACCTACATTTGGATGGATGGGTGTGGATGGTGAGCAAGATGCTGGAAAGATACTTGAAAATCTATGATACTGGGCAGTAGGAGGCTTGGCTGCATTGGCTACTCTTGAAAGAGTTTGGCCATCATGTGATATATCCTCTTTCAAAGGGTATGTGGGTGGAAGAAGTTTGGCAGGATACTTGCATCATAGGGCAGCAAGAAGTATGGATGAATTGTGTTGATATGACATTCTTCATATCAATCATTATGTTTTCATCACATGATTTGTATGATGGAGGTGTGAAGAGGCATAAAAAACCATTGTTTCTTTGGTTGTTCTTGGGAGAGCATGGACAGATTTTCTCTCACACTTTACATGATGTTGCAGGGGTAGGAGATGGCACTATCATGGTGCAAATGGGCTACTCCTTAGCCTTGGATTATCAGGAGGTACTTCCACCTTGGAAGGAATTTTCTATATGTAGCAGCATTGTGAGAGATGTCTTTGACAATGGACATGTCAAAGAATGGAGCTATGGGTTGGTAGGACCCTATTTACATAGGCCAAAAACGCTATCACTTTGGAGCTTGGGCTTATTGATGGAGTGTTCCCAGGATTACTTCATATTTAATGCACTTGGTGGACAAGGAGGAGGTGAGAGTGATGGAGTAGTGAATGGAGATACCTATTACTGTTATTTTCTCTTCTTGACTTGGATATCCAAGCATAAGAAGAAAGGTCTTCATGTAGCATATGATTCATTCCTCTTCATGGGAGTATGTCATACCTCTATGGAGGGCCTATTCAAGTATCTATGCATCACTTTACTTTCAGCTCATGGTAAGAATATTTTTTTTGCATATATTGATTATCTAAAATATTATTTTCATTCTCTTACCATTTCTATATAGTGCATTTCTCCACAAGGGGGCAAGTGTAATATCCAAAAATGGGAATACACAGTAAAGCCTGCTGGAATAACGTTCTCTTCACAAATTGGCACATTGAAATGAGGTTACAACTCATGGATCCATTATATCAGTGGATCTAATTTCTAAATCCAAAAGGAGAGCAAAAACAAATCAAACTAGGTGAGGTAAACAGACCTGCCACCACCTAGTATGGTTGAAAAACACCCAAAGAATGGGGTTGTAGTCATGCACAACAATACTGCTTCAGAAATAACACAGTTCCACTGATTTAAAGCAAGAGATCAATATGGAGGCTCCATAATTACATGTACATCATTAAAACAGATCTATAATGTGGCCCATACAGTGGACAAGAGAAAAATAGAAGATTTACATGAAGAAACCCTCAAGATTGAGGTGCTACAACAAAATATTGAGATTGCAAAGGTTGACAACATTATTTTATGGGATGAAGTAGCTGTATATTACATTTCAGATCTATAACAGATCTGTGTACAAAATATTAGATCTATATCAGATCTGTACACTAGATGAGTTCCTCTACAGATTCCCCTTTGGGTTTTGAGCAAAACATGAGAGTACAAGAGTAGATCTGAGATCTAGAATTACAGATCTGCAACAATATTAAGGAATTATACAGTAAATAAAATCATAAGTAAATCATATCTGGATGGAACATGGATGATATATCTAATCCATGGATCACCACAGTGAAAGGGAGAATCCTATCACCAGAGATCTCTCCTCCAAAATGTAGTCAAAACACCCTGCAACTGAATACTTGAAAATAACACAGTTATGGAATAAAAATTGTGTTTTAGGCTCTAGCACTGGTTTGGCCTTATGCCAAGATCTGAAAATGAAGCTCCAAAGATCCAGAATCCTCTTTCCAATGGGATAAAAGACTTCCCCACTGAAAGGGGCCTCTAGATTTGCCTAGATCTGAGTAGATCTAGCTTCCACTTGCTGCAACTTACAAAGACAACCAAATCCTCAACAGGATCTGTGTTGTACTTGGAAGAGGGAGCTTGGCCAACTGTCGATAGTGGACAAGATGTAACAAGACTCCTCCAAGATCTCCTTAATGGAAGAGGTGGGATTCCCGACCGGGAACACCCTAGTTCTAAACATCACTATTCTTAGCTAAAAAGCTAGAGAATGAGGGATGTCTAAATAGAAAATACCTTTAGAAATATCAAATCATCAAGCCCCTCCTTGGTGTCCTCCTCTTTCTTTTATAATGTGGAAATATTGTCAAACCCTAAATCATCTTCATGAATTAGCTTCATTCACATGAGTGGCCTCCAACATGAACTGTGCTATGCCTCTAGGAGATACATTGCATCTAGACAACGCTGTTGATTTGGTCCTGTTGACACAGTCAATTGATCCATCCTCTTTCCCACTTAAGTGTGCTTATGAAAATAGCTCATATTTAGCTTTGTTCACATTGAGAATTGATTTATTTTGTTGTTTATGAGTTTTATTGATCCCCCTTCACAAGTTTATTCATGAGAGAGAAAATTAAAACAAAATTGTATATTCCCATTAGCTTGAATAATTAGGAATATTACAGTCCTCCCCTCCAAAATGTTGCTTGTCCTCAAGCAACTGATAGGGTGAGTGCAGCAACACTTCTCCTTCCCCATTAGTGACACCATCAATGATCCAGCTCTCTGCATAAGCTGAGTGTTCACCAATCCAACCTTCCATGATTTGTCCATTCAAAGTCATTATGATATGTACATAATCCATCCCACAAAGAGTTAAGAATTTTATTGAAACAAACATGGCTGAACCCCTGCTCTCCCTGAAATATGTAGCAAAGTATACAAAGAGAGTATCCATCCCATGTGGTACACACATGCCTCTTATTATTCCTCCATACAAATCCAAAAATAGGACAAGTACATCATCCATGTATGGAAGCAAAATTACAATTATATAAACAAAAATTTGAATAGGAGGTGGTGGGTCATAGTCCCACATATGGTACCAGCATAGGGCATCTCCTTCTTGCATCAGATCAAGATGTGGTAAGTGGACTTCCCACCACTTACTTTTTGCCCATGTTATCTCACTATGGCTGAAAGTGTGAGATAAGTTTGGTGCCTTAGGGAAGCACCCATCATGATAGAGAATCTCCCTTTGTTAATCAAGGGAGTGAAAAAATTTATAAATTTGAGTGGCCCACTGTTTGCCATGAGATTTACATGATATATCACTCCTCCTTGGAGCCATGACCTGCATAGACATGGTGAAATAATATGTATAATTAGAAAATAAAACTTGACTTACATAGTCGGATTCCTCACCATCAATACCTTTCATACACATGGAGTTTTGCATGGATCTTTCTCCTCTTCCCAAAGAAGGAAGAGATGGCTAAAATAACCCCTTTATGGAGTCATGTTGCTGCCCCAACTCTACATACTTCATGCATCTTTGAAAATTCTGATACAATTCTTCTTTCAAGCCTTCCCAATCAAAGCTTCTCATGATGATGTTGTAGATCCTCATGGAGTACATATGGCTGAAACATAACTCTTTGTAAGCTATTTGTAGTATCTCCTACTTGAGCTTGGAGGCTATAGACAAGAAGACCATGATGATAGATGACCTCTTCTTGGACTAAATAGCCCTCTTCATGTAGCTGGTCATCAAGTATCATACAAGTGTGTAGATCTTTGGAATAATCCACTAGAAGCCAGGATTTCCAATACAGATCTAGACTGTTCAACAATGATAGCACAGATGATGCATTAACAGAAATGTCTGTCATGATTTTTATCTCCACCTTGACATCTCCTATGTCAAAGGTGTGTGTTGGAAGGTTGTTCCTTCCATTTTTCTCTTCCCACAACACATGTCCAGATATGAGAGTGGGTGGTGATGATAAGGGAACATGATCTCCCTTCTTCTTGAGCTTACCCAAGCCTCCCAGCGTTGTAGCATTGTCTTCTAATGCTCCAATTCTTCTTGGATTCATGAGTGGAGAACCAAGATGTGATACACATTCCACCAACTCTGAATCAGGTGATCTTCCAGGTGGTTTTCCACAAGACAGTGATGCCTCATGGTTCATCCTCACATGACTGTCAAATGGGATCAAAATCTCCTTACTTCCACTGTGTAATTTCACCTCTGATTTTTGTGTGGAAGTCCCATGATAATGTGATGTCACTATTAAAGATGCAAGAGTGCTTTTGATTGGAACATTTGCTCCCTTCTCTTCTTCATGCACTAGTGGATCATCTCTTGCTATGCCATCGTTGTGACCCTTCCTTTGTTCTATCTTATTGTCTACTAGCATAGACACTTGCTGCTCATCCTCTTCATGTATAGGATCCTTTGGGCCTTCTTTCAAAGATAAAAGAGGCCTATTAGTGGAAGAAATGGCTTCATCTCCATCTCTTAATAGAAATAGATCTCCTCCTGCTATCACAACGCTGGAGGAACCATTCATTTCTTCTTCTTTCTTCTCCTCATCAATGGAGTGTGCCTTATCAATAAGAGATCCTTTTTCTTGATCTCTCCTTGAGAAAATGACACTCATTTCTTCTTCTTGAGAAGAATGTTCTTGCTGAAGTGGGTCCTTTTCCCTTGGAAAATCATGTTGCAGATCCTTAACCCCTTCAAAAATATTCAGAAATGGAGTAGGATCCATGGATTTCTCCAACTCATGCAAAGATTCAGACTCCTTTGGCTTGATTTGATTCCTCAAATAAGTTTCAGCATGTATATCAAATATTTCCACTAGCCTCCTAGTAAACCTTGCATAAGAAGAAATGTCGACATTTTTCAAGGAGAATGACTCAAATAGCCACCAGGCATAAGCCTTCCCTTGAAGATGCAGTGTTGCTACCTTCATGGCTTCTTCTTCTGAGACTTGATGTAGCTGAAAATATGTGTCAAGCTGCCCTACCCAAGATTGGGATGAGCTCTTAGGTGATCCATCAAAAATAGGTAGAGAAAATCTACCAAAAGTGGGTTGCATGCACCCTCTTCTTCTACTATAGCTGTAGGATCTCCTTTATTCTTTAAGCTGACAGAACTTTGGGAAACTGAGATGCGCTTTAAATCTCCTTGACTAAGATTCATACTCTTGGAGATATTCACCAATATTTTCCTCCTTTGATGTTCCTTCTCCTCCTTCTTCCTTTGACCAGAAAGTGGGCATGTTACAACATTGTAGATCAGGTTGTGTGGCTGAATGCTCACACACATAATAAGAAGTACTGGGGATTCCTTGATGTGAAAATATATTTGAGGGATTTTCATGTATTTCCCTCCTCATTCCCCTGATTTCTTCCTTTATCTCATGCATAGCTTGAGAAAGAGTGTTAGAAAACTCTCTTCTCGTAATCCTTCCAGATAAAGGGGTTTCACCTTTCTTCTCTTTGTCTGCTGTGTAATATTCCTTTTGTCTTCTTCTTTGTTACCTCTTCTCTCTATAAGTGAGAGGTTCTTATTCTTATAAGGACATATTGTCTCTTCAAGAAAATCATAGGCCTTGCCAAGAAAGATGCTTTGATACCACTGTAATATCCCAAAATGGGAATGCACAGTAAAGCCTGCTGGAATAATGCTCTCTTCACAAATTGGTGCACTGAAATGAGTTTTAAACTCCTATATCCCTTATATTAGTGGATCTAATGTCTAAATACAAAAGGATAGAAAAAATAAATAATTCTAGGTGAGGTAAACAGACCTCCCACCACCTAGTATGGCTGAAAAACACCCAAAGAATGGGGTTGCAGTCATGCACAACAATACCGCTTCAGAAATAACGCAGTTCCACTGAGTTAAAGCAAGAGATCAATATGGAGGCTCCATAATTACATGTACATCAGTAAAAAATATCTATAATGTGGCCCATATAGTGTACAAGATAAAAATAGAAGATTTACATGAAGAAACCCTCAAGATTGAGGTGTTGCAACAACATATTGAGACTGCAAAGATTGACAACGTTATTTTATGGGCTGAAGCAGTTGTATATTACATTTCAAATATAGAACATATCTGTGTACAAAATATTAGATCTATATCATATCTGTACACTAGATGAGTTCCTCTACAAATTCCCCTTAGGGTTTTGAGCAAAACATGAGAGTACAAGAGTAGATCTGAGATCTAGAATTACAGATCTGCAACAATATTTAGGAATTCTGCAGTAAATAAAATCATAAGTAAATCAGATCTATATGGAACATGTATGAGATATATAATCCATGGATCACCACAGTGAAAGGGAGAATCCTATCACCAGAGATATCTCCTCCAAAATGTAGTCAAAACACCCTGCAACTGAATACTTGCAAATAATGCAATTATGGAAGGAAAACTGCATTGTACGATCTAGCACTAGTTTGGCCTGATGCCAAGATCTAAAAATGAAACTCCAAAGATCTAGAATCCTCTTGTCAATGGGATATAATACTTCCCCACTGAAAAGGGCCTTTAGATTTTTCTAGATCTGAGTAGATCTAGCTTCCACTTGCTGCAGCTTACAAAGATAACCAAATCCTCAACAGGATTTTTGTTGTAGTTGGAAGAGGGAGCTTGGCCAACTGCTGGATAGTGGACAAGATGTAACAAGAATCCTCCAAGAGCTCCTTAATGGAAGAGGTGGGATTCCCGACCGGGAACACCCTAGTGCTAAACAACACTATTCTCAGCTAAACAACTAGAGAATGAGGGATGTCTAAACAGACAATACCTTTAGAAATATCAAATCATCAACCCCCTCCTTGGTGTCCTCCTCTTTCTTTTATAATGTGGAAATATTGTCAAACCCTAAACCATCTTGATGAATTAGCTTCATTCACATGAGTGGCCTCCAACATGAACTGCGTTGTGCCTCTAGGAGATACATTGCATCTAGACATCGTTGTTGATTTGGTCCTATTGACCCAGCCAATTGATCCAGCCTCTTTCCCACTTAAGTGTGTTTATGAAAATAGCTCATATTTAGCTTTGTTCACATTGAGCATTGATTTATTTTTTTATTAAGGAGTTTTATTGATCCTCCTTCACAATTTTATTCATGAGACAGAAAAGTAAAACAAAATTGTATATTCCCATTAGCTTGAATAATTGGGAATATTACAACAAGCTTCTTATTAGGCTCCATGGGAAATTTTTGGCCAGCTATTATGATGGAGAAAACCACCTTTTGTACGACCTTGGGCAAGTGTTTTATTATTTCTTGTATGCTTAGTTTATACAATCAGCCATTTACTATTCACTAGTAGATGTGATGACACATACAACTAACAATTTGTCAAGAAACAACTTGCCATATTATTTTCTGAAGCAACAATTAGGGAAATTGCGCTGTGACCATTTGGGAAACTGTTGGTACATTTTAGCTCCACGTGAAACCTTCAGTATTCCCCTCATTTTGATGCCATATGGTGGTGATTTCCTATTCATCACATATGGAATGGATTGGGGAAGCATGATTCATAATGTTGGAGAGGAGATCTTTGGAGATCTTGTCTTATTCTTACCTCTTGAAGGTAACATTATTGCAGCCCAAGATCAGCAGATCATAAGTGGAGAGGAGGAAAGTTTGAGGTAGGCTATTTTGTCTACCATGATTATATTTTCAGCCCACCTACATTACAGGAGCCCAAGGTGGAGGAGGATTTGCATGAGTTACCATTTTGGAGGGTGGCTCATTTTGTATGGATGATAGCTTGGGGATTGAGGATCCACATGGGAATGATGATTCCCAATACATTTCAGATCCCATGCCTCAAGGGGACCTCTAGATAGCACCTTATTACCTCCTTGAGTATTTTACTTCTTCATGATGATAGCTATCTAGCTAGCTTGCATGCTTGGGAGAGGCAATATGGAGATTTACTGATGAGACAACATCTCATTCCTTGGAGGATTTTATCATATGTGGGTGCTACAGTAGGAGGAGGGGATAATTCTCAGTTCTATCCTTGTAGTTGCTTGAGGACAAGCAACATTTGGGAGGGGAGGACTGTAATATTCCAAAATTAGCATATAGCTAATTGGAATATTGATTTTTGCTGATTTCACTTAGGATATGAATAAATGGGTAAGGAGGCCCATACATTTCAGAAATATGAATAAAATCCCTCATAGTGTGAAAAGGGATCATCATAGGAGCTGGATTTCACACCCTCATGTGTGAAAAGGGGCATTTGCATGTGGACAAGGTCAAGTTTGACCAAGTCAACAACGCTGGGATAGGAGGTGGAGATCATCTTTAGAGACAATGCAGAGATAGTGGGAGGAGGATTCCTTGGTGGAGGAAACCCTAATGAGTGGGACCCAAGGTGAGAGGGCTTCCATTTGTATAAAAGGAGAGCAAGGAAGCCATATGAAGACATGAAATGGATTTTTGAATTTGTGTTCTGCATGACTATTGTGCTTTCTTCAACTGTTTAGTTGAGATTGTTGTGCTGCTTAGCACAAGGAATTCCTGTTTAGGAATTCCTTCTCCTTTCAAGAGAGGCCTCTTGAGGGAGCTTGCACTTCATTTCTTCACATCCAGGCTCAAGGCCAAGCCACCTCCTTTAGGTACAACATTATTTCTGCTGAAGTATAACGTTGTGTTGCATGGTGTTGCAGTAGAGGTTTCACCACACCACTTCCGGGGCTATTTTTAAAAGGGGGGAGCTTCTATTCCTTTAAGAGATCAGTAAGGAACATTCCAGAGTAGATTTAAAATCTTGGCATTTTACCAACCCATTTCCTTTATCCTACAACACAATCCCTCTCTTTGACTGCATTATTTTCAGTGTGCATCTGCAGTGAGGGTTTGCAATGTGTGTTTGGAGGGTGAGATATTCAGTGTTAGGATCAAACTTTCACTGGGAAGATCCATTGAAGGAGGTTTTTTCAACATTATGTATCATATTCAGCCATCTCCATCCAGTCCTTGAGTTGCAGGTGCTACTCAGTCCTAGGACTGCAACTCTGACATTTTGCCATTTTTTCATATTTCAGGAAATCCTTTCCGGATTGTCTTGAGATTCAGTTTGGGGGTTTAGATATTTTCTCCCAAAATTGTATGAGATCTATATTTGTATATCTATGTATTAACACTTTCCAACAACATTCATCCTCAATCAAACTGTGTTGTCATAGCCTTGGGAAATATTTGTGTAGCAGTGTACTTTATTTTTCATGTACATGTTCTCTTGAGGCTTGTGTTGCCTAGCTTGATTGAATATCTCCTCAAGATATTGTATCTATTTGCTGCTTTAATACTAATATTATGGCTATATTTTCTTCTCACCTTTCATGGGTTGATTTATCACTACTATTTCCATTTTTGTGTTCATGTATTTTTACATCCCCATTTTGGGATATTACATCTTATGGGAAAGGCTCTCTGGATCCCAGCCATGGTTAAGATAGGTGAAGTAGGTCCCTTAGTTGAAACAAGGTCTTCTTCTTCTTCCCCAATAGAATCCTCAAAGTATTCAGAAGGCTCTCCTATAGGGGGTTCAATCTCACTGCTACTGAAGAAGAGTGAAGGGTGGCTAGGAGGTGATGTGGGGGTTTTAGGTAAGATTTGTCTTTGAGTATTCCTAGTCCTACAAGGCATGTAATTAAATATTTTTGTAATTTTTTCAATCTTTCTGAAATGACATGAAAATAAAAGAAAGCAGAAAAGAATGTTAAAAACAAAATCAAAGCATCTACTAGACACCTCCCCGACAATGGCACCAAAAAGTGGTGAGCCCTAGTATTACACCAAGGGTGCTGCAACTCCTAGGGGTTGCCCTACTTTTCTTTATCAACCCAGGGTTCGTACAAAATTGGAGGTGACAGTGCTATGTACATAGCAGATGCATTCTGTACATGTCATCCTCTTCTGCTTTACGAAAGGGTGTTATTTATTAAACTATGATGAAAACTTAAAGGTAAATTGCTGGAAGGAAATGAAAAAAAGGAAACTAACTTAATTTGCAGAAAGGAAATGAAAAAAATGAAAATAATTTAATGTGAAGGAAGGAAATGGCGGAAATGAAACTAATTTAATGTGCATGAAGGAAATAACAGAAAGAAACTAAAATAAATTGTTGAAAAGAAATGACAGGAAGGGAACTAATTTAATTTGCAGAAATGAAATGATAGAAAGGAAACTAAACTAACTTGCTGAAAATAAATGGCAAAAAGGAAAATAATTCTAAACCAAACTTAACTTGGACAAACAGCTAAATGTGCTCCACTTATCATATGGTCTATCTATCATGCTTCTATCCATGCAGCTAAGCTATCGATGAATTAATTCTAATTGAAAAAGTGTTGATTTTCAGCTTGGAGGGAAGAAAAGGGCTAAAGAGGCTAATGGAGGTCTTGACACATGAAGCTAGGCCTAGAAGTGGAAAGAGGCGGGTTTAAACCTTATAAAACCTTATTATAGAGCAAAAATGCCTTTGGAGCAGAATGAATTGAAAAGTGCGATGGCGGAAATGCGATGGAGGCAAGAGTTGCGATATGTGATATCGCAACCGGCAGAAACAAGCGGTAAGTGTAATGAAAACCAACTAAACATTGCGAAGTGCGATGTGCAATGGGTGACATGGCAGTGGGATCGACGGCAGAGCGTGATTGCAATATCGCAATCGGCAGATTGGAGCGGTAAGTCTCAAAAGAAGAGGGTAAATGTTGCGGCGTGCGATTTTCGATGGGTGATGTGGTGGTGAGACCACCGTTGGAGCACAAATGCAATATCACAATTGGTAGATCGTAGTGGTAATGTCTTAAAAGAAAAAAGGAAAATGGTGCGATTTTTGATTTGCGATTCCACAATATCGCAATTGGAGAAAACAAGCGGTAAGTGTAAAGGAAAAAAAGAAAAAGGTTTGATTTGTGTTTTGTGATTTGGTAATAACTGAGGTCTGCGATATGCGATATTGCAATATCTCAATTGAAAAAGGGGAGTGGTAAGTCTTTAAGGAAAAAGGTGAAAGTTGCGAAGTGCGATTTGCGATTTCGCCATATCACAATCGGCGAAAGAGAGCGGTAAGTGTTAAAGGAAAATGGTAAACATTGAGAAATGTGATTGCGATGTACGGTGGTAGGAGATTCAAGGAGAAAAGGCGGAGGTCGACTTTCAAAGGTTTTCAAGCGTTTTGTGAATAAAAAGGATGGTAGCTGCAATAAGAGAAAAGGTAGAAGTAGAATGTAACAGAGGTGTTTGGGAGTGGATATAGAGATGGAAAATGAAGCGGAGAAGCACCACGAAGCTGCTCTAGGGTTTTAAAATAATTCCTACAATCAACTTTGTTGATCTATTGGTGAAAAAAAGGAAAATGCATGAAAATGAAATACAAAAAGGAAGGCTGAAAATGGTGATGCAACTCTACTTTTAATATTAGAAAAATTGAACAGAAACCAGTTTTTGGGCCTGTGGGAAGGTTCACCCTCCTCGATCTCTATTGAAAAAGATGAGAAGGGGGTCTTGATCCACAATTTTTTTGGTTTTTCTCCTCTATTCTATTACTCACAAGCAAATGAAAAACTACAGTAGCAAACTGAAAGTAAAGACTAAGCAACAATGAAACATAAGTGAAATTATCAGAAGCGGAGCTAATGAAATGACATAAAGCAGAGAACAAATATAGCAAAGAGGCTAAGGCATATGGATTGGGCCCTAACCCATGAGCCTAGCTCTCTGAAACTTAAATCATTAAAATGAAATCAGCCTGCTCATTTCATAAAAGAATAACCACATACATTTTTGAAAGTTTGATCCCTGAGTAAAATAATAAAAAGCTCAATATCTTGCAACAAAGTTCCGACTGGAATCAACTAGTATTGACTAAATCCTCCTAGCTCTAGCTCTGCTCTATTTATTCTACAGGGTAGCTACCAACATCTCCCTAGAGAATGGTGATTGAGTCCACTTGACTGCAAGTAAACAAATATTGGGTGCACTCCTCTTTGAGTTGTTTGGTTGCCTCTAGAATTCAAATTGCTGGAGAGAATCCTTGGGGATACTTTGGCTGCCTTTAGAATTTGAATTGCTAGAGAGAATATTTGGGGTCCTTTGGCTGCCTTTGAGAGTTAAGGAGTGTGGAAAATCCTCCTATAATTTCTCTTTTATTTCTCCTCGAAGTCTTTATGATAAAATCCTTATAAAAATGCTTAATAAATCATGATTTTCTACACTCAAAATCATATTAGGCACTCATAGTATGTTAGCCTTAATCACCACCTATACTAGCGTCATAACCAAATAACAATAAAAATTCAAGGAAAAGAGATCTAAGAAGGCAAAAAGGTGACCATTAAACCCTCCAAATATGTCTACTGATGTAGCTCATCACTTGCTTCAGCCCCTACAATGCTCTTTTGATTCGGCACACATGTGACTCACTGTTGAAGATCTCAAAAACTTCAGGAAGCTCTATGTACACCTCTTCCTTAATGATCCCATTGAGAAATGCAGTTTTCACATCCATCTGATGAATGCACCAGCCCATCTACGCTGAGTGTGAAAGGATGGATCTTATGGAAGAGTATCTTGCAACAGGTTCAAAAGTCTCATCATAATCTATACCCTCGATCTGTGAGAATCCCCTGGCCACAAATCTGGCCTTGTATTTCTCCACACTCCCATCAACAGCTTGCTTTACCTTGAAGATCGATCTCGATCCAACCACTGATTTTTCGACCGGTTTTGGGACTATCTCCCATGCATTGTTCTTGAAAATTTAGTCATACTCCTCCACCATTGCATCAACCCAAGTTGGTTGCTCCACTACTTCTTGAAAGGAATATGGTTCAGTCATAATACATTTTCTCATAAGAGCCATGTATCCAGTAAATGGGTCAGGATACTATCTCTTTCTACGCTATGAAGTAGGTGCTCCTACATTTTCCGTAGCATCAAGTCTCAATCTATCAGCTTCCATGGTGTGCCTTCTACCATTTTTGACAGATGGCTCTGCATGAGTGTTTTCCTCCGCTCCATGAACCTCCTCATGTAGATGATCCACATCTTGAGACTCATCCTTGGGAACTAAAAATTCCTCCTCTACATGTTAGTCTAGCTCCCTCTCAAGTGACAACCGCATGGCTTTCTCCTCATCAAATGTTATATCCTGTGGCACAACAGTCATTATGTTGTTTGGAAAATACACACGATAATTATGGGGTGTTTCATTGTACCCCACAAAAATCCTGATCTCATCTATCAGTTCCAGCTTCTTCCTGGCATCCTTGGTCACATTTACATAAATAGACGAGCCAAAAATATTAAAGTGTGAAACATCAGGTTTCTTACCAGTGAAAGCCTCTTCAGGTGTACTCATGCCAAGAATCCTATGAGGACAACATTTTTGCAAAAAAGCCGCAATGTTGCATTCTTCCACCCACATATGCATCGGTAGGTCTTGATCATGAAACATCGCTCTTGTTGCACCCACAATAGTTATGTTGTTCCTCTCCGCAGCCCCATTCTGTTGTGGGTTATGAGGCGCTATGAGTTCTCTTCAAATTCCTTCTTTGGTGCATAATTTCTTGAATTCGTCAGAGATGTACTCTCCACCATTATCACTCCTAAGAGCCTTCACTTGCTTCCCCGACTCTTTCTCCACCAATGCCTTAAACTCTAAGAACTTAGGGAATGTCTGATCTTTCTTCTTCATGAAGAAGATCCAACACTTACGAGAAAAGTCATCAACAAATATTACATAGAAATTATGTTTTGTTGTCGAAGCAACAAAGAATGGTCCACACACGTCTGTGTGAACTCTCTCAAGGATCCCTGAAGCTCAGTTCTCCTTCTCATGAAAGGTGGTCTTTACATATTTTCCCATAATACATCCCTTGCATGTGTCTGACTGTGCAAGTGTACCCTTGGGAAGACCAGTAGAAATCTGTTGCATGACTTTCAAGGCTCCATGGTGAAGATGGCCCAATCTCTTGTGCCATAATTCATCCTCATCCCGGCTCACCACTTGATCTACCTTACCCATCATTGTTGCGCAACCATAGAAATCCAACTTGTAGATATTATTAACTCGAATCCATATCATCTTGGCTTGTCCTATTGTTTTATGTCGCATGAAATATTTTCCTTCACTAAAAACAACATCATAGCCTCTATCCTCCAACATTGCGACTGAGACTATTTTTTTCTTCAAACTTGGTACATGAATTACATATTTTAATTGAAATGGTTTACCTGACTACCTCTAGAAGGTAATGGTACCAATCCCGGTAGCACTGTACCGCCCGTCATCGCCCATTTCAATATGCATCTCGAGATCCTTCTCCTCCAAGTCACTGAAAATTTCCTTGTCTCCCGTCATGTGAAAGGAAGCTCCACTATCCACATACAACATAGATCCCAATACACTTGACACCGTGCATGCGATCAATGAGAATTCAATCTCAAATTGCGAGGCAAGGGCCTCACCTCACCAGCTACAAATCCTCCAACCTTCTTGTTCTTCTTCTTTTGTGGACAGTTAGTAGAAAAATTCCCATGCTCGTGATAGTGAAAAAAATTCACCTTGGACATGTCTTGCTTCTTGCCATTCTTGGAATCAGATTTAGAATGAAATTTCTTCTCCTTCCCCTTCCTCACTGTAATATTCCCAATTAGCTTTAAGCTAGTTGGAATATTAATTTTTTTTTTGCTACTTGGTTAGAGGAATAAGAGGGTATGGAGACCCATAAACCTTTTTAGTAGGAATAAAATCACTCTTAATGTGAATGGAGATCATCTTAGTATCTTGATTAAGCACCCTTGTGTGTAAAAAGGGGTTGGAGCATGTAGAATGGGTCAACTTTGACCAAATCAACAGCTCTGGTGTGGAGGAGTGGACATTCATTGAGTAGAAGAACAGTTTTGGAGGGAGACTCCATGCATGGAAGTAGTGGCTTTAATGAGTGGGGCCCAAGGTGAGGAATCTCACACAACATATAAGGAAGGGGATGACATCCATAGAAGACTAGACATGTTTTTTTTTTTATGGTCTGTATGTCTAGTTGCTCTCTTCAACTGTTTAGCAGAGACTGCACTGTTGTTTAGCACAAGGGTGTTGCCGAGCGAGAATCCCACCTTCATCCTCGAGGGACTTCGAGTGCCCACTCAAGAGAATTATTTTCACTACATTTCCACATTTTTGCATCGGGCCAAGCTCCATCTTTCTTCTACATCACATTTTCTGTTGAGGGTTGTGCTTTGTTGAAAGGTGCAGTAGTGGAGGGTACATTTGGGTCTCTTCAGAGCTTATTTTCAGTGGAGGAAGGTTTCCTTCCATTGGGATGCCAGCAAAGAAGACCCTTGAGCATTATTGATATATTTGGCACCAAGCCAAAGTGTTTTTATCCCCTATAGCGTAGATTTAGTTTGGATCTGTGTTATTTTAGGAAGGAGTTGCAAGGGTGATTGCAATGTATAATTTGGCAGGTGATTTCTTCAGTGGAGGGGATAACCTTCTATTAGGAGGATCTATTGGAGAAGAGCTACATATTTCTATATTAGCTTCAGCCATATATCTCCATTTCTTTTTCTGCAGTAAACCTTCAGCGCCAGGGCTACAACTCACCTTTGGATCTTTTGTGTATTTTTCGGAAACCCTCTTGGGTTATCTTGGAAGGTTGTTATAGAGCCTAGATTTTTATCTTTTGTATCTCTTGAGGCATGTTAGCTCATGTGTATGATTTGTGCCTCATTGTATTGCACTTATTTGCTGTTGATCTATATAATAAAATGGCTCCATATTGGTTTCCTATATTTATGTGATGTTATACACTGATATTTCCATAATTTTGTTCTATATTCCTGTCTTTTCCATTTTGGAATATTATAGTGGTATCAGAGCATAATCTTGGCTCAGCCTATGGATCTCTGCCATTATGCTATCAAGAGAGTAAGAAGAATAATAAGAGATCAGAATGATGGAAGGAATGAGTTTTATCTCATCTCTTTTCATATCTATGAAGGACCTCACCATGGAGGTCAAGCAAATAAAAATGGAGAGAAGAAATGAGACCTCATTAGGGTTTCAAGATGGGGAAGGTCCATGCACTTCCTATCAGCAGTTAGAGAAACTGGTATTGCATAGAGCTCCAAAGAGATCTACTATGTCTACATTCTTTGAAGAGGAAATTGAAAGACATGGAGATGGAGGAAACTTAGATCATGAGATTCTAAGTGAGTATCTTGTAGAATATAAGTCTCAATCAAGAGCTTTCAAGGAGAATATAACTCTCCCACAGTTTATTTAGATTAAACAAGAAAGGATACCTTGCATCAATAGAAGGAGAAAACATAATACATTCCTATTGTGTACTTTTGATGGGTCATCTACATGCATAGGAAGGGCTTGGAAGAGAAATTTAGATGCATTATTCCTACTACATCTAGTAATAGAAAGATAAGTTTTTGAGATTGCAGCGTTGCACCTTGAGGGTGAAGAAAACATTTGGTGGTTTAGACATTTGAGTGATCACTTATGCAGATTTTACTCAAAGGTTGATCAAGAAGTTTGACAAGAAGAAACCAGAAGAAAAAAACTTCCACCACCACTTGCTACAGGGATACTTACATCAGGAGAAGGAACACTTGAACCTTTGCAAAGTGGTCTTGATCTCTTGATCACATTTAGAGTCCCATGCATTACTCAGGAGATGCATGAGGAGGATGAGACTTATACCAGCACTGGTGCAGTAGTAGAGGAGAAGCCATCATCATCACTAGTAGTTGGAGAAGTCATCACACCGGTGGGAGGAACCCTTGTAGTAATACAAGATGTTCCCAAGCTAAACTAAGGTATGCAAATATTTCTAGTTTTTGTTATTGTAGCACATCATATGGAAGGTTGTGGGGACATGCCATTGCATGCCATAGGGTCAAAACACACTGCTGATTTGGAGCAGTAGACTACCATTTCATAGAGGACCCTTGACAGGATCAAGGAGGAGATGTACATTCATCCTAGTATTTCATTGTTGATATGCACACAACTCTTGGGGTTGGAGTGTAGATTTTTGGTGGATAGGATGAGTAATGTCCTAAACAACCCAATGTAGAACTATATGTTCAACATTGAGCATGATCATGAGACAACAGATGCAACATCATGGAGATCACATCACTACCATTTACCAACAATGATGAGTTGGGGGCCCAACCATTATTGGATCATTCCAATGACCATTCTACATGTGTAGCAGGGGATAGGCAAAATGGTTGATAAGAGAAATCTTATCTCCCATTATTATGATGGATCTTTCTTGATGATCACTTCATAGCTTAATGAGAAGATTTTTCTTTCATCATACTTCAATCCTTATGGGTTCAACATGGTCATTGATGAGTGGTATTCATATGGAGATCTCCAGGAGGCTGCACTTCAACATCCCATGAAGTGTAGAGATAGTGATATGATTTGGGGGGATGGTATTCTCCATTGGAGGAATACCCATTTGGAGCATGATAATAGGCACTCACCATTGGTTGAATGGGTGATGTTGATGAGAAAAAGGCTAGTGAGCCACTTGCAGATCTATGACACAGGGTAGCAGGAGGCATGGTTGTGCTAGCTACTCTTGAAATAGTTTGATCAGCATGCGACATATCTTATTCCAAAGGGTATGTTATTGGTTGGGACATGGCATGACACTTGCATTATATGGAAGTAAGGAGTTTGGTTGCATTGGGGTGATGTGACATTTTTCATGTAAATCATCATTTTTTCACTCTGTGATCTATATGATGGGGAAGTGAGGAGACAACAAGAGATATTGCTGCTTTGGTTACTCTTGGGAGAGTATGGGATGATTTTCTCCCATAACTTGCATAGTGATTCAGGAGTAGAGGATGGCACCATCATGGTGCAAGGAGATTACTCCTTGACTTTGGAGGCTCAGAAGATATTCTCACTTGGGGAGAAATCTTCCACACATGGTAGAGGATGGCGACCACTCATGCATACATTGGTCAAACTTAGGAATTTTGGATAGGTGATAGCTTCCCATGGAAGACTAACCTCCAAAAGCTTCAACCTTTACTTGATCATGGGAAGCTACAAGAGGAGTAGCAAAGGAAGGATAGCAACATCCTGGTATGTGACTTTGGCATAGGAGATGTCAAAGAAGGAAGCAACCACATGACAGATGTTTTACATGACAGATCATCAACACTATCACTATGGAGGATAGATCCTTATTGGAAATCCCAGCTGTTGGTGGATTATTACAAGGATATTTTTACATGCATGATACTTGATGACTAGTTATTAGATGAGGGATATTCAGTAAGATATGGGGTCATCTACTATCATAGTAGGATCTTCTTATCTAGAGCATCCAAGGTCAAGGAGAAGTTACCACATGTAGCACATGAAGATTTTCTCTTCAGACACACTTATTCCATGAGAGCATACCACACCATCATGGAGGGATTCACTTGGGAAGGATTTGAAGAGGAGATACATCAGTATATTAGGAGATGCATGGATCATTTGGATATGGAGGAGAGACATAACTCTTTGATGGAGTTATCACAACCACCTCTTTCCTCTTTGGGAATGAGAGGGGATCTATCTATGAGCCACTCCATTAGTGTGATCAAAGTATATGGTAAGGAACATGTTTTTATGCATAATGTTTTACTTGATGAATATTTTCATTCTTTTACCATACATGTGAAGGTCATTGCTCCAAGTGGGGGAATTCTTCCTTATAAAATTCATGGTCCACTTTGGGCCATAAACAGTATTGAGCATGGCCACTCCCTAGGAGGATATAGGGAGATGCCATATCATTCAAGGTGTACTCCATTGGCACCAAACATTACTCACCTTCTCAAAGCATGTGAGAAGAATATGTAAGGAAACAAGTGGTGGGAGACCACTTATTATATCATGTTCTAAGGTAGTCAGGAGAAATATTGTGCTGGTTCCACATGTGGGACTATGATCCTCCTCCAGTATTACATATAGCAGCTTATGTATCCTTGGTTATGATCCCATACATTGATGATGTCCTTATTCTTATTGTGGGAATTATTGGAGGAAGGATTCAAGGATTGAATGTGCCCATTGGGAGTGATATTATCCATGTTTCTTATGCTTCATGATCTAGGGAGAACATTGGGAAAACCATGATTGCTACATTAGATATTTTATTTCCTTATGAGGTGAGTTATTGGCATCTCATGAGTACTTGGGGGGAGCATTTCATGGAAGTATTGATTGGGAGGCACATGGTTCATGAGGAGAGCTTATCACATGGAGGTGTCACCAAGGAAGGAGGAGAAGAGTTGCAGCACTCACCTTTATAGTTTCTTGAGGACAAGCAACATTTGGGAGGGGAGGACTATAATATTCCCAATTAGCTTTAAGCTAGTTGGAATATTAAATTTTTTTTTCTACTTAGTTAGAGGAATAAGAGGGTATGGAGACCCATAAATCTCCTAAGTAGGAATAAAATCACTCCTAATATGAATGGAGATCATCTTAGTAGCTTGATTAGGCACCCTTGTGTGTGAAAAGGGGTTGGAGCATGTAGACTGGGTCAACTTTGACCAAATCAACAACACTGGTATGGAGTAGTGGACATTCATTGAGGGACAATGTAGTTTTGGAGGGAGACTCCATGCATGGAAGTAGTGACTTTAATGAGTGGGGCCCAAGGTGAGGAAGCTCACCCAACATATAAGGAAGGGGATGGCAGCCATATAAGGCATTTTTTGATTATTATTTTTTGTATGGTTTGTATGACTAGTTGCTCTCTTCAATTGTTTAGCAGAGACTGCAGTGCTGTTTAGCACAAGGGTGTTCCCAAGCAGGAATCCCACCTTCATTCTTGGGAGACTTCGAGTGTCCACTCAGGAGAAGTTTTTGCACTACATTTACACATTCCGGCATCAAGACAAGCTCCATATTTCTTATACAACACAGTTTCTATTGAGGGTTGTGCTGTGTTGCAGGGTGCAGTAGTGGAGGGTACATTTGGGTCACTTCGGAGCTTGTTTTCAGTGGAGGAAGGTTTCCTTCCATTGGGAGGCTAGTAAAGAAGACCCTTGAGAATTATTTATATATATATGGCACCAAGCCAAAGTGTTTTTATCCCTACATCACAGTTTCAGTCTAGACCTACGTTATTTTAGGGAGGAGTTGCAGGGGTGGTTGCAGTGTATGATTTGGGAGGTGATTTATTTAGTGGAGGGGGAAACCTTCTATCTGGGGGATATATTGGAGAAGAGATACATATTTCTATATCAGCTTCAGCCATATCTCTCCAGTTCTTCTGCAGCAATAAACCTTCAGTCCTAGGGTTGTAGTTCACTTTTGGATCTTTTGTGTGTTTTTTGGAAACCCTCTTGGGTTGTCTTGGAAGGTTGTTATAGACCCTAGATATTTATCTTCTGTATCTCTTGAGGCATATATTAGCCATTTTGTATCATTGTATGTTCATATGATGTAGTTGTGCTCTTTATGACTGCACTGTAGCAGCTCTCTAACATTTTGTATAGTAGAATCACCTCATTCTTGAGGGGATTTACTCATTGAAGGCTTGTTAGCTCATGTTTATGATTTATGCCTAATTATATTGCACTTCTTTACTGCTGATCTATATAATAAAATGGCTCCATATTGGTTTCCTATATTGATGTGATGTTATACACTACTATTTCCATCATTTTATTCTATATCCCTATATTTTCCATTTTGGAATATTACACTCACCTTGGCATCCAAAGCACAATCCTCTTCATCTTAATTCTTATATGAAGATCCATCTCTGGTGTTCCGTCTAAACTCCTCCTACACCAAATCTGACTATGGTCATTCCCAATATGGAAATTTTTCCCTTCCATTGATAGTCTTGATAACTGTTCCAACTCTTGGGAAGTCCTAAGAGAGCCAAGCTCACCAAATCATCATCAACAACTGTTATTCCAATGCTCCTCAGTCCATCCTGACATTGGACAAACTTTGTTAGATATTTTGGAATGGTGTCGCCCTTTTCCATCTTGATCTTCCCGAGTTTACCTTTGAGCACCAATTTCCTATGGTCATTACTGCTCTTGAATAGATCCGTCAAATCCTTCCACATTGCATATGGTGTGTCTTTCCCATAGAGGCTTGAGACAATATGGTCTCGTACTCCCTCCAACAGGATCCTCCTCGCCTTTGCCACTTTCTTTTTCCATGCATCAAGATTTGCAACATCTGCCACAGCGGGTTTAGAAACATCATTTTCAATGAATTACTTCAAGCCATTGTCTTCGAGTACTGCCTCCATCCTGTCCTTCCAAGAAATATAGTTTTACTTGCCCTCAAGTGCATAATCCAAATTCAAGCCATTGAAATCCATTTCGATCATGAATCAGTTGTAGCACCAAGAAATTATTTTTGCAAATTCGAATTATATCCAGTCACAAACTCAGATCTTGCTTCACTTCTGCAATTTATGTGCTCTGATACCATGTAGAAATTATACAACATGCATGTATATCTTGGATTCACCCAATATAATAATGTACTAAAGTTAAATACTGAATCTATTCTACAAATCTATTGTAGAATTAAAAACACAAATGCTAATCACATTAAGTAAAGAAGAATCAAATCACACACAACACAGATAATTTCCCGGGGAAAGCTTACAGCTCAAAACCCCACTATCCTCTATTGTATATACAACATGCATCATGAAACAATTACATACAAAACTCTTTTCACAAGAGCCATCTAGTACTCAGATAATTGTCTCACACTGTCATGAAAAAAACTGACCAAAACATATCCAATTCTTAGCCTCTAGGCAACCTACCTTGCTTGTGCAATCTGTGATGAGTGAAATCCCTAAAATATAGGAATTATTGACTTCCTTGACTGTGCAAGTATCATGGGCACTCCAATGGGTTTTTGGTTGCATGTGTGCAACCCAATAATCCTATAACTGATAGTCAACTCACCTTTCACTTAGATCTCAACTGGGTCTCCACTAGATCTGACATGCATGCAGCTAATAATGGTAAATCCTTAGTTGCATGTGAGATCATTGATTATGAATTACTTAATATTTAATTCACTTGATCTCTCACTAGTGTATCTTCAGTTACAACTAGCACAACTAGTTTTAACTCACTTAAATGAGTTAACCTGATTACAACCTGCATTAACTAATGCACCACTGCACTTCGAACTCTGTTACAACTAGAATTACTATGCATGCCTCACCAACTACCTCTAACTCGAAATCCACTAGATAACCGAATTTATCACTCTCAGTTAACTATTTCAAGTTATCATTAAGAATAGATTACAGTTTATTTTCCATCTTAATTAAGGGATAACTAAAATAGACATGCACCCGAAAATAGCACTGTGGGCCCCACCCTAGTGCAGGTGCTTAATGCAATAGGCATGGGTGCTGAAATTTTCTTGTTGAATCTCAACATTCGAAAGCCTCCAAGAGAGATTTTCCTATAATTGTACCTTTGATAGCAGAAAATTTTGATTTATCTTTGGCTATTGTGTACAAATTATGTTGATAATATGTCAACACCACTAATTTTTATTGCATTCCTTTCATCCATGGTAGTCCCTTTAAATGTAAAACATTAATTCTTTTATGGAATTTATGAATATTGACCTCCATGTTATGGCACTTATTTTCTAGCTGAAACATCAAATTTTTCTTTGTGGTTACCCTTCTAACCTCAAGAATAGTTTTTTTCCTGTATGTGATCTCAAATGCTTGCAACTCATCTTTAGTTTTTGAATTTAGGGCCTTTGTTAATTTATTTACCTCTCCTGGAATCTATCCTAAACTCTTTTTGACTTGCTCAACTAATTATTTTGACCTCTGTACTAGTTATTCTTCAAAAATTATCTCTGTTGAAGGCCAAATCCTTGTAATAGCTTCATTGATTTCAATCCATATATTTTCCTCTAAATGTGCTAATGTTTTAACCAATGTAGGCTTCTCCTCTAGCTGATCAATTATCTGTGTTAACCTATCAGATTTTTGCAGATCCACTATATATGAATTATTTTCTTTTAATTTATGTTCCTACAAATTTTTCAGTTGGGCCTTCAATTTCTCAATGTCATGTCCTCTAATGGACAGGTCATCCATGGATTTGACTAAATCTTCTGATGCCTCTTTAGATTGTGTCCCTGTTGTAGTTGTTGTTGAAGTAGATGCCTCTATTGTACCTGTAATTGGAACTTTTCCTATAATAGGAACTATTGTTAATGGAACAACAGCCAGTTGAGAAGATTGTTATTTTTCCTTCAATATTTTTTCTATATCAACTTCCATCTACCTAATCTGAGCATTTTTTTCCATAATAATTTTAAACTTGTCTTCTTCTTTTTTCTCTAAATCCCCAACTTCCTTTTCTTGAGGATCTTTTGTTGGTGGAAGCTTTAATTGCTTGTGGAGTGTTGCAATGTTTGCAATTTTTCTTCTTATAATTTATTCTACTGCCTTTATATCTTTGGGATCATATCCCATTTTTATCACTAAATCCTCCAGATATTTGATCTTTATGTCTTTGGCCAAGGAGGATATCTTTTCAAGTTTGAGCTGGGATTGTATATTATTAACTGAAATTTGCAATTTTGAGGCTATCATGGCAGTATTTTTCAATGTTGAATATAACATCCCTCATGTTTTCTTGTGCATTCATATCTGATCAATAGGGTGAATTTGATCAGCATCAAAGGTGAAGAAATATTTCTTGTAATCATCTGGTGTCCTAGGAAAATGGATTGCTGCTGAAGAAAAGAAATTTTCATCTGCTCTTTTTCTATGTCAAAGGCTTAGAGAAGCCTATGTTGAGAAGTCTTTGTTTACTTTCAAAATTGTGCATAAGTAGAAGCTTTAAGTATTTCATTTATTTTCTTGATCTCCAAGTTGTATTTAGAATTTTTTTTTGGCTCAGCTTGATCATGAACCAATTCTGATGCTTGAGATGTGTTCAAAGGATATTGAGAGGTCGAGGAGGATGGGGATCCTGTGAAAATATCCTTAGTTCCTGGGAAACTAGTAGAAAAAATACTTGTCAAAATTATAGTGGACTGTTGATCTTTGTCCCGTAGAAAATACGTTAATAGATCAATTTTCTGCTTTTTATTTTAGACATGAAATTCCTTTGCCCCAATATTTTTAACTCAAGGAGAGAGATCCTCCCTTATTATTTTTCCATGTTTCTCTTGGGGCACTGGAGTTTTTGAAGTTGTTGTGGATAGCACATGTTCTTCTACCTCCTACAGAGTGTTTTCTTCCCACTTATCTTGATTCATGAACTTCTCTATTTCTGGCCTTGCAATGTGGGCATATGAATTAGTTTTATTCTACTCTGAGCTTGGAAATGATGCTAAAAGGGCCATATGACCCAGTAAAATTGAACTTAAAATTCATATGTTTTAGGATTAAGTCAACTTCCTTGCATGCTGCCCTGGTATTGCGAATGAATGGTCCAATTTGTGTTTTTATTTTGAACTGTGACTTCTTTTTTTCTGCCAAAAAATGGAGATGATATGTATTGATCATTCTCCTAATATAATATAATGAAAATATCTTAATTGGGACAAATTTTGGTAGCCTATATGGAGGCAATTCAAATCCATACACCCTGATTTATGTGTAGTTCTAGTACAAGTACTAGTCCCCTGTCTTGGTTTTCTCAGTAAGGTGTAGATATCTCTTTATCTCTAGCCCTATCCTTGTTTGAATGTCATTATTTAACAAACAAGTAGTAGTATATAGAAATTGGTCAATAAAATCATTGTAGGTGAACTCAATAGTATGTTCCCTCACTGGGGAGGTCCAATGAATCATTGATTTTACTTCTCCCTGTTCATCTAACTTTTGTAATGCAAATTGAAATATGTATGCTTAGTAAAACATGAATAAATAAACCAAAATTGAAAAATATTTGAAACTGCCTTCTGTATAAAATTTCAGTAGTTTATCATTGATAGCATTAGTGAGGAATTCACTATAATTAAATAAAATGGAAGGATTTTCTTCCTTGGAGAAGATTGAAAAGAAACCCAGAATCACTCCATGTACCCATTCATCTGATTGGTAACCTAAGAGATGGGAAACTATGGAGATGATTTGTTTTTTCATCTCAGAAAACATGGAGGATGGATATGGAGGATTGTTTTTAGGTAATTGGGCATATTCTAGTAGGAAAATTTCAATTTTTTTGGATCTAGTGGGGAAAGTAAGGTTTTTTATACAAATCCATGAGGGATTCTTCTGAGAATGGTTTGAGGGCTTAATTATTTGGTATTTGTAGCATTTTATTGATTGTTTCAATATTAATAGTAAAAATAACAACACCATTCTGGGATATAATGGATTTCTGGCTGGGAATGTACCTGGAATGGCACCATATTACAAACTTTGGAAAATGGTGGGTTTGGGGAAACATGAATTGATGTAGGAGGGAGTCCAATAGCCCTAATTCATCACTCTAATAATTATGGTTCTTTTCTAGCCAATTAAGTAATTCATGTAAATCAAATTCACAAATAGTTTCAAGTATTTTATAGTTTTTATCAACTAGGGGTAGGTGATCTAGGTCAACATTGGAAGGTAGCATAGGCTTTTCTTCTCCTTTCTTTGGTTTCTCTTTAGGATCCATGATAATTCAGAGATAGGAATGGAATTGTTGAATTACCCCAGAAATTTGAAGCTTGGTAGTTTTTAGGTGATTATGGTGGGTAATTTAGCTTATTGGACACAACAGGAGTTCTGGTTTGGCTAACTGGATGCAACAACGGCTTGAGTTTGATGACTAGATTCCTGTAGGATGTCTTGGAAATAGAGTGCAGAATGGGGGCCATCAGTCAGGGTTGTAGAAATTTATATAATCCATTATTAGAGTGTAACGGTTATGGAAGAAGATTTGTTAATAGGGGCAACATTCACATGGTGAACGGGTAATGTAATGGTCTTTGGAGCAGGTTGGACAAGTGTCGGGAAGGGAGTGGTGGAGGAATTTTGGGAGCATATGCGAGAGGGAGATGTAGCAGTAAGGGAGTAGATGTGAGGAGGAGACGTAGTCATAGGTGAGTGGCTGCGAGGAGGAATTGTGGCAGTGGAGTCAACGACTTTTTTGATAGCCGAGAGTGATAAGCGTGGTTTTCGGGGGCAGTGAACTATGTTAGCGTTTGCCATGTCGCAGAGAGGTAAACCACTCCACACCCCCCCCCCCCCCCGTGGTTAATGGTCGGAGGGGATGGAGGGTCTGAAGTGGATGACCTGTCGTTGATCTGGGCAGGCTGAATCCTGGCCGTCAAATGCTGCAAACACTTTATCGCTAAATGACAAAGATTGTCGGGTCCACATTTTTCATGAAAATTTACACTTTATTCTTTACAAAATTCCTTTTTCTTTTCCCAAAAGAAAAATAAAAACCTTTAATTATTCATAAAAATTTTACTCAGTACATGCAAACGAATTCTATTTGTTTTTGTCTCTCTCAGGAGTACAAAAACCAAATCCATACAGTTGATCCTATTACAGCCAAAATCTCACAAAAATCACAGAAAGTAAACTCTCTGCCATAAGATTGCTCTTAGATAGCATTCAGTATTTCTCAGTCCCACTCACTAATCGAGGCTCTTCTGGAGAGGAAAACACCCCACAGTAGTTACCAAGACAAAAGGCCACCAACCAATGGGATCCGAGCTCCATCTTATGAGGAAACGAGTTTAAAAATATCCCACATCTGGCTTGATAAGCATAGATAAAGTCTGTCAAAATGATAAAGTCTGTTGAAGTTTAAATAGTGTATCATAGAAAACAACATAAATAAAAAGATACATATGGAGAAAAAAGATACAGAAACAGTGGAGCATAATAATCTCTGTTGTCTTATCAGACAACAACACCCATAATTAGATATACGGAGTGTAGACTGACTCCACTGGTCCCTCAACATCAGAATCACTTATTTTCTGGTTGCCCAAAACATTTTGTAGGCCCTATTTAGAAAGGAGGTCTGCTGCAACGTTCCTTTCCCTATAAATGTGAGAGACGGATATGTAAGTAAAATGATTTTTAAGTAACCAAATATCTTCTAAGATAGGCATTAATAGATAAATTTGGCATATGTAGTCCTTATTAAACCTTTTGACAATGTTTAAATAATCCCCAAAAATCTGGATAGATCAAATGCTTAGCCAAACTAGCCAGCACAAGAGTAGATGAAGCGCTTTGATTTCCGCATAATTTTTTGTTCCAACCCCTAAGCCCACTGAGGACTCTTTACGTCAATCTGCACTGAGGTGGATCACCAGACCTACCCCACCCCTATCCTCATTACTTGAGGCCCCATCGAAGTATGCCCATGGCATATTTTCATTGATAACTTCCTATACTACCATCCTCCCAGTGGGATTCGGTTTTGGATCAGGCATATTAGCAAGAATAGCCATGCTTTCTGTCGCAATGGACTGAAAATGAGATTCTAGATCCTTAAAAATGGCCTGGTTCCTATCCAACCAAATTCCCCATGAAATAATCAAGGGCAAAGCCTTCTAGTTTTCCCCAGTACTCTCCTGCCACCATAGCCCCCAAGCAGCCCCAACCGATATTTCTTCCCACCATTGGCACTTCCCAGCAATGGCCATCACATCCCCCCACACCGCCCTATAGAAGTGACAATCGATGAAGATATGATAGATCGATTTTGATTCGAGTTTGCACAAAGGACAACGCCCAGGCCCGACTTTGTTTCATTTCAACATATTATCCCAAGTAGGCACTTTATTATTGAGCATGCACCAAAAGAACATCTGACTTTTAGCCGGACATTTTAGGTCCCAAAGCTTTTTCACCCACCATGCTGGTGTTTCCCAACCTTTTTTTGCCATCAAATAAACATATCTGAACTTTGGCGTATATTTCCCTAAGAGAATAGGGGCCCATATTAAGTCATCTTCCCTATCCCTGATCTGAACATGGGTGCATTCCATCTCCCCAATATAATTGTACCATGCTTCGTGCCATTCCAAGTCAAGGTGTATCTCCTCCCCATTTTTCCTCCGTTGAGCCCAACACGACGAGGACTCTTCCTTAGTTATTTGATTCAGAAACTGGATCCCGTTGTCCTTTAGTTTATCCCTCAGTTCTAAAGGTAGTATGAACATATCCTTACTTCCAACCCAAGGGTCAATCCCGACCCTCACCTTTTCCCCATTCCCCACCTACCAAACAAGCCCCTCATCTATAATATCAATGGATCCAAGAATCACCTTCCACACCACACAAGACTTGAACAGTTTTTTCCTTGCCTCACGAAGCCAATCTCAAGTCTCCATAGGGTCGATATAATTTCTCTTCATAACCTAAGACCATAGAGAATATTTATATAGAATCCTCCAACCCATTTTGGTCACTAGAGAATCCAAAAAATTCAGGAGGTCTTTGATTCCCCACCCTCCCCAGTCTTTTGGTCTAGATATTCTATCCCATGCCACCCATGGCAAGACCTTTTCCTCCTTTGATCCAGCCCACAAAAATTTTCTACACAAATTTTGCACCCTTGATAAAATATTCTGAGGAACCCAAGCTAGCATAGCCCAATACACCGGTATCACCATCGACACCGATTTGACCAACACCAATCTTCCAGCTCTTGACAGCTAGCGGAAAATCCAGTGAGTAATGCGCTTTTCAATTTTTGTGATCAGCCAGAGCCAATCCACTATTCTATATGAATTAGGCTTGATGAAAAACCCTAATTATTTCAGATTCCCTTCGATATTTTTGACCTGAAAAGGAAGCTCCTCAGCAATTTTCCTGGCCTCTTCTCCCGATATGCCTTCAATAATGATAACTGGTTTTCCATAGTTGATAGTCATCCCAATTTCTTTCATAAAAAGATCAATAATCTTTTTGAGTATCCAGGTCTCGCTTCTACATCCACTGCTGAAAACAAGAATATCATCAATGATTAGGAGGTGGGTAATCTTAAGATTGATGGCTACCTCAAAAGTAGAGGTGATAACGAGCATCCCTGTCTTAAACCCCTTTGACTCTTAAAGAAAGGATATGCAACCCCATTAATGAGAAAATAAAAACTAACGTTGATAATACAAATCATCACCCAATTGATGAAACAAATTTCAAACCCAAGATCAGTTAATAGTAATCTAAGGTACATCTAGCTGATCTTATCATAGGCTTTATCTAGGTTGATCTTAATGATCATACCTTTCCTTCTGTCTTTTTTAATGCTATGAAGGGTCTCCTGGGCCACTCCAATGGCTTCATGTATCTGCCTCCCTTATAAAAACCCAAATTTCTCCTTTGAAACATTCTTGGAGAGGACAAGCTTTAGGCGTACAAAAATCAATTTCAAGATAATCTTGTACACACTATTACAAAGAGAGATTGGCCTAAAATAATCAAAGGATTCAGGCTCATCTTTCTTTAGGATAAGAGAAATAAATGTAGAATTCAAGGGTTTTATAATAACTCCTTTCCGTCGAGATTCCTCCACCACAGCTGTGAGTTCACTCCCCAGATCTTCCAAAAAGTGAAGGAAAAAATCAATGGTCCATCCATCCGGACCCAGGTTTTTGTCCTTCTGCATGATCTTTAGAGTCCCTTCCACTTCTTCCCTGGTCACTTGCCTAGTCAAAACCTGATTATCCTCTACATCCACATAACTCAGAAAGAGTTGGGCTACCCTTACTACCTCAGCTATGGTCACCTCCGAAGGCGCCTTAAAAATCCTACTAAAGTGCTCCTTGCTCATGTTTTCCAGTTTCGGAAAGGATTTTTCCACCCCTTCATCCTCCCTTCTCATCCCCCAGATAGTGTTTGTGTTCCTTCTTCCTTTCGCGTAGTTGTGAAAGAAATTTGTGTTTTCATCCCCTGTCGATAACCAAATCGACTGAATTTTTAATCTCCATTTTTCTTCTTTTTCCAAGAGGATCTTTCTTCTTTCCCTTTCCAAAGCTAGAATATCATCCCTCTTATGTCCTGATTCATAGCTATCTATCTCTAGACTTTCCAGTCTTTCCAATTCTACTCCTATCCATTTTATTCTTTCCTCTTTCTCTTCTCTTCTTACCTTGGCCCAACCAATTGTTTCCTTCTTCATATATTTGAGGTTTTCCTAGAAGTGGCGCGCTTTGGACTAGGGTTCAAATACCCCCCATGGCCTCCAAGTAACTTTTAAGAGCTCCATGTATGAGTCCTCTTTTAGCCAACCCAAGTTAAATTTGAAAGAAGCCCCAGGTTTGTCCAGACTGACTTTGATTTCAAGGAGAATAGGGTGGTGATCAGAGTCCCCTCCCTCCCCAACCCACTGCTGAAAAAGCTTGATGCCTTTCCACTAGATCCTCTTTTAGGAGGAATCTATCTAGGTGCTTAGCCACCTGAGCTTCACCAATCCTTCTATTCCGCCAAGTGGGCCGAAGTTTTACTTGATTGATGTCAACTAAGTTCCCCTCTAAGAACTTTGACTTCAAGAAATCTGACAAGGGGTCAACCCTTGCATTTGGCCCCCATGATTCAGCATGCCCTACAGAAACTTTTAAGTCTCCGCCAATAATTAAGTTGGAATCCTTCATGAAAGACCCCATCATAAGATTATTCCAGAAACTTTCCCTCTCCAAACAAGGCCCATAAATATTCAAAATCATAAAAGGAGAGCACAACTCTAGGGAGTAAATTTCAACAACCAACACATGCTATCTCCTCCAAGAGTTTAGGAGTTTTATTTTGCTGGTTTTATATCCAAATGCTAACCCCACAGATCTTCCACTCACATCCAGTCTCGTAAACACCCACCCCGGGCACAATCCTTGAAGTACCCTTGCCACTTCAGCCCCTGCTCCTAGAGTTTCCTGAAGGAGAATGACATCTGGCCCATATCCAGAAAACAGAGCCCGGAGAGCTATTTTTTTGGGCTTACTAGCTAAACCCCTACATTTGAAGGATAATACAATCATTTGATAACCTGAACAAGGGAATTCACTGCTCTAAGTGCCCCCTTAATATATTTTTTCTTCCCATCAACAATTTCCAGCTTGGCTTTTAGCTGAGCTTTGGACGGGTTAGATTTTTTCCCTCTTAGCTTAGGCCCGGACAAAGAGACCGAAATATTTCCCAACCCACCCACAATGTCTAAAAGGGTGTCCTGTTTTCTCTTCCCCCCCCCCCCCCCCCTCGTGGTTTTAAGTTGTAGGGACGGTGAGCTTCAATGGCTGAACAATCTAGGGGAACCACAGGGGAAGACTGCCCCATCGAAGTGGGACAACAAGGAATAGATGTAATGAAATTATCCAATGCATTCTCAAAAAAAGCAGGAAAATATGAAGAACCATGTAGATGACATAGCCTGGAAGGACCAGGCTCCGAAAAAGAAATATTAATTTATTTATCAAAACAAACAAAGGAGGGGTTTGAGAGAGCAGTACCCGCTCAAGAGGCTCCTCGACGTCATTGGCATCCAATGAGGGCTTCATACTCTGGGAGGCAACCATGTTCGTATTTTCTCCCACCCAATCTTCTCTTGTCACATCAGCATCCCCCTCTACTACCTCCATATCAACCTCTATCTCCTGTGAGGTAATATTTCCTTCCTTCGAGCCCAGACCAGAGACCACGAGTTCGGCCCCAAATTTCCTTCCTGTTGAGCCTTTAGTCTTCCCTTTGAGAGGTTTCTTCTTTCTCCTAGTCCCCAGTGAGCACTCTTTGGCCAAGTGACCATACTGATGGCAGCGGTGACATATGAACAAGATCTTCTCATAGTATAGTGATTGGATATAGGACCAATTCTGGTAGTGTAGCTGAATGGCCTCCGATAGTCCTGCTCTGGGTTTTAAACCAACCAGTATCCATGCAGTGCCTAAATCACAAGTTTGGAGGAAAGACATGTCTACCTCCAAGAATTGTCCAAGCATATTTCCTATATCCCTGAAAACATTTAATGTCCATAATGGCTCTAGGAGTCTGGGGAGCTTGACCCAAATAGGGAGTTCATCTAGCTTCTCCTTTTGTGCATCGAAAATAGGGTGCTAGCGTTTGAACAAAATTGGCGCCCGATCAAAACCCGAATTCTTCTCCACAACCTAAGTATCTATTTCCTTACTTTTGAAATTGGCCATAAAACATCCATTTGCTATGAGGCAAACTTCAAAACTTGGGTCTTGATTGGCCTGCCAATATTTCTCCGCCCAATCTTTCAAAAAATGGGTCGTGACCTTCTTTCATTTCGCCTTCCCTACCAATGTGCGCTCCATAGTATCCACAACCTCTTCAATAGTTAGATTGATACCCAAAACTAAATTCGGCACCAGATCTGTCATCCTCACTACTCTGGTCGTCTTCCATGATGGGTCCGAGAGTTCCGGCTAACTATCAGAAATGTTATCAGTGGTTCTTGGATTCTAGTTCTCTTTGAGTCATCCCACTTCCAAAACCACACTTTTTTCCCTCAATTTCCCAAAGGCCTTCCCACTCTAAGCTGCTCCCCTTCCTCTGCTCGACTGCCCAGAACTCCCTACCTCCTTTCTGATGAGCTCTTTAACACGCGTCATAAGCTATGTATCCTGCAACCCTAGCGAGTAAGGTCTCAAAACCCTACTCAGCTCCTCCGGCCTTAATATTCCGTCAGCTGCTAATTGACCCACCGTCCTCCTTAACTCTTCTTTTTCATCTAGAAGCACCTTTGATCTATGTTCCTTCGCTGCAAACCCCAGAACCCCCAACAGAGCTAACGTCGCCCCTTCTCTTATGGATAGACCATAACCCGCCCTATGAATCACCTGCTTTGCTTCCACCTTCTTTTGTAGCCCACAGCTCGCTATGATGTCTTCCAGACCTCCAAAAGGCACAAATCAATTATTTTCTTCTAAAGATACCCTTTCAGCCCGAAACAAAATCCATTCTACACCTTCTGACCCGATAAATTTGATTCCTGATGGATTTTTCTCTTACATGCTATTTGAACCTACTGCCATAACCATCAGCGAGCTCACAGGTCACATTGGAGTGCTGACCTTCCTGCCACCCATTCCCAAGCCTCCAGCCTTACCAACAAAGCCTACCTCTGCCCCAGTAAAACCCTTCATATTCATCTCAGACACCTCCATACCCCACATCATAAGGAGATCCTCAGGCTCGGGCTCGATCTCAATGTGTTCCAATCCTCTTACAATCCTTGAAAACCTTAGAAATTTAGGAGAGAAAAATGTCGAGGAACACAAATTTCCTAACCGACACCACTTGCCACCTTCTAGAAAAAAGACCTAAACATGGAATACACAATAAAAGAGTAACCAGACCCTGCGTTACACTAAAAAAAGTTTTACTAGGAATTAAACCTCCCCAATCTGCAAATGGCCTCCAAAACCGTCATCAACACGTCGGCGCACATCTCAAAATCATTATCCACCCGCCACCCGTACTGCTATCCTGTTGTCGTATACTATCCTCCGCTGACCCCACTAGTCGGAATCTGTCTGCCTCCTTTAGCAGCCCCATGGCGGTTGGTAACCTGGATTCAACCCATCCAGCCCAATCGCCATCACTCCCCTATGTGTCCTCTTTACAAAATTCCTTTATTCATTAATCCAATTGAAATCATTAATCTAATTAAACCATATTTAAACAGTATGGTTTAATTTATTCAACCTTAACTAATCTATTTAATCACGATTACACTGTGTGATTAAAAATTTACTTACCTACACTAATTACAATTATTTAAGATTAATCACGATTACATTGTGTGATTAAGCTTCTAATATTATCTATCAAACTACAATGTGGAATTTTAACTAGAAGCACTTTTTTTGAAATTTTTCTAAATCAGTACTGAAACTAATTTTTAAAGTGGCATTTAGACTTGCACACTGATTTTTATTTTGGGGTATTTTCATTCTTTTTTGTTTTTCATTCTTCTCATATTTTTTATTTTTTCATATTTGATTTTGTTTTTTATCATTTTTATTCTTTTTTTTATCCCCTTTTGTATTTTCTTTGGAAATACTTTACAGAATGGAATATTATTTACAACATTCTATAAATCAAAACTTTATAGATATTCAAAAAGTTATCCTATGAATCATAGAACCCTAACGGGTTCATATTTGAGTATATTCATCATCTATTTCAACGGAAGAAGAGGTCGCATGATTTTAAACTACACACTCTTGTCAGTTCTAAACATATGGGACCCATAGCAAAGAGGAATTGCAATCCCACTGATCGTCAAATCAATGGTTGGCATTGATTGCGACACCCATTCCCCTTTAAAAAAAAAACCTATGACAAGTGTCACAAAGTGGTAAGTGGATTATTTAAACCATTTCCTAAAATCCAATCACATTCCACCCGACTTGCTACACAGGTGAACTTGTCAGGTGAGTGTGCACTCCACGTCATCACTCAATATCATCATGCCATTTAATCACACCATGTCACCTACCTCTAGTCCACATCATTTTCCCATACTTTTTGACATCCATAACCATTATTTCATGCTCTTTCCACAAAGGTTAAAACAATTTTCCATAAAATATTGTATGGTTTTATGCCTTTGTTTTTCAGGCTTAGTTGTCACTACCCTCGGATCCCCATCAGTGTTCATTCAACACTTTCTTCCTTGCCAAATAATTTGAAGCCTTCTCTCATATTTTAAATACTTTCAACCATGAAGAAATAATATAAAAATATTTTATCCTCCCCTTCACCCAAACATACTTCCTTGATTGACATATATGGTTCCCACTGTCATTTTGACTTCACAGAAATTTGGAAATAAGTCATTGATAGATTTAACTGGTCAAACGACTTATTTTGGTTTCTCCAATCTAGTTTGTAACACATAATTGTCCTGATTTATTATAACTTTCCAGAATTTATCGATTAGCTAAGGTCTTCCTTAGTTTCATAGAGAACTTTCTTAATTCCTGCTACTGGAGAAAACATCTTTAAATTTACCCCTGAATTTATTCAAAAAGCATTTAAATTCCCAACAATTGAAAATTAATAAAATAATAAAATAAGAGTTATGAATTTTAGAGGGAAAATAAAAAAACTAATTTTTTTACTTTTATTTTTGGCTTCTCTCCTTGTACCTATTTTTAAATTTAAAGGATTTTGATACATATTATGACATCAAAATTACGTGAAAATTTCATGGGAACTTTTAGGCTAAAATATCCTCGAATGATACAAGGGTTACAATGATGATACCTTGACTCATAGATTTGAATCACTCCAACAACTTGATAGAGAGAATCTTTTCATATTAATTTTGCCATCAAGATCCCCAATTCCAAAACCAACACCCAGTCACCCAATAACCCTGTTTTTTGAAACTGCTCAAGTATTAGTTGTGATTTCATTTCTATTGGGGGAAGATGATACAAGGATTGTAGGAAAATAAACCTTGGGGTTTCTTATCTTATGCTCCATCCTAGTATTGTTCTTTTTATTCCCATTTACCTAGCCCAAGCAATTAATTTTCAGTTCCATAACTTCTCGAATACCAGATATTTCAAGTACCCTTCATATCTGGTACATTTATTTTTGTATGTACATTAAGACAAGTTTAGAAATATTAATTTACATATGATGGATTCTGAAAATAAAATGAGGTTAGTAGTTGAATGGAATCATATATAAGGAGAAAACAAAATAATCAAGGTTTTTCTCAATATTTGTCATATTTTATGTTTGTGGTATATGTTGTTTTAAATTATCCTCTAGTTCCAAGAATTTTTCCTAAAGAAAAAATAATCTATAGCTAAGTGTCGATACCAGAGTAGGTGAATGGTTTTTATTTGAAGACTACATAGTAATAAGGTTATATGGGGCAGAGGATATTTTCCCTAGTATTCATAAGACAAAGTCTCAATGTGGATCAAATCCACTTTGTCCCTAGACATAAGGGATACACTTTCAATTTGGAAAATATTATTGGATCATTCAATAAAATACCAGACAATCACTTGCTCAGGTTGAATAAATGATGAAGGAATTTGTCTTTGAAAAAGGACAAAAGTGGTAGTATGATCCTCACCATATAATTTCTGATAAAAGGATGGAAGTTGGTTTCGTATCCTCATGAAATACAACTAGAACTTGAAATAATGTCTAATGGCAAGAATGTTATCTAGTGACCAATAATTTCAAACACAACAGGTAATGAACATTGACACCCTTGTTGCAAAAGATAAATATTTCAAATTATCAGTTCAAGAACAAGAGAATGTTGATATGGAAGATGTACAGCAAGGGAAAATATCTAAAATTCAAGGAGAAGAGGAGGAAGAAGAAATGCAAACCAAATTGAAATTAAGTTCCTTCAAAGCATCCTAGATATGAAATGTAGCGTGAAAATATAGAATGGGAAATTACCCCTTCTACTTCTACTGATTCCACAGCACACCAGGTTGAGAACACCCCATCTCAAATAGATATTTTTCAGAAAAATTATTAGTGGATCAAGGAAATGAGTGGTAAAGTAAAAAGTGAAATGGAAACCTAAGTGGTAACATATTCGACCTCAGTTTATCAAACTATATTTCTCTCTACTATGGATATGGAGAGAAACTAGCTAAGGTTGTCTCTTATTCATCTAACCACTCAAATTATTCATTTGGACCTGAATTCAAAGAAATTAACCTACCAATTAATGTAAGTGAAGCTCCTTTTCCTAAAAAAATAATTTACATAAATAGACAACTGATATAATAAATAGTGATTTGAGTAAGATTTCCATGATAGTGACTAAATTTGAAAAATTTCTTGAGAAGCCCACAGAAAAACTAAGGCAAGAGAAGGCTAATTCAAGGGCTAAGCAGAGGAAAACTGGAGAATACAAAAAATTAATTGTATAGCTGGAATTTAATCTAGAATATTGAGAAGAATTCATGGTGCTACTAAAGAGAATCAAAGTTGAGATGCAATCCTTAAAGAAGAATTAAATATGCTTACTGTTGAGCACCCTCAAATAGCAGAGTTAGCACAAGTTGAAAAGGAAAAAGAGAAGCTTCTAGAAGAATTAATTAATACAAATAGATCAATTGTTATTTTGCTGGAGAAAGTCAAGAGTTTAGAACAATCAATTAAAGACCATGTTTGTATTATTATTGTCCCAGATGAAATAGATGATCCTTCATAAATGATAGTAAGGCTTGTAAGTGTCTATGAGTCACCAGTCATCAAATGTACTCTTTTCATATGATTTATAGGGTCTTAGGTCAAATTGTTAAAGTTTCAAATAAAATTTTATCATTGGTCAGTGTTTAGGTATTATTATCGCTCCCTTCATTTTCAAGGTCATAAAACTTTATCATGTTCATGTCATCATTCCTTGTTAGAGGTCATCAAATGAGTGTCGTGGTCATCATTTTGGTTATCAAATCATAACATGCATACGTTAAGGGTTCAAAGTTCCAAATCATGTTTTAATATATGAATTTGGTGTCAGAATTAGCTCATTTCATCACCATAGTCACCATCATGGGAGTTAGTAATTAGGGAAAAAATTTCAAAAAAATATTTCGAAGGTACATTTACCCCACATGGAGATTTAACCTTTCCAAAAAGAGCAATAAAAACTACAATATACTACCTCATCATGTCATTTCTCAAAAGGACATGTGATGTCATACTATCACCAAAGAAAAAAATCGATTTTCAAGCAATAAAAGCACCATCCAAGAATTAAAAATCTTCATTCCATCCTCCAAGAGCACTTCTCCACCATTTTTCTTCATCTCATCCATCAGAGCTAGAAATTTTCCATCACCAAACACTTTCCGTCAAGCACGTTGCGCTTCTGCCCTAGCTTGTTGTGCTTCCGAGAGCACGGTGTGTTTTTGGGTTTGGAGGCTAAAGCAGAGCAACAATAGGTTCATTTTTCATTACACAAGCTCTAGAGACCCTTCAAAAAGTAATTACAACCTCTTAAGAACTTTCATATAGTGATTTCCTTCAGAAAACGATGAAATCCCTCTCCTAGGGTTTTTCATTGTGCTCTTTATTTTCTTGATTTTGCTTCATTTCAGTGATAAAATCCCTATTTTTCCTACCATAATACCCTTGTAGACACTTGATAAACCTCCCCCAATAATTTCCCACACTCATCTCCTTCATTTCATCATTTTTCCCCAAAAACCCTAGCCCACACTACGTTTTTGCTACATTTCTGGGTTTGGACTATGTTTTTTAGTTTTCTCCTCTTTCCCTCATCGATTTCAAGAAATTCCACTTCCCAAGTATCCATAACATTTACCCCTACCCCCTTGAATTTTCTTAAAATCTTCCCTAATCCTTATCCCCTCCATTCCCTTCCCTAAACTAGTTGTTATTTTTCCCTGTTTTCCCAATCCTACCCTACCCTTTCTTCCTATCAAAATAGATTTTTTATTAAGCAACCCAAAACTATGGCTAGTGAAAATAAGAAGTACAAAAAAGGATGGCATGTCTCCAGATATGATCCAAATCGTATGAAGGAAATCAATGCTTCACCATTCATCAAGAGGGCATTTGAACAAGTAGGTTTCTTAGGGTTTTCTGAGAAAATAAAAGAGGTGGAATGCCATGCTAAGTTGACTAGTATATTTTCCACTCATTTCAAGAGGAAAAAAACCACCATAGAAGGGATGGCCTTCTTCGTATCAGCAGAGGTGATTGGCATGGTTTTAGGGTTGGTGGTCATTTGCTGCACATAGGTATAGTCTTACTTCAAAATCAGTTTCTGAAGTAATGAAGATGAATTTTACAAAATTGAAAGATTTTTTTTTTAATAATATATCTCCTTAAGTTTATGCACATGTGTTATGATTTGAGAGAAATGCCCAAAATACAGTTGCTACAAGAGAGTTGCTGCACTTTTTGACAACTTAACTTCAAGTTTGTTTTTCAGGGGTTTGGAGCCATTTGTTGCAGTTCTTGATTACTCTATTGTGTATTAGACATTATAATCTTTCCAATCATAACATTTTCAGCCCAAAACCCATCTTGTAAGGCCTCCAAATCACTCTCCAAACATTCACTATGCTTCTATTACAGTTCTGGAATTTTTCGTTGTGTTTTTAGTGACCAACTTCAAACTTGGATTATGAACAAATGGGAATGTATTTTTTCACACTAGAGGAGGTTTTTGTTCATAACATAACTAAAAACAAAAACCTCTCTCATTTTTGTAAATTTTTTTAAGTTTATAGGTATATTTCTCTATCTTTGAGCCCTATTTTTGCAGAAAAACCAGACATTTAACCCTACAGAAACATGGCGTGGCCACACTAAGATTTTCCTCAGAGCCTTAAATAAAAAACAGAACACATTTCTAGGTGGATATTGACCTCTAAATCTCAAAAATATACTTATTCTCTCGTTTCAGCTCACAAATTTGAAGAAAAAGGCAAAAAATCAACAATTTTGCATACTTTTGCCACTATTTTTTACGCCACGCTTCGCTTCTAGAGTAGTATTGAGAGATTGAATTTTTAGGTGTCTTGGAGGTGGGTTATTGCAAGCTTGAACCTTCAGAGGTCTTCTATACATTCTTAGCTATCTTCACCAACCATTATTTCATCTCAAAGATGCACCAAAACCATCAAAAAATATCCTCAAAGACACGCTACGCTTATGTTGTGTCATGCTACGCTTGTGTGTCTGCACATTGCGTTTATGAGGAGAAACCCTAATTTCGAGTTTTTTATGGTCAAAATCAACTTTGATGGATGTCATTTTTCTCTCAATTATTTTACATGATGTCATTAAGTGTTATAGTAATAGTTAGAGTGATTTCCTTGTAATTTAATGCTTTCAAATCCAAACTCAATCAATTAGTGTAAAAAGGGAATTGGTTTCTAACCTCCATAGGTTTTGGAATGGTTAAATATTATCATGTAATCAGTTCCTAGGATGATGTATTCAACCCCTGAGAAGGGGGATTTTATTTATCATCTATATGTAGCCTAGTTTAAGTCAAATCAAAGGTTGAATACTTGAGTGTCAGAGGTTAGGAGCTAGTGTACACCATTTTTTTGCAATACTATAACAGATAGTTGCAACTATTATCTTGGGATTCGTGTGGTATGTTTATTGACAGTATTTTTCCTCTATTTTATTATCAAATTGAATATTTACTTATTCTTACTACCATTAGCATGCTTTCATATGGTCATCTCATTAGTTTTTAAGAATAATTCATAGTTTTATGCTCTGTTTAGATGAGATTTTCATGTTTTTGTTCCATTTCTGATAAATTAATTCATAAGTATATGCTCATTTTGAACATTCTATACTTCAACCCTATACCACAATGACAAAAAAAATTTGTCACTAATCATACCTACCTTTCCCCATGTTATCCCTGCAACTGATCATTTGAAAACCTGACCTAGTTCCTAGAACTATGATCCTGATCCAACAAAACCCTACAATAAAACCCTAGTGAGCTTAATATCTAGCCTAAGGTCTATTTTTCTCTCCAGTAACTTCATTGGTTGTGATATTGTAGAGAGATCCCTCTCTTATTTGGTAGGGCTAGCTACCAAATCCAAATTTGGTTTGAGGTTACCTTCCTCGTTCTCCTTTATCATCCTTGGGAAACTGAGGAGCGTTAACAAGGGTAATCGTGGAACTTATAATTTCAGAAGTTAAGTTAAATAAATCTCAAGTTAGCTTGGTTGAAAAAAAAGAGAAAGTGAATATAAAAGAGAGGCAACCAAATATGGCTAATGAGAGTAATAACCAACTGACCAAACAAAATAAAGTTGCACAGGACGAGATCAAGAATTTGAAGGAAAAAATAAAAGGTGATATTTCTTTGATTGAAGCTAGGTAGATTGTTTGGATGAAATTATCCAACAAGTTCCTTTTGTGTGGGAGTATATTCAAATAATTGATGAGTAGGAATCCATGATAGAAGAATCTGAAATGAACATTGAAAAATGTAAACAAAGTGTACAAAAGGAAGTGCCTAAGTCTAAGAACATAATCAAATATTTAAATGAGAAAAATTCAAGTGAACTTAGGGAACTAGATATTGTAGACAGTTCTTCAATGATAATGGAGACTAAGAAAATGATCAGGAATACTATTCTTTGGATCTAGGCTGCAAGAAAATTAAGAGGTCCAAAGGTCATTTTGTTTATTTGACACCAATTTTGATCAACAACTGAGGGTTAGTTTACATAGTTGATGGGACCAATAGGAGAATTTACTTTCTTGGGAATCATATGAAATTAAATTAGTAGTTGTTAAGAACAAAGTAGATAAATCTCGTGAAAATTTTGAATTACTAAAAGGGTGCATTGTGTTTAATTATTTGCATAAGGACTTTCAACTCCTCTGGTTTATGAAAACATTGTTTGTTTCAAAGCTTAATTATATAAAACTTTTAAATTTGAATATTTCATTCTAGGAAATGATCCAATATCAGCTCCCAGACAGAGTGCTTTGGAATAATTTCTTAGGGATGGTTACACTCATTGAAGTCAAATTTGTGGAACCATGTACCAATCCCATGGTTCAGTGTTCCAGGAGTCATCCAAGTTCTCATTAGTGAGAAATTTTCATATTTGTAATATTAAAAGACTTTTAGTTTAAAATTAGTTAGGAATTTTTTCAAGTTTTGAAAGTTAATTTGTAATTTATTTTGATGTGATACAAAATACATGAGAACCACTCGAAAAAGGTTTGGAGATTTGACATTTTGATCACTAATGTTATGAATATGCTTCCTTGGAGGGAATAAAATATCCATATTGATTCCAGCACATTGGTGCATTGAAATATGTGTTTCTCTTCTTATGTCATTTCCATTTTGTTTTCTTACTATGAAAGACATGTATGATTATAGCAGGTATGATTTGAATAAGTTACATATTTATTTATGTATCTTTAAAGGTTACATAAAATACTTGTGAGCTATGTTCAAAGAAACCTTAATAGGATCTCCATTGTTTCTGCATTCATTCTCTTTCTAATCATCCATATCTTTTGTCTTAAGGTTTTAACTTGGATTATTTAAAGCCCAAGTTGTAAACCCTAAATTTCTAAACAAATCTTATTTTCAACTGAATATTCAAAAAATTGTAATTACTAATGCAAGTCTAATATGGGCACGAAGTTCTATCTCCAAGATTAAGTCCTTATTACACAAGAAAATATGTCATCTCCAGGAAAATATAGATAATATTTAATAATATTTTAAAGTTTCACTTAGTTTTATGGATGTCATGGGAATTCACTCTTATTTCATCCGAGAATTGTCTCCAAGAGACAACATCAATTGGAACCATCACCGAGAAACCAAGTTGAATATTTTTCCCTAGGTTTGTTAAAACATTTATTTGTTTAGTGAGAAAAGGGAAGCTTTGGCTGATATTTCTCACCAAAGTGGGTTATTTATTTGCAAATATAGCTCCACGAATCCTCATACCCCTTCTAATATGTCTCAACACAAAACACCAAAGCTTTCTGACCCATAAAAAAAATTCCAGAAGAGTTTGGAGAGAGAAATATCCTTCATTGAATCGTAGCTCTACAATATTTAATCTTGGGAAAAGAACATCCTCTTTAAGTCCACATAAATGTGAGTCTGATATTCCTACAGTTTCTCCTAAAACCTTGAAATTTTGTGACAAAAAATTTCCTCCCCTAATATTTCCCTTTGTAGAGCCTCAGTTGAAACAAAAATATTTTGAATCAGTATATTTTTCCTTTCCTCCATTATCATAAATTAAAGAAATAAAAGATATTCTCACAATAGTAGTATCTCAATCTATTCCTATAACTATTGTTCAAATTTCTTCTTCATCATATCAAATAGTAAATTTTCCTCAATCTCCACTCCACCTCCCAACATGGTATTATCATGCTTCTTAGCCAATCGTTATCTTCCTTTAAATTTATCTTAGCCAATTAATTCCATGCCCTAGGACTACCTAAATATTTTTCCTAGGTTCAACGGGGAAGATGATATCACAACAAAATAAAATATTTCAATTTTTTGTGCATTTATTAAAAATTTGAACGTTGAGCATCTAGATGTGGTTATGATATTATTTATCCAATCATTAGATGGAGAAGCTCAGAAGTGGTTTAAAACTATGGTTGCATCCTCAACAAAAACTTTGGAGGAATTAGAAAATTCATTCACAACAAAATGGGGTGAGAAGAAAGAACATATCTATTATTTGATTGATTTCAATCCTATTAACAAGAAGAACATTAAGTATGTTGTATAATTTATCAAAAGATTCAATAGCTTTATAATTGAATACCAGCAAAAATTGAGCATTTTTCGGCAATTGCAAAGGTGGATTTTGTAGTAGCCTTTGACTCTAATTTTGACTTTATGCTTAGAGAAAGGAGGTTGTATACTCTGGATAAACAAAAAATTATGTTATATATATTGAGCCTAATTTGACAGCTTCAAGAAAACTCAAAGGTAAAAAAAAATTGTAGAGAAGAAGGTAAAAAATGAAACAAGCTCATTTGGGAAAATAAAATAAGTTCAAGATAAAAAGTTGGATGAAATGACAAGGATGATTAGAAATATTTCAAATAAGCTAGTTATGTTGGAACTAGAAAATAAGAATTCCCCAAGACAACTCCAGCTAGGGGGGAATGGAAATTTCAATCCACGATTTAGAATACCTTATAACCCCCCTGAGATTTTACAAAGGGAAAAGAAAGATTCAAAAAATAAAGTTCAAACTCCTTTGATGATTAAAGAAAAATGAGAAGAAAATATAGAAGAAGCTTTAAATTATCAAAAAAATTAGTACTCAATGATTCCTGAAGAGGATTTTGAAGACATGGATTCTAACTTTCAACCTCTTATAAATTAATATGATATAGATTCTTATTGCAAGAAATTTGTTGATTTACTACAAGATGAACTTCATAAGAGATATGATTTAAGATCAAGGAAAATATCAAGAATTCAATATCATCCCACTCATCAAGACCAACAGACGTATAAGAACAATAATGATAAAGGTAAAGAACCATTTCACACTGTTCCAGTATCCATGGGGGAAGCATCACAACCAAAACAACAAATGCGGGAGAATAAAGAGGTAGAATAACAATTATAGGTAGAAAAAGTGAGTCATATTTGTAATATCGAAAAAAAAGTGGACAAAGTGAAAATACTTGTACCTTCAGTAGAACTGGCAAAGAAGCCTCCTTGTCAGAAACAGATAGCCGAGTTTATGAATTTTTCACAGATAACTCCAAATCAAGATAATGTGAATTTACAATAAGACAGGTATGCAGTTATGTTTGTGCCTCATGTGAAAGAATGGGACTCATCAAATCCTCATTTTTTATAGAACTCTACTTATTCAGGATATAATGTTGCATAATTTTATGCTTGATTTTTCTTCCTCACATAATCTTATGCTACTCTCTTTTATGGAACAGTTGGGATTGCATGTTACAAAATCTTATAAGGAATTATATTCATTTGATTTAAAAAGAGTTAAGTATGTTGGTATAATAAAATATATGGTTGTTTCTCTTCTCAAATCCATGCAAAAAGTATTGTAATGGATGTTGTAGTTGCAAGCATTCTTTTAGGTTATGTTTGTAACTCTAAATGAAATTGTTATAATTTTCATTAATATATTATTGATATATACATTGTGAGGGAGAATATTTGAATTAAAATTCTAGTGTCTCATCACCCTCTCTATTTTACTATTTACAATATTTACAAAATTTTTCCTAATCCTAAAGATTATGTTTCAACATTCCCCCCTTAACCTGAAGGGATGGTGAGTCTAAGCATCCTTCTGAATCTTTCGCGCATTTCTCCTCTAATCTCTTTGGTGAAGATGTATACAATTTTCTCATTTGTGAAACAATGGAAAAGGTGAATAGTCTTTGCCTCAACATGATGTCAAATCATATGATAATTTTTATTGATATTCTTGGTTCGATCATGGAAATTGGGGTTCTTGGCCAACTTTATTGTAGAATTTTTTTCAATCAAAAGAGGAGTTGAATGAATTGTTTATCGTACAAATATTCAATAATATTACTGAGCCACACAATTTTCTTCTTTTCTTTTGTTGTTGCCACATATTCTTCCTTAGTTGTGGAATATGTTGGAACAAATTATTTGTGGGACCTCCAGGAGACAGATCCTAATCCAAGGCTCATGACATAACCTAAAGTAGATACTCCATTTTATTTATCTCCATCGAAAGTTGAATCACAATGTCCAATCAACATGAATTCATCCACCTATGTATACTTTAGTCCATAGCCTTTAGTTCCCTTCAAGTACTTTAGAACTATTTTTTGCAGCAGACTAATGAACCTCACAAGGATTTTGCATTAACTTGGAGAGGATTCCAACATCAAATGAAATTTCTAGTTTGGTAGTAGTCAAGTAATTGAGACTTCCTATGATTTGTATGTACTTCTTTGCATACTCAAATTCTTTTCCATCAGTGAATGCGAACTTTAAATTTTGTTCCATTGGAGTAGTCAAAGGATTGCATTCATCAATGCCAAATTTATTCAATAGATATCCATTGTATTTTTTTTGAGAGGAATATAAACTTCGGATGTTGGGTTAATTCAATACCAAGATAATAGTGAAAATATCCCAAATTTTTCATTTCAAAACATTTCCTCAGTTCTTTATTTATGGATGAAATGTAATTTTCATTTTTCCCTATCATCAAAAGATAATCTACATACACCACAAGATATACAATGGTTTTTCCAACTTTCTTAACAAAAAAAATTTCATCATCAAGATCATAGTGTTTGAAATTGAGTTTTAGAAGATCCTAAGTCAGTTTCTCGTACTAGGCTCGTGGTGCTTGTTTGAGGCCATACAAGGATTTTATAATCTTACATACTTTGTGTTCCGACCCTTCACAACAAATCCATCTAGTTGGGACAAAAAAACATTCTCTTTCATATCTCCATTCAAGAAAGCCATTTTTACATCCAATTGATGGAATTTCCAACCATTATGAGTTGCCAGTGTAAACAGAGTCTGGATGGTAGCCCATTTTGTTGTGTGGGAAAAAGTATCCTCGTAATAGACCCCTTCCTTGTGTGCAAAACATTTTCCATGAGCCTAGCTTTATGATAGTCAAGTGAGGCATCTGCTTTATACTTGTCCTTGCATACCCACTTGTAGCCTATTAGTTTGGTTCCAAATGGAGGATCAACCAGCTTTCAGGTTCCATTCTTTATCAAAGCATCATATTATTTCTACATCACTTCTTTCCATTCATCATGAGAAGCATATTATTTAAAGGAATTTGGTTTGAAATTTGCAGACAAATTTAATTCACAATCATAAGAAACATCCATATCAACAAGTGAATCAAAATCATCTACATCATTCCATTATGTCTAGTAGAGCTTCTTGTCCTTGTCTTTCCAACCTCATCAGGACGAAAAATTTCAAGTGTATTTGTGATCCATTTTGGACAACCTTTTTGAGATGGCCCAATCTATTCATTTGAATGATGTGGGGATGAATCAAGATTTAGCCTTCCAATTCTCTCAATAACATCTCTCAAAGTGTCCTCTTGATTAGTGGTTGGAGCTTCATGAGGGAGAGAGAGTGCTTCAGAATGAGATTCCATAGATTGATCCAGTATAGGGACCCCCCTTAAATATATGTAATCTCATTATAAAATTATTGAAAATACTTTGCATGCTCGAATTTGTCCAAGTGATCAAGTTGTCGCTCAATAACATTTTCACTCTTGGAATATTCAAGAAATATCACATATCTAGATAATATAAAATTCTAATTTGTTTCATCATAGAGACAATATGCTTTGGAAGTATTAGAGTAACCCAAGAAGTTACATTTTTAACTCCTTGCACCAATTTTACTTATTTGTTCCTTAGGTATCAAGGCATAGCTGGTGGAACCAAAAACCATGAGATGCTTCACCAAAGGAATGTGGTCATACCACATTTCATAGGGAGTCTTGTTTTTTAGAGCATGATATGGACACCTGTTCTTAATATATACTACATGTTATCACTAAACTAGAACCAATTAGGTTTTTCAACTGTTAATCTAGTGAAACTATTTCAAACCACTTTGGATTGGAAGTTAGCCCTTCCAACCAAAGAGGGCTAACTCAAGAAAAAGGTAAGATATTCAAGAAACAAGATTATAATGAATATGGATAAATCTTATATGTTTTTAGTGATTTTTGAGTTGGAAGAGTGTATGAAGGCTACCAATGGGAATGGAGTCAGCTAATGGACTTCAATTATAAACAAATGCAATTCATGGAAGTTGAGGCAATTTAGCTTATAAAACAATTTTTTTCAGAAAAAAAACATAGTACATGAAGGAAGTTGGAGCATTAAAATATGAATTCCAAGTAATCATGATACTATGAAGTTGATAAAAATATATAAAATATAAATTCACAAACATATAAGCTCCAAAATAATCTCAGGTCCGAAAGACAAATTCTACAACTGTGTATTAGCTTGATAGATAGAAATTACATAATGGCATTCTCATGACCTTCCAACCCTTTCAAACTCCAAAAATCCCTCATTTATAGAGTGAGGTCTTATAAAAATGGCTTTACACCTTGCTAGCTTTGAATTCCTACCTAAGAGACCTATTTCAAATAGGATTACATCACTTGGAGACTTCCTGGGGATATTTTCTATTTGGCAGAGTTTGAATACAAAAAGGACTCTTCTTTCATTAAATAGCTCAGCAAATCCCTTTAATAACCATTTTCTTAAATTCATCTTTTACCATCTCTATCGAACCAAAATGACATGTTGAGGTGTTGGCCAACTGATACACTGGAGTTAAGACCTTGTAAACCTGAGTTGAGATGGTGATTTGTCCCATTGATGAGTTGTCATGCTTTTTTGACTTGATGAGTTGTCATCCACATGGAGTTTGATTGTTGAGCTGCCCCCTTAAAAAAATGGCAGAATGATATTCTTGATCTCATTTGATGATTCTGTTGTCTCCTTTAATGCGTTGAATGCCCCAAAAAGACCAAAACTTCATAATGCTGGAAAAACATAGGATTAGGCAGTTTCGTAGTGAATTCTGACCAGTTTACACTGAATTCGATGCGGAATTGTGTAGAAGTGCCAAATTTACATGAAATGACCAATTTCACCTATGCATGAGATATTTTTGGGATTTTTATTTGACGTTGACACCTATCACTTTAATGATGACCTTTAAGACCCCCACATATGTACATTTTTGAAAATTTAAAAATTCAAAAGACCCTATTCAACCCTAAGTGACTCAACCTAATTAACTTAAGCCCAACCAAATTGTTATCATGGATAACACTACACACAAAACTGCATTTTCCGAAAACATCGGATTAACATTTTTGAAAAACATCATTGAACGTACCATATTTAAGATTGTTATGCTCATTCTTTCAGCTACAATGTTATGTTGAGGAGTATAAGGCACTATTGTTTGATGTTTGATCCCATGCTAGTGAAGGTAGCTTTCAAATTCATATGAACTATATTATTTTCCATTATCAGTATGAATAGATCCAATATAAGATTGAGTATTATTTTCAATCCATGCATGAAATTTTTTGAAAGTTTTAAAAGCTTCAGATTTGTTCTTCAATAGATATACCCAACACAATTTGGTGTAGTCATCAATAAATGTCATCATATGTTTATTACCATTTTCAAATGGAATAGGCATAGGGACACATAATTCAGAATGAATTATTTCAAGCTTTCTATGTGTTCTGAAATGGGAATCATGAAAATACTATTTGTTGTGTTTTCCTAATATACAAGCATCACATTGCTTAAGTTTCCTAGGAATGGTAGGAAAACCAGTAACACATTTTTTCTTCAATAAACGTGGACTGTCATAGTTCATATGTCCAAATATAGCTTGCCATAAGATATTTGATGGTATTTTACCTTCATTAAAATGAGAACCGTATGCAAAATTTTGAGCACAAGTAGAGGTTCCTTGCAGCTTTAGAAGTCTTTCTTCTTCTATCCTAGTCATGGAAAGTAAGTTGTTTGACGTTTTTCTTACCCCAACCTTGCCATAAAATTTGTGAATGGAGTGTCCTTGTTAGCGTATGTGAACCAAAGACAACAAGTTTCTCTGCAACTCTAGGAGGTAGGGAACATCATGTAGAAGAAATTATGGAAGACTGGGAATTTTGAGCCTGATTATGCCAATCCCTAACGGCTTGAGTTTTTACTTTTCTACAGAGTAAGAAACTCCATCAAAAATTTTCAGTGAATTATTCAAAGAAATATGTTCTAAAATTTATGTGGCAAGTTTCTCCTGAATGAAGCAACCATGAATATTTCCACAAATCAAGTGAAGCATTAAATAATTCTTCAGTTACTCCAATATTGCAATGTTCCACAACATAATGAGAAAATTTGGGTGCTTAACGTTTCCCTTTATCTGATGATTTTCCTTTCTCTTCATCCATTTCTTGTCTAATCTTGTCCCATGAGCACTTACATGTGGAAGAATCATGTCCATTTCTATTGCACTGTATGCAATGAAGATTATGTCTTTCTCCTTGGTAATGTTTTCCCCCCTGCCTCTATTATTATTTCTTCCACATCCTCTTCAACCACCTCTTCCTCTAGAAGAATCATGTACCCGATTCTTCTCTTTTTTTGTAAGGAATTGGGCTTCTTCAAGATACTAAGAAACTATATTCTTCTTCCCAAAATATTTTTCTCTTTCAACAAACTTCTCCACAAGAGAGTCAAAGGAAATATCCTTAAGTTTTCCACTAACTTGTAATGACACAAGGAAATGGGAATAAGTGAATTACAGTTCCTTAAAATAATATGTGAGAGGAACATCCATTTTAAAATCGATGGCTTCTATATCATGCATAATGGCTCTCATTTCATAGGCTAAGTCAAGGCGTCCATTGTATTTTAATTATAAATTGAAAATCTTGATCATTAATTGAACAAATTCAAGCTCATAGTGCGAGTCATATAAATCCTTTAGCTTCTTTAAGGCTTCAAAATAATTTACAAATGGTGTAATATAATGACTCGCCTCTTCATTCATTGATGCTACAATAAAGGCAACGACCTTGTCTTTCTTTTTCTCCCAAATGGCGAGCTCTTTTTCTGAAGTGGGCTTCTCATGAGGATTTCCTCCTTCTCCTTCACATACTCCTTTCCACAATTCATTAAAAATCAGGGCATGCTTTATCATCTTGGGCCATTCATGGGAGTTCTCTTTTCCAGTGATAAATATGCCTAATATGGAAATAAGAGAATCCATTTATGCAAAACATCGTGACAAAGCCTTGAATAGACAAAAATATCCTCAAAAATAATCAAATAATTTCAAATATATAACCAGGGATTCAAAAATCAGTGTTGTATATATGAATTAAATCTAACACTGCATATATGAACCAATTCTTGTCGCATATAAATATAAGAAATAAAAATTGTATCATCCAATTGATATAAATACTATATAATATCCAACATATACCATACAGCCTTTTCAACACACATACAACCGCATCATGGTTCACGACCCTAAGAAAAAATCAATGCACTCTCCAACCATACATATGAGTTATTTAGGAACATATAAAACATTTCATAAATACTGTACCATTATATACTATTTTCAATGTAGAAAGCACAGATACTGTATTTTTTAGATTCCATGCTCAGAGTAAGGCATCCCAACACACAACTAATAAATACATAAAACTCACCATACCAGACCCATGTTACATACAAAATCATGGCCCAACATACATCGGTCTTAAAAAAAAAACTATTCAACTTATAGCATCTACGATAATGAATGTATTAATAAATTTCATCGAGCATTAAGAAAAAAATTCAACTCACAATTCCTTCAAAATATCTATGGCATAAATGACCTTCAAAATTATTCAACACAGAAAATTATGTGCCAGAATTTGTTTAACAAATAGGGATGATACCATTAAAATGAAATGACCATCACACCATTTAATTAATGCATCAAATGTAGGAGTCTTCAACACACCATGAAGTGTATACACTTGCAGAGATTTCAATGCAATAGGTGCAGCACCATATGCCATTACATGATCTCCAATGCACCATACACTATGAAATGCACCATGTACCAAACATAGCATACCATACTTCTCCAATTCACAGAGGAGTAATGTAGAGATAACTCAACTGAAAATGCTCTATCCAAACACACGAAAAATAGGGAAAATGGATGTAATTAATAAAACGACCAGAGGGAAAGTATATGGCAGAGAATGGCAGGAGTTGCAAAGAAGGAAAAAATGTAAAAGGCACCTATAGCTGTGATACCATGTCAGGCCATGTTTATAACTCCTAATGAAATTGTTGTAATTTGCATTAATATATTATTGATATATACATTATGAGGGAGACTCTTGGAATTAAAATTCCATTGTCTCTTTACCTTCTCTATTTTCCTATTTACAATATTTTTACTAATACCAAATATTAGGTGCCAACATATTCCTCCCAGGTTTGGTATGTTTCTATCCATTTCATGGGAATGAAACTTGGAGGTTAGATAAAATTTAACCTAACATATGCAACCATTCCTATGTTTCGAGGATAAGAAAGGAAAATGTACAGAGAATCCATATTTTCTAAAACAATCACAAAGGAGTAAAATCCAAGTAACTTGCATGTATATAGTAGAGACAGATAGTTTGGTTATTTTTTGTTAGAAGTAGATGAAAATTAGTTGAAGAAATGGAAGTTCAGATTCTAGAAAAAATGCAAATACTGGAATAGGTTCACAACCTTGTCTGGAATATTTATGTTGATGGATCTTACTCAAGGAAAATAAATGGAGCAAGAATATTATTAGTGTCACCCAAAGATGAGAAGATTCCCATATTATATAAGTTATATTTTGATACTACAAATAATGTGAAATAATATCAAGCTTTGATTTTGAGTCTGCAGGCTGCTACAAATTTGAAAATTGATAATTTATTATACTTTGGAGATTTATAAATAGTGGTTAAGAAAATAAGGGGACTCTTCCGAACCAAACATCCAAGGTTAATATCATCTAGAATGAATGTGAGGATTTGTTGGAGAACTTATTTTTGGTATTCAATATAAATTTTCTACCTAGGGAGAAAAATAGCCTGATTAATTCATAGGCTATTTGTACTAGAACCCTTAATCCTCCTCAAAACCCTCATCTTATATATGAGATTGAGGTTAGGAATTGGGATACCATACATGATAATTTCAAGTATTAGCAGTTTTCAAGGATGATGAAAAGATTAAGAATTATATGGAGGTGATTAGAGAACTATCTTCTTCATATATCAATCAAGATGGTGAAAATGAGAATGAATAAGTAGTGGATGAGAATCCAGCATGGAAGGATATTATAGTCAATCATAATTAGATATTATAGCTCAAGATTATTTCCAATCCTGGAGGTCTTGTTCCATTGGAAAGGATTTTTTACAGAAATGATATTCCAAAAAAAATGACAAAGAAAATTCAAAAAGATGATATGGAAGATTGTAATATTGTTACAGAGTAGGAGCCAAAGCTAACCAAAACTAGCAAGGGAAATACCCGAGGATTTTAAACAAAGGTATGATGATTATTCAGGAAACATTCTAATGTTTTTTCATGGAATTATGAGGACTTAAAAACCTATAATACTGAAATTATTCAACATAAGATTCATTTGAAGCCTAGGGTTAAGACATATAAACAAAAGTTGAGGCAAATAAATCTCTTGCTATTACCTTTAATAGAAAACTAAGTGAAGAAATGTTTTGAAGAAAAAATAATAGTCCCTTTGAGGTATTTTGAATGGATAGCCAATCTTGTGCTTGTGAGGAAGAAAAATGGAGAGATAAGGTTGTGATTTGATTTTAGGAGCTTGAATAAAGCCTCACTAAAAGATAACTATCCTCTTGTGAAGATGGAGTATATTTTTCAAAAGGGAGTTGGCTCATCAAGGTTATCTATGATAGATCATTTTTATGGATATAATTATATTGCATTCCATCCAAAAGGTCAAAGTAAACTATCCTTTACAACTTCTTAGGGTACATTCGTGTATGCCAATATGCCATTTGGTTTAATAAATGTCAGAACCTTCAAAGAGCTACTGAAATAGCTTTCATTGTTGAGAAATATATGTTTGTAGTAATATACAATGATGACATCATTGTTTTATCAAATTCAGATGAATAACACTTGGAGCATTTGCAACAAAATTTTGATAAATGTAGAAAGTAAAGTTTGTCTCTTAATCCAAAGAAGTCCTAGTTTTCTCTCTTGGAAGTAAGTTGTTAGGTCACATTGTCTCAAAAGAAGGGGTAAAAATTTCCCCAAAAAGAGTTGAAGCAATCAATAGTATTCCTCTTCTAATAAATAAGAAAGAAATACAAATTTTCTACGGCATGATTAACTTTCTAGGAATGTGCATCCCAAACTATGTCGAAATTGTGAAGGATATACTAGATATGTTGAAAAAGGATAAAGAAGTTATCAGGTGGACTCCTGAAGTAAGATATTATTTCTCTCAAATCAAGAAATATTTTGTATAATATCATGTTATAATCATCCCATATTACAGTAAACCTTTTCTAATATTTTCATTTTCATACCAAACAACACTAGAAGTTGTCTTACTGCAAAAAGATAATGAAGGAAAGAAGCATCTTGTTGCATTCTTTAGTAGGGTCCTAAGAGATTTTGAATTGAAGTATGATATTTTAGAAAATAAAGCTTATTCTTTAGTTAAAGCATTAAAGTTTTTTAGGACTTATGTATTGCATTCCCAGATCTTAGTTTACGTTCCTACCAGTGCAGTCAAGGAGATCCTAATAGAAGGGGACAATGAAGGAAAATGAGGTAGGTGGATAGTTAAAATTCAGGAATATGACATGGACATAAATCCAATGAAATTGATAAAGGAACAAGGTTAATCCAAAATTTTAATTGAAGTAAACTGCAAGGTCATATGCATTAATCAATTATCTACAAATGCTGAGCTCAGCCCTGAAAAATAAGTAGAGCCAAGTAAAGAAACAAAAGCGATCAAAGATATAAGAAAATTAAATATAAATATTTATGTTCATATTGGTATTAAAATATTTTTCATTATTTGTTATACCTTCAATTCCCACCATAGGTGAACAAAACCAAATACATATCTTTAAAATTGTAGGTTATGAAGTTTATTATTTCTAATGGAAATTTTTATTGGAAAGATCTCGTTTGCATTTTTCTATTGTGTCTGAAATAAGAAGAAACCCATAAGATTATGGATGAATTTAATTTTGGGTTTTTTGGATGTCATCACAACTTGAAAACAATAGCACACAAAATTTCAAAGTTGGTTTTTAATGACCTTAATTATTTTCAGATGTGAATACAATAGTGTTGAGAAATAAGTGGGATAATGAACTAGGGTTGATTCCATTGTGATGGTAATTACTTATGAATTTGTTGGATTTACTATTATTATTATGTTCTCTTATTTCATCAAGCAATTACAAAAAATATAAATCAAGAAGATCACAAGAAAAAAGAACACAAGATGTAGGCTCTCCAAGCTAGGGCCAAAACCCCACATGGGGGAAAACCTTGAAAAATATCCTCTTCTTAGAGAATCAGATCAAAATGAGAAATCCAAGACCCAAATCCAACCTCCAAAAACCCAAGTCAAGGCCTCCAAATTCATCAATATTAGTCACATTAATTTGCACCAACTTCAGTTCATATGCCACAGGGGGACTCACTCTTATCTTGAGTCATATGTCACAAGAATCTTGCATTCATCTTAGATCGTCTTTCACAAAGGTCCATTTTTCATAGGAAGGCTTGCATTATATATCACAGGAAATTTCACAACATTTCAAATCAACCTTTATAGAAAATTCACAGCTCATTTCAAATGTATAACCTTAATACCTCACACTCTTTCACAAAGATGTAATATTTCAAATTCGCATCCCTTTCTGCCTCAGAACTTGTCACAAATAAGCACTGAATTTATTTCCAAATTGGAGGAGGATGTGTGCCAATATATAGTTGTTCTCATATGAAAAAAGACACATCTGTTGGGTGAGCCAACTTGTCATCTAGGAGGGTCAACTTGGCTTCTTGAGGTGAATTTACCCAAGGTACATTTTAAAAAATTATTTTTCCTTTTTCTTTACAAGAAGTACAAATAGGACTTTGACTCTTTGACTCAACAAATCCTAGAATCATGAAGAACATTCTTAAATAATAATAACAAAAAAATTCTTCCTTTTCTTCTTTTCACTTTTTACATAAAATACACAAGTACAATGATAATTATGAAGACCTAACCTAGTTACATTTTCCAACTCACCCTCTTAATTAGGGAGTTATTCATAATTACAAAAAATGGTACATTTATACTCTCAAATTAAAGTATTCTCATAATAAGAGTTGGATTTATAAGACATTTTCAAGCATCAACATCATAACCAACATTTTCAAATTGAAATATAGCAAGGCGGCCTTAACTAACTAACTCTAACTCTCCTCAATATTAGAGCACAATGTTGGGAGGATTATATTTGGACACCAACACAACTTCCTCTCAAGGCACATACTCCATTTGGATGTTGAATAGGTATGTCCTTACATACTATTCTTATCTTGGATTCCTAATCCTCAGAGAATATTGTTCCTCTCCGACCACTCTTATCTTAGATACCTTGTCCAATCCTCAAAGAGTGTTGGTTCATGGGAGTAATTATATCTTAGATTTCAAATCCTCGAGAATTGTTGGTCCCATATGTTTATCCAATCCTCCATTCTCCCTCCCATTTCCTTCACTAAGAGTACAACTTCTAGTCCTTGTATTGTGCATGACACATGGAGAATACGGTGTCCCATATCACTCCCTCTCAATCAAATAGGAGATCCTTACTCCCTCTCAACTATTGAGACATCATCACAATCCTTATCTTGTCACATACTTCATCAACACATCAGTTACTTGTTCTTCAGTGGAGATCCTATTAGCATCCACAAGGGCTCCTATCTCACATCATCATATCATACCTAAGCTTTGGACTTCCTAGATGTTAAATATTTTATGGAGCTAAATTATTTTAAATTATATCTTCATAAAAAGGCTTCTAAACTCCTAACATAATCATGTAATATCAAACTCTAAGCTTCCTGGATCTTTTCAATCATCAAACAACATTTTCATCAAATGGTTCATCTATCATTTTTAAGGATCCAAATTTCCTTACAGTTGCTAGCACATGCTTTCCATTATTGTATAAAAATATTCAATATTTATGCTCTTCCAAAACATCATCAGTTTTATTCAATCAATTCATGTGCACCCAACTCGAATCAAACAACAATTGGTATAATATCATCAAACAAGTTGCCTATTCAGCCTCCTCTCATACTTTTGTAATAAGTCCTTTGAGGAAGCCAAACCATATCCCAACATTATCATAGTTACAATAACTTTTAGTCAAGCTATTTTTCAAAATCTTGTTGATTTCTCCCTTTGAGGTAAATGTTCCTTTGCATGGTATATCTTCAAATTATAACAGATTTTTTCTTCATGCTCTACAACTTTTAATAATCAATCAATGTGTTCTCAAGATGAACTAGCCAGCAAGATTCAATATCATATCCATTAGAATTCTTATAACTTCCTATCTTCATCTGAGGTAAGTGAAATATTTTTCTCTAATTGACTTCATTGACTCAAGCTTCAAATTTCTCCTTTCTACTTCATTTTTCATGATTTTCCTTATTCTTCTACTTCTTCCTTTAGCTAGTTAAGTTTTAGATAAGTCTTGTCTTCACCTACGACTTTCATTAGAAGACCAAAAAGAACAAATCAAAAACATAATAAACAAGGAGATGTATAAATTAATTATATTTTGAGAAGGATTAGCTCCCCCTTAATCTTAGACCCCTTTTCATCAAACCTTATCTTCACATCATCATGGCATGATACTTGTCATTATTAAGAACTACGTTCATTTTCCTTTCACAGCAGAAACATTCAGCTAGGATTTTTATTTCTAGGGTTTCTCCTTTTATTCCATAATTTTCTAGGGTTTAAAAACCCTATATGCCTATAATTTTCACTTACAAACTGCAAATTTATACAACCACACACAAGAGTTAGTTGTAAAACCCTAGATTTTTAAGGTCTTCAAGGTCTTGTTCTGTTAGAAATTGATTTTTTTTTGCAAAACCTAGATCCTTCATAGTCATCAAGACATGTCATACAATAATTTAAAAATGCCACAAAACCCTAATTATATTGTCATTCCTTTTATCCATTTTATATGATTACAATACCTAGTCTTCATATGTAATAACTTCAATCTCTTACATGTCACGGTCTCTAATGCAGACCCTTTTTATGATCATCATCATGAAATGTACACAAAAATAATATTTACATTTACATCCATACATTACCTCTTATTTTGATATATTTGATTCTACTTCAAGTGTTAACACTCTTCAACAAATGTTTATATTCAACACAGGTGCCTCAACTACTTCATCTTCGGAATCTTTATCGAGTTGTTGGTTTAGTCTAGATTCCATTAGTTGACATGTATTAAATACTTCTCATATTTGTAACAGAGAGATGAGATTTATCAAACTCAAATTCTCAGTCCACTTGTGCCTCAAAGAAGCCTAATCTTGATTTATTTTTCAAAGTTCTCGTTCCTTCTAAACAAGTTAGCTTCATGGTGAAATTCATAATTCTTGTATGTATGAAATATCATGACACTTCACAATTCAACATATGGTTACTGTCAAACTTCAAAAACAAATATTCCACATATCTTTGTCTATATATTTTTGTCTCACTATCAATATTGGACTTGTCATAAATATATTTCTTTATGAGGATGCATTCCATACATCTCTTTAGAACAATATTTTTTGCAAACAGTATAGTCATTGTTATATTTTGTAATAATTGTGTCAATATTGCATAGAGTTTGCACAACGATGTCATAGAACCTCAAATGAGGTGATGTCATATGGACCATATATTGAAGATACCATTGTAATAGTTCCAAGCCTCAAATGATGTAATGCAGATCACTATAATATAGTGCATGTCATAGAATATATTATGAGCCTTTGATAGGATATATGAGCCATTATTCCAAGTAAAAAATACACAGAAGAGTGAACGAGTCATTATGAAGTAAGCCATTAAATGATCCATCAAACAGAAGGTATTCATTGTAATATGATGTGCAGGGTACTAGCGTATAGCGCTGCCACCAATCGTGACACCACTCTAAATAACAATGAGTTGCTACATAGTGTAGAGCAAGATCTATAATATAGAGTGAGCCATAGAGTGTATGCAAGATATATAGTTGAATAGATAAGAGAATCTGTAAATCAATCCAAGTGCAAACCATAATTTGATTAGATTCTGACCTCCATATATATATCAAGCTTCAATAGTATTTTGTATTATGCAAGTCAATGGAGCCACAGAGCGAGCCTTTACAACAACATAAGGAGCCATTTTGCATCAAACAATAGGATGTCTTTGCGTCATATAGATCATTTAAATTCCCATATTTTCATTTAATATATAGCAAATAATCCACTAGGATTCCCATGACTTCATCCAGGATAATTTCATCCAAATCATTGAGGATGGGAGCTAATCATTGAACTTCGGATAGTATTCCACAGAAGAACTCAGATAGTGAAAAATCAAATCATATGCATTCCACAAGAGATCAAGAACAAAAATTATATTCCTTCATATCTTAGTAAATTCACACATATTACAGCTAAAATAAGTGATCATCATGCCCTTTTTCTTCAAACTTTAGCTCTAATACCATGTTGAGAAATCAGTGGGCTAATGAATTAAGGTTGATTTATTTGTCATGGTAATTACTTGTGAATTTTTTGGTTTTATTAGTATTATTATTATGTTCTCTTATTTCATAGAGAAACTACCAAAAATATAAATCAAGAAGATCACAAGAACAAAGAACACAATATGTAGGCTCTCCAAGCCAAGGCCAAAACCCAACATGGGGGGAAACCAGAAAAATATTCTCTTCTTATAGAATCATATCAAAATGAGAAATCCAAGACCCAAAGGAAACCTCCAAGAAACCATGTCAATCCCTATGAATTCATAAATCTTATTCATAGTAATTTTCACCAACTTTAGCTCATATGCCACATGGGAACTCACTCTTATCTTGAGTCATTTGTCACAAGAATCTTACATTCATCTTAGGTTGTCTTTCATATAGGGATTGAATCATCTATCACCATCTATGATAGGAAGGTTCATATCTCTATCACAAGAAATATTGCAACATTTCATATCAACCTTTACATGAATTCACACTTCATTTCAAATGTATAACCTCAATACCTCACACTCCTTCACAAAGATGTAATCTTTGAAATTTGCATCCCTTTCTGCAGTAGAAATTATCACATATAATCACTGAATTGCTTTCCTAATTAGAGGAGGATGCATGCCAATATATATTTGTTCTCATATGTAAAAGAAGCATATGTTGGATGAGTCGAGTTGTCATCTAGGAGGGTCGACTTGGCTTCTTAAGGTGAATTTACCCAAGTTACATTTTAAAAAATTCTTTCTCCTTTTTTTTTATAAGAATTCCAAATAGGACTTTGAATTTTTGACCAAAAAATCCTAGAAGGATGAAAAAGATGCATAACTAATAAAAACTTATTTTACTTATTTTTCTTATTTTTGATTTTTACATAAAATACATAAGTACAATGGCAATTATGAAGACCGAAACTAGTTACATTTTCCAACACAGTGAAGGCTTGTAAAAAATGTCAAATGTTTGTTGAAAGACAAAAAAATTCTCATTTACCATTAGTTAGTTTTTAGTCGAATCACCTTTCATGCAATGGGGATTAGATTTCATTGGAGAAATTTTCCCAACCTTCAGTGGTCAACATAAGTGAATTTTAATTATCACTGACTATTTTCCAAAATGGGTTGAAGCAATACCAATTCAATCAGCCACCGATATTATTGTTATGGAATTTATATAAGATAACATTTTAGCTAGATTTGGTTTCCCAAGGAAAATAATTACTGACAATGCATAAGCTTTGAAATGAATCAATGTGATTAATTTCCACCACAAATACAATATTTTTATCTGACATTCAAAAACATATTATCCACGGGGGAATGGTTTGGCTGAATTTTCAAACAAAATTATGTTCAAAATTCTCAAGAAGATCATTGCAAAAAACGAAAGGAATTGGGATACCTAGCTAAAATATGCTCTTTGGGAAAACGGGATAACAACACGGTATACAGGAAAATCCCCTTTTGAATTAGTTCATGGATTTTCTGCATTATATCCAAGTCATTGGCTCTACCAATTGCTAAACTAATTCAAGACGTAGAGGAAGAGCCAAATGCTTTGACTAGGAAAATTTATTAGTTGGTGGAATTACAGGAAAAAAGGGAAAAAGTCAAGAAAAATATGGAAAGATGTCAAGAGAAAATGAAGAATTTATTTGATAGGAAAGAAAAGAACGGGTTTTTCCAATAGGGATATCTTGTAATGATATGGATGTTATACATGAAGATCAAGGAAAACATGGAAAAATGATTCCCAGTGGTTTGGCCCTTTCAATATTTCAGAAGTGAAAAACAACAACACTTTTATGTTGGAGAATTTAGGTGGAGAACTACTGCAACTACCTATAAATGGGAAGTACCTCAAACATTACTTCCATTACTGGATCATCTACTATCACTCATTTTATATATCTATGTGACCATTATAATTATCGATGTGTTTACTTTTATTGCATGCTATTTTCTACAATACGACTACATGCTCGAGTTGAAGGCACTAATCTGCAATTATTAGCATTTTGTTTCAACATTATATCCCCGGGTGCAGCTGTTGTTGTAGTCAAAATTTTATTTTCATATTTTGTAAAGAAAAAAAACAAAAATAAAAGGAAAAAAGAATGGAAATCATTTATATTTATAAGGTTTCTGTGGTGTGAGTTTTGAGCTTTTGAATTCGAAATCTCCGCAGTATGCATTTTTGTGTCTACGTTTCGGGTCTAGATCAAGACCCATCATCAGGACAAATCCTGATCATGGGTCTTGATCTAGACCCAAAACGTAGATGTAAAAATGCATATTGTGGAGATTCTGAATTCAACAGCTCAAAATGGAAATGATAAATGGGATAAAAATAAAGAATGCAAAAATATGTATGAGCCCTTTTGCAAAGTTTTTGTTTATTATATGAAAAATCATAATGTGTTAGGGAAAAAGAAAAAGATCACTTGTATTGTAAAACTATAGAGAAGTGGGTCTAGCCGCAAAAATTTAAAGGATTAATGAGGGTGAAGATTTGAGTATCTCCACCGTCTATTTCAATAAAAGAGGAGATCGCATGATTTGTTACGAAACACCATTTTTGGGTTTTAAACATAGGGGACCCGTCACAAAGTGGAATTTTAATCACGATGATCATCAGATCAACGATGGTTTTGATTGCAACACCCCTTCCCCTTTTTCAAAAACCACCTTAGGGGCATGTCATAAAGTGATAAGAAAATTATTAAAACCATTTACAAAAATATTACCACATGCTACCTGGCATGCCACAGAGGCAAGTGTGCACTCCACATCATCACTCCACGACACCTATCGTCAGTCCACATTATCTCCCCTACTTGCTCACTTCCCTAACTATTATTTCCCACTCTTTCCACAAAGGTTAAAATGAGTTTATGTAGACTCTTTTATGGTTGTATGTATTTGTCTGCGAGTATCAATTATCATTGCTCTGAACTTCCCATTAGATTACATTAATCACTTTATTCCTTTCTATGTAATTTGAAGCCATCTCTCCTATTTTAAAGAATTTCAACCATGAAGAAACAAGCTCAGAAGCTTGTATTTCCTTATTCACCCAACAATATTCCCTTTATGGACAAGGATGTCAACATACATGATTCCCACTATCCATTTGACTTTGCAGAGATTCAGAAAGAAGCCCTTAATAAATTTAACCAGTCAAATTACTTATATTGGTTAGTCCAAGTTGGTATATATCACGTAATTGTCCCAATTTTTTATAATTTTCCATAATTTATCAGTTGGATAGGGTGTTCTTTAGTTCCCTAGAGAAATTTCCTCATGTCTGCTACTAGAGAAAAAATCTTTAAATTGACCCCTGAATTAAATTCAGAAAGCATTTAAATTCCCAATAGTTAAATAATACAAGTGCTTCAGTGATGATACCTTGACTCACAGCTTTGAAGCCCTCCAACAACCTGATAGGGAGAATCTGTTCAAATTAATTTTACCATCTGGAGTCCCAATTCAAAACCAGCACCGATTTACCCAATAACCTTGTTTTTGAAACTTCTCGATAGTTCTTAGTTTTGATTTAATTTCTCTTGAGGGAATATCAAACAGGTATTGTACAAAAATATAACTTGGGGTTGCTTAGCTTAATGCTCCTGCCTGAAATTTTTCTTGATATTCCCACTCACTTAACCCAAGCGATTAATTTTCATTTCTAGAGCTTCTTGAATACCAAAAATTTCAAGTACCCTTCATATCTGGTATTTTTGTATGTACATGTAGATAAGTTCAATAATCTTAATTTACATATGATGGTTTTTAAAGATAAATCAAGTTCAAATGTTGAATGTACTAATATCATAAGGAGAAAACCAAATAACCAGGGCTTTTCTCAATATTTTTCATCTTTCATGTATGGGGTATATGTTTTTTTAAATGATCAACCAGCTCTAATAGCTTTTCCTGAAGAAATTTTTTTTTTACATCTAAGTGTCAATACTTGAGTAGGTGACCATTTTTTATTTGAAGACTAGATAAAAATAAGGTTATGTGGAGAAAAGTTTCAACCATATCACCTACCTATATTCTTTCCTATGAGGATATTTTCCCTATAATTCATAACACGTAGTCTTAATGTGGATCAAATCCACTTTGTCCCTAGGTGCAAGAGATACATTGTCAAGTTGGAAGATACTATTGGATCATTCATTGTAAATGCTAGAAAATCCCTTCCTCAGGTTGAAGAAATGATGAAGGAATTTAGATTTGAAAAAGGAGAAAAGTGGTAGGATTATCCTCACCATATAATTTCTGATAAATGGGTGGAAATTGGTTTTGTACCCTATCCTCTTGAAAGCAAACCAGAACTTGAAATAATGAAGAATCAAGAAATGTGTTTTGGTAACCAATTAGTTCAAACACTTCAGATAATGAACATAGAAACTTCGGTAGTCAAAGAGAAATATTGGAAAATATTAGTTCTAGAACAAGAGGATGTTGAGATGGAAGATTTACAAGAAGCGAAAAGAGCTAGAATTCAAGGAAAAGAGCTAGAAGAAGAAATACAAACCAAACTAATATAATTTCCTGCAAAGCATCCGGGATATGAAATGCAGCTCAAGAATCAAGAATGGAAAATTTTTCCTTCTACTTCTACTGATCTCACAACACACCAAGTTGAGAACACCATATCTCAAATAGATGTTTTGTAAAAAAATAATTAGTGGATCGAGGAAGTGACTAGTAAAGTAAAAATTGAAATGGAATCCAAAGTGGAAGCACATTCAACCTTAGTTTATCAGACTAGGTTTCTCTTTGCTATGGATATGAGAGAAAACATCTAAGGTTATCTCTCATTCATCCAACCACTCAAAATATTATTTTTGGACCTAAATTCAAATTAATGAACTTTTCAATTAACGTAAGTGATGTTCCTTTGCCTGAAAAAATTAATTTGCACAGACAGGAAAGTGAAATGACATATAATATTTGAGTAAGAGTGACCTGGCAGTGCTTGTTAACACTAGAAAATAGTACAGGCACAAGACATTAGAAAAATGTCAAGAATAAGGTACAATTAAATATTTTCAGAGAGTAAATAATTTAGAAAAGGAAAATTTTAAAAATTCCTAAGGTCCAGTTAGGAAATTAGCAGACACCGCACCAGCAATAAAGGGGTTTTTTTTGCAAAGTGTGCCTATCCCTTCAATAGCCCCAAGGTCATGAAGATGATGAAAATTCACCATCCAGGACCACTTGACACACTTGACAGGTATGATTCTCCATCCAGTACATTCAAGGACAGCCAAAATCAAGCAAACTTGAGGAGGTATGCAGCCCACAGAGTAATCTCCTCCCCACTCTTGGGTCACTATCAATCTTGGGCCAAGAGAGGGAAGAGAAGTTCAAAAAATTCTATATAAACTGGCCATGGGAAGAGCAAAGGGAGACACATTGTTATGCTGGTCAAATTTCTCCATAGCAAACCAGCTTGCAAGTGTAGTAGCAGAAGGATTGGAATGACTCACATGTTGGCCATCGAACATCTCAGTCTAAGAGATAGCTTCACCATATGACAACGATTGACATCCTTTTGAGAGAAGGAGGAGATACTCGTAGGGAACTTGAGAAAAGGAGCCCACCTTGTTTTGAGTATTTGAGATCCATAGCTTAAAGGACTCACTTCAAGAGATTTTAGCATTGTATTCTTCATACCACCAACACCTAATAAAGGGATATTTCTACATTTGTCTTATTGGGTTGTTGCTCCATTTGAGCATTTGTATCTTGTGTGTTTTCTGTTTTAGTTCATAGTGTTGTATGTTTAACTTACCCTCTGAGTTTTGTTGACATTGTTTATGTTGTTAACTAACAATAACATCATTCTTCTCTCTATTATTTTGCAGATAACAATCAGTTGCTAAAGAGGTGAATTTGGTATATTCTTGTAGCAAAAACACCACCACGGGAATGGAAACTCTGTTGGATTCCTCTTCTTAAGTTAATGGTTGTCTTTTTCAGGTCATTTTCCTGCTCAAATCTTCCACAAACCATCCTTTCATTCTTTGTGAGATTCTCATCACATTCAGTGACTGTTCCAAATAGCAGAGAGTGCAATTTTTTTAGTTCTTCCCGACAGCATGCATTACCCTCTGATAGGCGTGCACTCTGTGCATGTGGGAAGATAATCCGCACGATAGACTAGCGAGCCAAAAACTGGTATATTTTTTCGATTTGTAAGGTAATTGGAAATCCATAATAACTTTCCATCACTATGTTCTTCATCTTACTACTCTTAGGACAGTTAGTTGTTGCACTAAATCTCAGTTAGCATAACAATTATGAATTTTTTAATTTTAGTTAATATTTGCAAATTACACATAATTTAAGTAGGAGAAAATAAAGTGGCCCTAATCCACACATGTCTTCCGAACAAGTTATTTTCTCATAAAAAATAAAGAACATGTAGCTTAATTAGTCAAAAAGTAAGTGGCCCATAAATCCACACATCTTTTAATATCTAAGTTACTTCAATTTTGTGCATTATATTTGGGACTAGGGTCAAAGTATCGATCATGAAAGCAAGTAAAATTTTTTGTCCTTTCACCTCTTGGTAAACCTGGACAAGCATATGAAAACTTTCCTAAGATAATTTGAACTACTATCTCCCTATAGTGCAACATAGTCTAATTAGGAAAAATTGTAAGCGGCCCATAATCCGTACATCAGTTCAAGTTTTTGCAAAGAGAAATCACACATAGTGTAATTAGAAAAGGACTGTAAAGGATCATCGCATATCCAAATACCATCACACTCTTTATTGGTCACTTCAAAAAACATACGAAGAATTGGTAAGTTTCGAACCAAAAGGCACTCGGTGTTTTGGGACCTTTTTTTCTTATCTTACGTTTGCTTCAAAAATTCACACCCTAAAGAAAAATTGAGACTCCTTAAAAATGGCCATAATTTGAACTCATTAAATTCTCCCCACAGGGGCCACAAAATAAATTATAGTTCAGGTTAGGACCATTGGGAGTAGGCATCCAATAATTTGTTGTGGTCATAATACATTTTGAAACATAGATGTTGAAATTTTAAGGAGCTTCAAATCCGTTTTTTCTCCCACGGAACGAATACCCAAGCATTACAGAGACTCATTACAGAGGGGGTTAAGCTTAGGCCCAGTGCATGCGGTACTCTTTGGGGCTACCTGACCCATCTAGTGCTCAGTACTGGTAACCAATTACCAAGAATATCAAGAATTGAATGCTCACATCGGATGACGGTACTTTAGCGGCCAAAAATAGGGCATCCCTCCCTATAGGTGGCGGTGCAGGAAGCACTCGATCCTCATACCATTACCTCGGTTGATTCTTTAGCTGATGGAAGGTGTCACCAATTCTTTTTGGAAGTTGGCCCCGGTACCCATAAGAAGATATCTTCGCAAGGTCCAGTTTCCTTGAGAGTGTAAGGATGATTACGTCTATATAGGCTTTGGGTATCATATGAAAAACAAACAAAACACCTCATTTTTTTCTTGATTGATCACATAGTTTAAAGTTAAAAAGAAAAATAAACAAAAATCACCTTTTCATTTTTTGCTTTGATTATGCATGTGATTATATTTTTTCTTTGATAGAAATTATCCTACCTCCCAAATCACAAAAATATCACAGTAATCAACATCATAGGGGACCCAATGGGACCTCGTTGATCTAGGTGTTTCTTAAACCTCCCCCCATTGAAGGGAGGAGTGTCATGCCTCTTGCCTTTCAGGCACAGAGGACATCACACTGCCGCCATTATCAGATCATCCTTTAAAAAGGAATATTTGATTGGAAACTCCCAAGGGTCACAAACTACAACACTAGTGGAAACCCCAATAGGTTCACCACACTCACCTCCTCCTATAGCCCCTCAAGGTCAAATGATAGCTACCCCTCTAGGGAGTTAGCAGAATATCCATCAGGGTACACCACTGGGTAACATTCCCCAGGCACCTCCCCTGAACCAGCACATTCAAATACTTGTTTCTCAATAGAGTACGATGGTGGTAATTTCGCAGTTACCGTTCTTAGTATCACTAAATCTTCTAGATCTAATGAATTTGACAAATGACCCCATTTCACATGGCCTTAACTGGCCCCCCATGCACACAAAGCTCCCTTCTGATATACCAAAATTTGAATTGAAGTAAGAGGAAGACCCCAGAAATCATATAATGCATTCCACTTGCGGTTTTCATCAAATAGTATCATTGATGATACCATTTGACTTAGACTATTTCAACGCACCCTGAAAGGGCCTACGGCGAAATGGTATGTCGAGCAGCCATCAACATCACACAAAAATTTTAGCGCCCTCACTATTGCATTCCTTAGATATTTCCAACTCCCAATTCACCATGACTTAGGAATGGAGCTTCTTACAAATTTCAGACAAACATTAGTCGTTAAAATATAAAACCATCTCCATGAATGGTGGAGGCATCGTAGTTTGTGCAAAGCCAAACTCAACGAAGGAAATTTGTTGTACTTATTTTTGAAAACCCTCACTACAGAGATTTAAAAAGATGTGGAAATGAAAAAACCTACCTCAGAGTAAGATGCCATTAGAAAAGCCTGTCAACTTGAACTCATTTACACCCAATGGATATATCTATAATGTATTTCCAAATTCCCCACGCCTCCAAACTTATAGGGAGTTACCAGGTGCGTTGAACACTGATGATGGCTTGATAGGGTCCTTACCCCAAATTCAACCAGAGAGTAGTTATCAACACCCAAGATACTCTTAAGATTCTTCACAGAATGTATCACAAATCGAGTACCATCAAAGTCAACCTGCACCTCTACACAACTTGACAAATAGGTCGATTCCATACCATCAATAGCAAGGAGGCCAATATCCTCCCTTGCATGGGAACCAATACTCAGCTAGAAATTTTGATACAAGATATTCACCCAAAAATTCATACACCAATCAGGGACAAGGGAACCAATACTCCCCTTTCCCCGCACCGAATATACCACCAACGCAAAACAATGCACCGATGAATCTAGTGCAATTTTCACAGGCTCAGCAGTGACAATATTATGACCAGGAGAATAAAAATAATACTGCAAACGCTGCAAAGAAGAAGCCAAAAAACAAGAAAAAGGGAGATTCTGGATAGGGGTAGTAATCAACAATGCCCCCCACGATCTCAAGCTGGGGGGAACTCCAATCGAAATCCGAACCAGGATCCAAGTAATAACTCCCAAGGGAAAAATAAGAGATCCAATCTACACACAAACCATTATTGTGCCATATGTGGGGAGTACGATAATTATGTTAGGATATTACGACACATAGAAAATATTTAGGTATAACTTGGTCTATCGTTGAGTTAGGTAAATTGTGTTTCTTTATTATGTACATTCATAACTTATAATCCGACGGTAACGATATGTAGTGATTCGATGGTTCACTCTCTCCTCGATATTACTGACACTTGATCCATGGATTAACACCCAATTGGTCCATGATCTTTATTTAAAGAGCATGGAGGGTAATTTTTCCAGTAGCCATTTATGAGAGAAGCTTATGTAAATTTTATTTCTTTATATTAATAAATTTCCTGAAGTGGTCGTGTTAACTCGAATCATGGACTGTTTCCCTCTTTGAGGGTTTTAACCACGTCAAATACTGGTGTATTGATCTATGATTTATTTGTGACTGGTGACCTTTGATGTTTGATCTAAGGAACTTACCCTATAAATTCCTACATGGTATCAGAGCCATTTTGAGGGTCGCGTCTATTTTTGATCCAAATCCGAAGCCGGTTTGACTGTATGCAACTGTCATTTTCCATATCTAGTATTTATGACCATTTTCGGATCGAGAAAACTACTATGCTGTGTCTGGAGCATCTGCTACAGTGATGAACCCCTTTCATTTCATGCGAAAAGGTTTCCAGTTTCCCAAGTTATGTCATTTTAGATATGGAGTTATAAAGTATCTTTTTTGCAGTTATATTTATTAATCCTTCTATTTATTTCAGTTTGCTATGTTTATTTTGGTTTACACTTTTTTTTTTATTTCCGAATCTATACCCACTTCTCTTTGTATGCTCTTTTTTGTGTGTTGTGGACGATCTCGAAAAATCATAAACAAGAAGACAATATTTTTTTTTGCTATGTATGCTCTTTCCCCGCATCTTTGTGCAATCTGGGGAAATCAGAAGTAGCAGAAAAAAGGATAGTTGCCGGTAAGACTAACCGGAAATCTAACGTTATTGTGTAAGGCTTGTATTTTGTTTTTTCTTGTGCACAGATTTTGTGCTTTCTTTGCAGGAAAAAGCATGCAAATCGAAGAGAAAAATAAAAAATTAAAATTATAATTATAAAAAAAACCTTCCTCCTTGCAAACAATTACAGAATCCTTTTACTAGCTCACTTGGTGTAAAATTACTTTATGAGAATAGAGGTCTTGGGTTTAAGTCTCTTTCTCAAGCTTCTTTTTCTAAAAATATTTTTGTTAAGTTACTTTTTCTTAAAAATCATTTTGGCAAGTTGTCGGTTTAAAAAAAAAGGTTCTTTATTTAAAAAGCACATGCAAAAGTAACATTGTAAAAGTTACTCTCACTTATTTATAAAACTGGGTCACATAAAGTTTTATTTTTTAAAGTGAGCTTATTGTATTAAGTTTGGAAAAGTGGAGGGGGGTGGGGGTATTTTTTTTTTAAAGTACATCTTCATCATCATATTTCAACCTCTCACATAACTATTCAGCATCTACTACAACTTTTTTTCAAAAAGGCATAACTTCATCCGGAAGCCATTTTCAGAGCCATTTTTTTAAACCGGCCTAATTTTTCAAGATATTTCCATTGAAGCAGTTTTTTTTAGCACTTTCAGCTTTAGTTTTTTTAATTAAAAAAATAAATCGAAAGTGCATACCCAGTTATTCTTAACAGCACCAATTATTTCCAGTGGCTATCATACATGGTAGACTTAGAAGTAAAGGGCTTTATAAAATAGCCACAATACAATAAACTAAACCTACCAATGGAGATAAAGCTTCTAAATGGAAAATAAACAAGATCAAGCATGAGGGTTTATAGGAATTTCCTTTGCTCAAGATCTTAGATTTCATATCCAAGACATTGACTCCCCTGATGAAGTTATGAAAAAGCTAAATATTATTTTTGGCATTAAAAATGAAATCAGAGCCCATCAGCTGGAAAATGAGTTGCTTACTTTGGACCCTAATAATTTCTCCTCTATTGAATATTTTCTATCGAAATTCAAGACTCTTAGACTTATTTTAGAAGGTTGTAAGGTCAAAATGGAATATGGTATCCTTATCTATTGCATTCTTGCTAAGCTTGGCCCTGCATACTCTGTATTTGTTTCCACCTTCCATTCCACTAGAGAAACCCTCATTTCTCAAGGAACAGCCTACAAGCCCCCCTCTTTTGATTCCTTTTGTGATTATTTGATAAGAGAACAAGAAAAAATCTTACACCTTGGTCTTATTAATACTGGAAACTCTTCTAAGAAAGCCTTAGCAACCCAGTAGCAACCATACCAAAAGAATCCTAAGAAGCAACATCCTAAAAAGAATGCTCCTAAATCAAACAAGGGTCTTAAGCAATTTCAGTCGCAAACTAAAAAAGCAACTCAAAAAACTAATAAGGCATATAAAAACAAAGGGAAGAATAACGATAGATGTTGCAAATTTTGTAATCATGATGGCCACGTAGAGTCAAAATGTTTTAAGAAAATGGAAGCCCTAGAAGCAGTAATGAAGAAGCACAACATCAATTTGGAGCACTCTTCAACTTCATCTTCGGGAATGGAAATTTCTGCTTGTGGTTGTCAAGAATCAAGATCTAGTTATGAATTGAATGTATCTTCTTCTTCTCATTCTCATGAGTGCCTCATTGATTCTGGAGCCTCTTACCACATGGCCATAAATAAATCCATGTTTTCTTCTTTAAATGATTATAACATCAAAAGTATTTATGTTGGTGATGATAGAGCTCTTAGTGTTGTTGGGTCTAGAACCATTCATCTAGATAATGGTAAGTTTAATGATGTATTATGTGTTCCTACCTTTTCCTGCAACGTTCTATCTGTTTATCAGATAACTCATTTAGGTGAAGGGAAAATAGTAGAATTCTCACCTCATGATGTTGTAATTAAGGACCTCAAAGATCCTAGACATATTTTAGCTACTCGAATTGCTGATGATTCCACAAGGTTGTATAAGTTTGACAACTTTGGGTCATCATGTCTTCCCTCTATTTTTGTTGCTCATAATGATGAAGTGATAAAAATTTGGCATGAGAGATTTGGTCACTTAAACTATCTCTCTCTTCAAACGCTATGTAAATAAAATATGGTGACAGGTCTTCCTATGGTATCTTGTCAAGATGGTGTTTTTTCTGGATGTGTACTTGGAAAAAATCATCAGGATAGTTTTGATAAATGTGCCACTTGGCACGCTTCAGCCCCCTTGCAGCTTGTGCACAGTGATTTATGTGGTCCACTTCATGTTGTTTCTTTCTCTAGCTGCAAGTAATTCTTAACTTTCATTGATGATTTTTCCAGATGCACTTGGGTATACTTCTTAAAACTAAAGAGTGAATTTTTTAACATGTTGTTGGTCTTTAATGCCTTTGTTGAGAAGCAATCTGGACATCACATTCTTAATTTAAGAACGTACAATGGAGGAGAATACGTTAACAACAAATTTAACCACTTTTTCACTGAGCATGGAATTAAATTGCAACATACTGTTCCATATACTCCACAACAAAATGGTGTAGCTGAAATGAAGAATCTCACTCTAAAAGAAATGGCTAATTGTATGCTTCAATATAAAGGACTTAGTCTTAATTTTTGGGCAGAAGCAATTAACTGTGAAAATTACATAGTAGATCACACTCCTACTAAGGTTTTAAGGAATATAACTCCAGAAGAAACCTGGAGCTCAATCAAACCATATGTAAGTCACTTTCGTATTTTTGGAAGTGAAGCTTGGCCCATATTCTAGATGAAAAACATAAAGCCTTAGAACCTAAGAGTGAAAAATGCATTTTTGTTGGATATTCTGAAGATTTCAAAGGATATAGACTTCTTCAACCAAAATCCAAAAATGTAATCATTAGAAGAGATGTAAATTTTGATGAAAATATATCATCCTACAAGACTAGTTCGACGGGTGTGCCACCTTTGGCCTACGAGCCTGATTCGGCATATGTGCCAGCTCTCTCTATCTCTTCTCTTTTTGAAAGCATTCCTTCTAGTTCAGATGATGAAAGTGAGGATGACAAACCTCCTCCACCTCCTCAAGATATTACTTCAGATCCACAACTTCCAAGATGGATCCGCTCTACTCGGGATGCAGCAGGATCTCTTGCAGGTGACCCTATAGATCAACATTGTACATGTTCTCAGTTTGAAATAGCCTCTTCCTTATTGGCTCAAGTTACAGACAATCCTGATCCATTTAAAGAAGCTTCAGGTCATCCAGATTGGGATGAATCTATGAATGAAGAATATCACTCCTTATTGGCAAATGATACTTGGGATCTTGTTCCTCCTCCCAAGGGAAGAAAACTTGTCAGATGCAAATGGGTTTACAAAACAAATTTTGGACCTTTTGAAAAGTGGACAAAAATAAAGCTCATCTTGTTGCTAAATTATTTTCACAAGTTGAAGGCATTGACTATACTGAAACCTTCTCCCCTCTTTCCAAAATGAATTATATCAGCCTTGTTCTTTCCCTTGTTGCCTCCTTTAAATGGGAATTCCATCAGATGAATGTTAAATCTGCCTTCTTACATGGAGATTTTCATGAATAAATATACATGGAACAACCCCCTGGCTTTATTCAAAAAGACTCTAGCCTTGTTTGTCACCTTAGGAAGTCTCTCTATAGTCTCAAACAAGCTCCTCGGGCTTGGTATGCTAAAATGGATAGATTTCTCCTAGATAATGGCTTTTCTAGGTGCCATTCTGACAACACTGTCTACACCAAGAAAGTGGGTAAGTCCTTCATCATCCTTGTTCTTTATGTTGATGATCTTATCCTTACTGGTAGTGATCCCAACCATATAAACCATGTGAATTCTAGCCTCAAAAAGAAGTTTTAAATGACAAACTTATAACACTTGCATTATTTCCTTGGTCTTCAAGTCTTGCAATCCAAAGAAGGTATTATCCTTTCTCAGTCCAAGTATGAATGTGATATTCTACGCCACTTTCACATGGAAGGCTTTAATCCAGCCCCTTCTCCCTTTCAGTCTAGAGTCAAGGTTTCAGTCACTTGTACTACTGTTGAAGTTGATGCTACCTTATACCATCAACTTGTTGGTAAAGTTATGTATCTAACCCATACCCATCCTGACCTTTCCTTTGCTATTGGTCTTGTTTCTCGCTTTATGCACCAACCTCATGAAGGTTACTGGAAAGCAGCTAAAAGAATAATTTGATATATTTGAGGTGCAGTTCAGCTTGGGATTCATTACAGTGCAGGAGCATCTTCCTTTTTTATTGGTTTCACTGATTCTAATTGGGTTGGTGACCCAGATGATCGAAAGTCTACTTCAGGTTATGTATTCACCCTTGGTTTAGGACCTATTACTTGGTCTTGTAATAAAAAAGTGCCATCTCTCTTTCTTCGACAGAAGTAGAGTATCGTGATGAAGTTGAAGCCAGCAAGGAAGCCATATGGCTTCATCATATCCTGACTGAATTTGGTCTTCATCAGCAGCATCCAACTACACTTTGGTGTGATAATCAAAGTGCCATTCAGCTATGAAAAGACCCAGTTCAGCATCAGCATATGAAACACATTGAGCTTCACATACACCTCATCGGAAAGCTCATTAATGATTGTGTTATTGAAGTGTAGTATTGTTCAACGAATGATAAAGTTGTCGATATATGTTGAGATTCAACAAGATGATGAGCTTAGTGAAAAGAGTTGCCATCACTAAGTGGGCCCGCAACCTATTTTTGGCGCAATTCTATTTTTAAACATGATGATCATATTTCAGAAGTTGCAGGATGCTATTTGTGGATGGTTGATCAAGTTGGAAAAATAGATGAAATTCTATTTTTAGAATATTAGGAGAAGTCTATTTATAGATCGCTGATCTAAAAATAGATGCATGTCGATTATTATTAGCTCTTAATAATAATCAGACACTAATCAACAACTTATTCTCTTGGAGCACTTTGTTTCAGTGCACAGATGTGGCACATAAGTGGACTGAGGCAATTATGAAATTCCCAAGGGTTTATTGGAGCTAATGCATGGAGGACTCAGTTAAAACTCAAGTGGCAGAGTTATGACACAGTTGGAAGAAGTAGTTATGGAGTTGTATTCAGTTTAACTCAGTTAGACTCAGTGGAGCTAGTTGTATCTAGTCTAATTGATTGATACACTAGTGAGAGTGGAGTGAATTAATTAGTTAATTAATTCACAAATAATAACTCATTAATCAACTGAAAAATACAATAGTTAACTACAGTGTATGGCAGTTTTAGTGGAGACCCAGTGGAGAGATAGGTGAAAGGGCAAGATGGACTATCTGTTGTAACTATAGTGATGCATTGATTGCATCACACACACACATTGGATTTTCCAATGAGGATTTCGCAGTCAAGGCAAGGGTAATTCGAAATCATTCAGAGCTATTCTTCAGTAGGGATTGCGCAGTGGAGGCAGGCTAGCAAGAGGGCAAGATCGGTGCATGGATTTGCAAGATTGTTCCTGATTAGTGTATGACGATTGTACTGTACTGAGAGATTGATAAGCTTTGTATGAGGATTGTCATATGATTCCATGATACATAATATATATTTGGGGTTTTCAGCTTCAGTCTTTCCCGGTTAAAAACTGTGTTATGTGCGATTGTTTTTATTTATGCTTTACATGTGTGTGCAATTAAATTTTCTGCAAAAGATTAACAAGTGGAATATATTCAGTATCTTGCATAAAGTTAAATAGTGTGAGATCAGGTGGATCTAGGACATATGCATGCTTAGTGCATATAATTTCTACATGGTATCGAAGCATTGTTAATTGAATATTGCAATTGTAAAGTGAGTTTGTGTTGGTGGACAATTCGAATTTGCTACAGAAGATTCTTGGTGCAGAAGTTGAGTATACATTGAAATGGCTTTCAATGGGTTGCGATTGGAGTATGCCCTTGATGGGAGCTCAAATTACATAGCCTGGAAGGACAGGATGGAGGAAGTGCTAGAGGATAATGGACTGAAGGAATTCATCGATAACGATGTTGCATTACTTGATGCATGGCAAAAGAAGATAGCAAAGACGAGAATAATTAGGTTGGAAGGTGTGAAGGGCCATATTGTGTCCATCCTTCATGGGAAATCCACTCCATTCTTAATGTGGAAGGCTTTGTCAGACTTGTTCCAAAGCATAAGTGACTAGAGGAAGTTGGCGCTTAAAGACAAGCTCAGAAAAAAAAAAATGGAGAAGGGCGACAATATTCCAAAATACCTCACGAAGTTTTTCCACTGCAAGGATGAACTGGGAAGTGTGGGGTTTACTGTTGATGATGAAGACTTGGTGAGCTTGGCTCTCCTTAGGCTTTCAAAGAGTTGGCATAGCTACAAATACTTTGTCAATGGATGGGAGAAACTGCCGGGATGGGAGCGACTTTGGTCGGATCTTGTGCAGGAGGAGATAAGGTAGGGTACCAGGGATGGATCTTCATCGAAGAATGAAGATGAAGAGAATTGTGCTTTGGCTGCCAAAGCAAGGAAAGGGAAGGGGAAGAAACATCCTTCAAAATTTGATGCTAAAGGCAAGAAGCAAGATTTTTCAAAAGTGAAGTGTTTTCACTGTCACGAACATGGACATTTCGCCACTAACTGTCCACAGAAGAAGAAGAACAAGAAGGCTGCTAGACCTACAGCTGGAGAGGCCTTAGCCTCACAATTTGAACTTGATTTCTCCTTGATCTCATGCTTGGTTTCAAGCTTTATGGGATCGGTGTGGTATCTTAATAGTGGTGTGTCTTTCCATATGAAGGGAGACAAAGAGTTGTTTAGTGACTTGGAGGAGAAGGACCTCCAGATGCATATAGAGATGGGTGACAATAGTCAGTATAGTGTGACTGGAATTGGGACCATTACCTTTGAGAGGGAGTTTGGTAATCCATTCTTGTTGAAGAATGTTATGCATGTTCTAGGTCTGAAGAAGAACTTGGTCTCAGTTGCAATGCTGGAAGACAGAGGTTATGATGTTGTTTTCAGTGAGGGAAAAGTCTTCCTTTGACATAAAACAATGGGTCAAACCAAGAATATAGGTGTTCAAATTAAGAATCTGTACAAGTTGGAGGTAGATGGCTACGCTACAATGGTGGGCAAAGAAGAAGAAGTGGTGAGCCGGGATGAGGGCGAATTATGGCATAGGAGATTGGGCCATCTTCACCATGGCGCTTTGAATATTTTGCAGCAAATATCTATTGGAATTCCCAAGGGTACTCTTGCGTAGTCAGATCAGTGCAAGGGATGTACTATGGGTAAGTTTTTGAAGACCACCTTTCATGAGAAGGAGAACCATGCTTCGGTGATCCTAGAGAGAATTCACACAGACGTGTGTGGACCTTTCTCGGTTGCTTCAAAAGCAAAACAAAGGTATTATGTTATATTTTTTGATTAATATTCTCGTAGATTATATATCTTATTCATGCAGAAGAAGAGTGAAACGTTCTCAAAGTTCTGTGAGTTCAAGGCATTGGTGGAGAAGGAGTTGGGGAAACAAGTGAAAGCTCTACGAAGCGATAATGGTGGTGAATACATCTTGGGCGAATTCAAAGACTTCTGTAGCAAAGAAGGAATTCAAAGAGAACTCAGAGCACCTCATAACCCATAGCAGAATGGGGTCATGGAGAGAAAGAATAGAACAATCGTTGGTGCTGCACAAGCAATGCTGCATGAACAGGGCCTACCGATGCACTTGTGGGCGGAAGCATGCAACACTGTGGTTTATGTGAAAAACCGTTGTCCTCATAGAGTACTTAGCATGAGTACACCTGAAGAAACTTTTACCCATAAGAAGCCTGATATTTCTCATTTGAAGATTTTTGGCTCACCTGTTTACATTCATGTGAAAAAGGACGGCAGGAAGAAGCTGGAGCTGCCTGCAGAAGTTTGGATATTTTTGGGGTACACAGAAACACCCCATAACTATCATGTGTATTTTCCAGACAGTCGGATGAATGTTGTGCGATGGGATATAAAATTCAATGAGGTGAAAGCCATGAAGTTGTCTCTTGAGAGGGAGCTACACTTGCATGCGGAGGAGGAACTTCTTGTTCCCAAAGATGAGCCTCTGGATGTGGATCAGCCACAGGAGGAGATTCATGGAGTGGAGGAGTCCACTCATGTAGAACCAAACATCAGACAAGGCAGAAAGTGTACCATAGAAGCTGAGAGACTAAAGCTTGATGCGGCACAAAATGTAGGAGTCCCTACATCACAGCGCAGACAAAGACAATAACCTGATTGATTTACTAGATACATGGCTCTTATGAGCAAGTGTATTGTGGCATAGCCATATTCTTTGGAAGAAGCAGTGCAAGAGCCCACACGGGTAGATGCCATGGTGGAGGAGTATGACTCCATTGTTAGAAATAGTGCTTGGGAGATTGTTCCAAGGCCGGTGGGAAAATCAGTTGTAGGATCAAGATGTATCTACAAGGTAAAGCAAGTTGTTGATGGGAGCATCGAGAAGTATAAGGCAAGATTTGTTGCCTGGGGCTTCTCATAGATTGAGGGGATTGACTATGAAGAAACCTTTGCACCTGTTGCATGGTATTCTTCCATACAGACCATCCTTTCTCTCTCAGCATAGATGGTTTGGCACATTCATCAGATGGATGTGAATACTGTGTTCCTTAATGGGATCATTGAGGAAGAGGTGTACATTGAGCAGCCTAAAGGATTTGAGATCTTTAGCAGCAAGTCGTATGTGTGTAGGCTCAAAAGAGCGTTGTATGGGCTGAAAAAAGCACCCCGTGCTTGGTACACTCAGATCGACAACTATTTCATTGGACTTGGCTTCACCAAGAGTGAGGCGGATGCAAACCTGTACCAGATTGTGGTGGAGGGTAAGCTTTTAATCATTGTACTTTAGGTTGATGATTTAATACTAACAGGTGATGAGCAGTTGATACACTCATGCAAGGCATATCTTGTAAAGGAGTTTGAGATGAAGGATTTGGGCCTCCTTCATTATTTCCTTGGATTGGAAATATGGCAGTGGGAAGTTGAACTGTTTGTGTCTTAAGGCAAGTATGCCCGAGAGATACTGGAGAAGTTTCACATGCAATGCTGCAAGCCTATCGACACTACTCTTCCAGGAAATTGGAAGAAAGAGGATGCTACATCAGTAGAGGTAGTGGATGCCACTGTTTATCGACAGTTGGTGGGTTTGCTCATGTATTTAGTCAATACAATACCAGACATATGCTATGCAGTGAACCAGCTTTCACAAGCAATGGTTAAGCCTACCGAGCTCTTTTGGAAGGCAGGCAAGCATGTCCTAAGATATCTCAGGGGCACATTTGAGTATGGTTTATGGTACAGACAGACGGATGAGGTGAAGTTGCATGGCTTCACGGATGTAGATTGGGCAGGAAGCCCAATAGACAGAAAGAGCACATCAGGGGGGATTTTCATTATCAGATCTACGACGGTTTCTTGGTACAACAGGAAACAAAGATCCGTGGCACTCAGTTCAGTGGAAGCAGAATACATGGTAGCAAGTCAAGCTGCATGTGAGGCTATCTGGATGAGGAAGATCCTGGTTGGTTTGTTCGGTTCACATTTAGATCCCACGGTGATACATTGTGATAATCAGAGTTGCATTAAACTCTCGATTAATCATGTGTTTCATGATAGATCTAAACATATTGATATCCGGTATCATCATATCAAAGATTGTGTGCAGCGGAAGATCATGTTGCTTCGGTACATTCCTACGAAGGATCAGGATGCAAATATTCTGACGAAGGCGCTCACCAAGAGCAAATTCGAATACCATAGAGGCAGGATCGGGGTGAAGGATAATCCCTATCTTGTTGAGAGGGAGTGTTGAGATTCAACAAGATGATGAGCTTAGTGAAAAGAGTCGCCTTCACTAAGTGGGCCCGTAGGCTATTTTTGGTGCAAGTCTATTTTTAGACATGATGATCATATTTCAGAAGTTATAGGATGCTATCTGTGGATGGTTGATCAAGTTGGAAAAATAGATGAAATTCTATTTTTAGAATATTGGGTGAAGTCTATTTATATATTGTTGATCTAAAAATAGATGCATGTCGATTATTATTAGCTCTTAATAATAATCAGACATTAAACATCAACTTATTCTCTTGGAGCACTTTGTTTCAGTGCACAGATGTGGCACATCAATGGACTGAGGGAATTACACAATTCCCAAGGGTTTACTGGAGCTAATGCATGGAGGACTTAGTTAGAACTCAAGTGGAAGAGTTATGACACAGTTGGAAGAAGTAGTTATGGAGTTGTATTCCGTTTAACTCAGTTAGACTCAGTTGAGCTAGTTGTATCTAGTCTAATTGATTGATACACTAGTGAGAGTGGAGTGAATTAATTATTTAATTAATTCACAAATAATAACTTATTAATCAACTAAACAATACAACAGTTAACTACAGTGCATGGTAGTTTCAGTGGAGACCCAGTGGAGAGATAGGTGAAAGGGCAAGATGGACTATCTGTTGTGACTATAGTGATGCATTGATTGCATCACACACACATTGGAGTTGCCAATAAGGATTGCGTAGTCAAGGCAAGGGTAATTCAAATTCATTCAGAGCTATTCTTCAGCAGGGATTGCGCAGTGGAGGCAGGCTAGCAGGAGGGCAAGATCGGTACATGGATTTTCAAGATTTTTCCTAATTAGTGTATGACGATTGTATTGTACTAAGAGCTTGATAAGCTTTTTATGAGGAATTTCATATGATTCCATGATACATAATATATAGTTGGGGTTTTTAGCTTCAGGCTTTCCCAGTTAAAAACTATGTTATGTGCGATTATTTTTATTTATGCTTTACATGTGTGTGCAATTAAATTTTCCGCAAAATATTAACAAGTGGAATAGATATAGTATCTTGCATAAAGTTAAATAGTGTGAGATCAGGTGGATCTAAGACATATACATGCTTAGTGCATATAATTTCTAAAATATATTTACAAAGGCTCTCACAGAAGCAAAGTTTACCAAACTTCGATCTATGTTTGGAGTTCGTGAAAGTTATCATTAAGGGGAGATAGGCTCTAATGCCTCCTTCCTTCTCCTATTGTTTCACGTTTTTAAATCCTTCAATCCTATCCCAAGGTGTTCTTAATGGGAGATGTTAGGATATTTCAACACATAGTATATAGTCTCTTTTTGTGTCACCTTTGTAAATCCTTCAATCCTATCCCAAGTTGTTCTTAAGGGGGGATGTTAGGATATTCCGACACATAGAAAATAGTTAAGTATAACTTGGTCTAGCGTAGATTTAGGTAAAGTGTGTTTCTTTACTATGTACATTTGTAAATTATAATCCAACGGTCACGATATGTAGTGATTCGACGGTTCACTCTCTCCTCGGTATTACTAAGACTTGATCCGTGGCTTCACCCGATTGGTCCATGATCTCTATTTAAAGAGCATTGAGGGTCATTTTTCCAGTAACCATTTATGAGGGAAGATAATGTAAATTTTATTTCTTTATATTAATAAATTTCCTGAAGTGGTTGCGTTGGCTTAGGCCGTGGACTGTTTCCCTCTTTGAGGGTTTTAACCACATCAAATACTGGTGTATTGATCTGTGATCTATTTGTGAGCAGTGATCTTTGGTGTTTGATCTAACGAACTTACCCTGTAAATTATTACACATTACACGCACCATCATCCCGAACTTCCTAATTTAAAGAAACTCTAGGGTAACCGAGGACAAGGGGGACAAAATAGAAACCTACAAGATTGCAGGAACGATTCCCCCATCATGGAGTGGTTAATACCCAGCAGAAACAACCATCCCAAAATGATGCCAAAGGGAAAAACTATGAAATCTACATGGCTGGAGAAGAATTTTTCTTTGAAACACGGAATAGGGACTACTACACTCCCTCGGAAACCAACCCATCAGGTACAAGTACGAGCACGACTATTGTGTCATTAACTATCTAAAAAGTACCTATTAATCCCCTTCCAAGAACGGTCAAAGGACCAACTAAGCACGTAGGACATCATTCTAAAGCTACTCATAGCTGTAGCATAGTGGATGACTTAGTTCAATTTCCAACAACCATGTCAGTATTAGAAGTCTTACAATCATTCCCAACACAGTTGAAGGCCTTACTTTCTACTTTAGGCGCGATCTACCCTTTTTATTCTCGCTTAATGGTTTTTGATCTAGACAAGGCAAGCCCTAGGCTTCCTTCTCTAGTCGCTTTCCAAATACTGGTTTTAGTTCAGAATATTACCATACACCGCTGCATTGTGGATGAAGGAGCATCTACGTGCATGATGTCCAAATCAGTTTGGAAAAAGTTAGGATCACCTCAATTGAAGCCATTTGAAATCATGCTTAGAGTGTATGACGGATGCCCATCAACCCTCTTAGGTCTTCATCAAAATGTCCCAGTGAAATTGGTTGGAAAAACAGTCCTCATAGACATTGAGGTATTAGACACACAATTAGACTAGAATATACTCCTCAGGTGGAGTTACATGTACATTATGATCGTGATTTCATCCTCTGCTTTTAGGGTGATGATGTTCCCTCAGAACGATAGGACCATCACCATTGACCAACTCACATACTACAAAAATAAAGCCATGACCACTCTATATGTTGTACTTCCATACGTGGATACAACCATGGAACCACTCACAAAGTATAAAAAATTTGGCCCAGGACAATTCAAACCATCTTCTATCGTAGCATCATAACCAAGAGATCCCCCTATCATACCGAGGGAAGCCCCGTAAAGTACAAAGGAAACAGTGTACATGATGACCTCATCAAACACTGAAACCAACCTAGAACTAGAAACCAGTAGCATGGATACCTACGCCACGGGTTTGGCATTCCTACCTTATGATATCTCCCAAACCCCATTTTTGTACCCCCCACCTGGTTTTATTTCAAAACAAGTCATGGAAAATATTACATTGAAAAACATGGCTTTCGCAATACTCGCCTAGTATTTGGCTACCCCGGTCACGTTAGGAAGCCCAGGTATTACCTTTATAGGCATAACTCCTATTACCCCCCAAGAGGCCATAATATCCAAAGAGGCCCATGTAGCAACACCAGCTAGTACTACCACAAGGGATAACAAGAAAGGGAAAAAGGACAACACCCCTAAGATTGATAGGGCATTACAACTTTGTGCATTGTGCGATATCGTAGGCCATCCTACTAAAATTTTCCTGGAATTAGATGAATTAAAAATTATTCTACATACCAAAAAAAATGTCATGACCTCAGCCACTAGTAAATAGGAAAAGGTCACGAATACTCAAGGGAAGGCATTAAGCACCAACCATGTGTGCACCATATGCGACAAATTCGGGAATTACACCCATCATTTCCCAGAGATGCCTCGATATAGGGATGCATTGTAATCCCTAGAACAATCCAATAAAGGGGACCCCTCAACAACTTCCATGCAAAAGGAGAAAGACGGGTCCAAAACCATCTTGTACATATGAGAAGAACCTGCATCATGCTCATACTCATCCAACCCAATGGCTCAAAGAATGAAAACAGAGGCTGCACCGCATGTCCTAGTTTGTGCATTGTACGTTGAACCCAATCACTTGATCAGACAGTGTCCTGAATTAAGGACTTTCAATCGTTGGTACCCAATACCACATGTTTTCCAAAGAAAATTATCGCGACATAGAAGACACACATGTCACATCTGTCGGAGAAACCATCACATGCGTTGGTGTTTCAACCTCCATCATCTCCAATCAATGTTCTATTTCATGTGACGTTTTATCACTGAAAATACTGATTTAACAAGCTCGGACATAGAATCCATGGACAACACTACAACTCAAAGGACATAGAATCCATTAACAAAACGAGAACCATACTATATATATCGGAAGAGAGACAGTCACCAAAACAACCACATCTCCCCCATAACCATCCTAAACCCCAAGACCAACTTTGCACATTATCCGACGAACGCGATCATTTGATCGCATAGTGTGCAGATCTAGAGTTGTTTCAAAGGTGGTACCTAGTTAATCTGGTGTAATTCATAGTGTTACGACCAAATCAATATTATTTTCAGATATTTCAGGATAACCACCATCTTCACCGTTGTCCCTATTTTCCCCAATTTTGTTTAGCATTAAATTTTTTACGCCTGGCCATAACCAATCTCGCCTTCTTGGACAAATCAGATTCAGAGCCCGTAGAAAGTTCCACAACCCATGAGAATGAAGCAACTAGATCCATCCTTTCCGTAGCTGAAGAGAGGGATCCACCAAAAGGACAACTTCCCATCCCTAACCCCCTAGCTATGAACTTATCCGGAATGGGATGGGATTAGATTGAGATGCCTATGAAATTATAGCGTGAAATGAGATTAGATTGGGATGCCTAGTCCCAACCTACATATTGTGTGATGAACATGGCCATTTAATCACTCGGTTCCCAAATCTAGTATCATTCTGAAAATGGTACCCAATCACCCCAGTGCTCCAAAGGGATTGGAAAACAAAAGAGCTTTATTCTTTCCAAGATAACCATCATGCTCGCCATTTCCCCAATGTCCCCTTATTTTGACTAATTCTAGACATCATGCGCTCTTTCGTCACCAATAATCTAGACGTAGTCGATTTCGAGTTACCACAACATAGGTAGTCGATAATAAAGAGGCCTTCCCCCCATTGTCACCAGCCACCTAATAACATGAAGGAAACCCCTCGCCCAAACAAGAAACGAAGAAAATCGAACATCTCATGTGCCCTATGGTATAAAAATGACCACATGGTCAATAAATGTCAGGAGCTTAATAAGTTCACTGATAGTTTTCGCATGGCCACCCCCACACCTTACATTCATCTCTCTAATCAATGGAATGTCACGTGCTGCTATTGCGAGATTTGCTCACAATTTCACCATACAATCAATTTTCAGTACCTATCAAGGTTAAGAGTGGCTAGAGCAGTGTTAGAACAAAAAATCCCAAGAGAGCCAAATCACACAAGGTCTAAGACTAGGAGATGGAAAAAACTCAGAAATGCACATTCTTGCAACCATCCCCCATCATCATCATCTAACATGATGAGTAGTACTAGATCTCATATGATATAATCAATAAGTACTTTTACTCCATGCAACATTTTCATAATCCATGACCATGATATAGAATAGTTCCCTATGTTACAAACATTTTGGCACCTCTGCATCCCACAAAATCTTCAAATAAAGAAAGATACTCATAATCCTCGTATGTGGCCAAGAGAGCATGAATCTCCTTTGGCTAAAAAACAAACAAACATTGCTGAAATTATTCCTCCATTTAATGCCGACGACACACAACACCATATACGATTCATCTCATCATGCATGGGAACCATGACTCGTGTTGTCTTCTCATCATTCCTTAGTGTCAAGACCACTGCAATTACCACAATGATAATATTACCTTTGATGGTGCAAACCCAGCCCAGCCCATATGCACCCTGTCAACCTCATCTGGTTCTATGGCATCAACCACATAATCATATTCGTGTTTGTCGACCAACACTGTTAGGCCTGAAAAAATTCCTCATGGCCTCGCACAAAACAATTCCCCCTTAGCCATATTGTTTCGCTCTAATGAGGATATATTATAGGCCATGAAGGAACCTATTACAAAATTATAGGGATATCTTCACTTGGGATTATTCATAAATTCCAGGGTTAAGCCCCACCATCGTGGAGAATCACATTTATACATGGCTTGACGTATTACCCATCCGCCAAAAACAACATCAGTTACACCCATCCAAAGAAAAAGCAATCAAATAAAATATGGTTCCTTCATGGCCTCTAATATATCCTCATCAGAGCGAAAAAATATGGCTAAGGGGGAATTTTTTTGTGTGAGGCCATGAGGAATTTGTTCGGGCCTAATAGTGTTGGTCGACAGACACGAATATGGTTCTATGGTTGATGCCATAGAACCAGATGAGGTTAACAGGGTGCATATGGGCTGGGTTTGCACCGTCAAAGGTAATATTACCATTGTGGTAATTGTAGTGGTCTTAACACTAAGGAATTGCTCATATTATCTTAGCATACTTGGACGACCTCATAGTACGATCAAAGAAAAGAGCTAACCATCTGGAATATTTGCATTTGGTATTTCAATTATGCCTGCAATACAACCTATGCTTGAACCCTCTCAAGTGTGTCTTCTACGTTAATGTAGGTAGACTATTAGGATTCATAGTATCCCAACAAGGAATTAGTGTTGACCCCCTCAAGGTCCAGGAAATCAAAGAGGTAGCACCACCCAAAACACTAAAGAAACTTTGAAGTCTGTAGGCAAAATCCAACTTCTTATGACACTTTGTCCCTGACTATGCCACTTGTGCATAGGGGTTCCTATGTCTTCTTTCTTAGGACATTTCATTCAAAAGGGATGATCAAGATCAAAAGTCATTTGAGGCACTTAAAGACACCTTGTCTTCAACCCCATTTATCATCCAAACCAATTATGACAAATACTACACCTTATATTTATCTCTATCAGATACAGACATAGATATGGTGTTAGTCCAGAATAGACCTAACAAAAAAGAGCACGTAATTTATTACGTTAGCAAGAACCTAGTTGGGCATGCCTTGAGGTATGATCCAGAAGAAAAAATAGCCCTAGCCTTAGTACTCATAGTAAAAAAGCTTCGACATTACATCATCCTAAGGACCACAACAGTCATAAGAACTATCAACCCTATTCGATATTTTCTAACCCGTTATATGATGAACCCATAAGTACACCCACTAGATAGTTATACTTCAGGAATTCGACCTACAGTTCAAAGCCCCCAAAAGAAAGAAAGAACTCATCCTATCTTAGTTCATGACTGATCTCCCAAATGAGACCCAAGGATCTCCAGTTAATGACTCACTACCTGATGAAAATTTATTCTTAGCGAGGATAGAAGACCCTTGGTACAGAAACATTCTTATGTTTCAGCGAACCCAAAATTTCAAACCTTAGCTCACCCTTGATGACCGAAGGCGCATACACCATCAGGCCCCCTGATACCTTCCAATGGGGGGCATCCTTTATCAAAGAGTTTTTGACACCATTTTACGTCAATGCCTCACTCACGACCAAGTTGAGAAGGCCCTAAATGACTGCCATAGTGGGGCTTGTGGCGGCCATCTCTCAGGGATGGCCATCGCCCACAAATTCTTACATGCATGTTATTTTTGGCCCACCCTATTCCACGATTTCATACAAGCATTCAAAAGGTGTGAACAATTCCAATGCTATGCTCACAAGGCAAGATCCCCTCCATCTCCCATGCACCCGGTCATTGTAGCAGGCCCCTTTTGCAAATGGGGCATCAACTTTATGACTGTAACCCCATGTCATTTTGAAACCAGAAAAACATCATAGTATACATAGACTATTTCACTAAATGGGAAGAATACATTCCCGCATACAATGAACACCACAGCTCGGTTTCTCTTCAACCATGTCATCTCACAGTTTGGTGTACCTAAGGAGTTAGTCTCCTACCATGGAAAGCATTTTGAGAATGAAATATTCCAGGAGCTATCTCATGACCTCGTTTTCACGCATGAGTTTGTGTCACCATACTACCCCTAGTCCAATGGCCAAGTAGAATTTGTTAAAAAAGTACTAAAAACAATGTTACAGCGCTTGCAGGTTCATTTGGTTTTGCTACCAATGGTTGGCTCTGTTTTGCTGCTAGTGGTGATGGAATTTTCCTAGGTTTAGGAGTTTTTGAAGGAGTTAGAGCATCCAAATCAAAACCACTGAAAAAAAAAATGAGGACCAATCTCTTCCTAACCTTTGAAGTTCATCTAAAACCAATAACTTCATTAAGACATCATGAAATGATGATGTCTCACTCCCCTCAAACTTTTCTTGGACCTTATCAACCATCTTTGACAGACTTCTATGCAGATATAAAGGTAGATCAAGGGAAATCTTACCAGTGAAGTGCAGAAGTAATTTGAAATGATATGAGTAGAATTTGTGATATCTACCTTCACAATAAAAGTACTTTTGGATGATGAACAAAAAATTTGAATAGTTGTCTTTAATGCAGCTTCTTGGAATAACATTGGCGAGATCCATCTCAGTGTGCTTAGGCTTCATGAATTCTTTGCACTGTGTTGGAAATACTGAGAGGGGGGGTGAATCAATATTCCTTTCAATTAGAGCATTAGTTAATCTTCAATTATTATCAGTGTTTGTACAATGATAGAAGCAAACAAGAGGAACACAAATGCACACCATTTTTAAGGTGGAAACCCACTCCGAGAAAAAAACCACCTAATGCTTTTATAATAATTTTTTAATATTCAAATCCAATTGAAAATAAAGCTCCAACTTCATAGAATCTAGAAAAGCATTCTTCTCCAGCTCCCACTGGATGGATGCTCCAACTCCCAATATTCTTCAGTAGTCAACTGAACGGATGCCCCAACACCCAATGAGCTACAACTCACCCTAGCACCACCCTAGCACCCTATAGAAGAATAAAAGAAGAATAGACTCCCGTACCAGAGAAAATGGTCCACTTTACAATGATATAGAATGATGCAGAAGAAGAAGATATACTAGACCATAACTCCAAATTTCACACAACCACCTAATGAGATCCTAGACCTCCCAACACTGCCTCTTCAACCCTTGGCAGATAGACACTAGTACAATTTTTACAATAGTGTATTTACAATGACTTAGTACAATTATACCTTTACAATAATTGTATGCAGTGTTTCCCACTTGAAGACTTCATATGATGAACTTCTTGCTACTGTTATGCACCTTGGTTGCTGAAAATGTCATGATACCCTCTGCTGCACCTTGCTTTTCTTTGTTGTCGTAGAAAGTCTGGTCCTTTGCAACCCTTGACAACACATGATCTAGCTTTTTCTTTCCTTCTAGGAGCTCAATATTGAATCTGGTGTATCTCTGTCATTTTAGATCATCAATATCTGATTTTCAGTCCGATAGTATTCCTCTGTGTCTTCTTTCCAATTCCATGGGTCTGACCCAATTTGGATTATTCAAGAGAGAGTTATACCCAATCTCTCACAATGCCCTAAATAAGGATTGTTTCAGCAGAGCGCAATTGTACGACGTGCCACATGTCACTGTTTATTCATTTATCTCTAAAATTGATAGAGAGAAAATTAAATACTATGCACTATCCACCACTTTTTATGGAATTCCAATCCGATACTCAGAGAGAGAGTTATGACGAATTTACCAAGGTGAATTCTTTGAGATAAATTTCAGGAGCCTACACAAACCCTGACCTCCACAGATCATATCTCCAAACATATTGCGTAGCTTGATCTAAAATTTTTATTGCAGCTTCCTCTAGATGTCGACTTCACCTAATATAAGTTTCAGCTTTTGAACCTTCGTAGAAAAAAATTTAGAGTGCAAATTCCATGATGACCTATTTCAGATGGCCGAATCCCTTGCCTAAGGAGGAAACGAAGATCACAATTTATATAAATGCTTAAGTTGAGAGGGGCTTCAACAAGTGAACGTGGGAGGGATTTTAGGAGCTTAAAAAATATTAATTATGACTTTTCAATGACCCATGCCCCAACCCCATGGGGTTTTAACCCACTAACTGGGGGTACAAACTTCAAACATGAATATCTCTCAAACCGTGAAGAATTACATGGTGTGCCATATATCAACGGAAACATCTCGACAAGTAGAAACCATCAAAAGCATTATTGACCAAGAATATATTAATTTTTTAGGTCAAAAATCCCATGCAATATTGGGTTAGCCCCTGGTGCTGCTTGGGTTGACATCAATGACAACCGCTGATCAACAATCTCCCCCTTTGGCATTGATGGCAACACAAGTACTCCCCCTGCGATCATGACACATATTCCTACAACATTCTCTCCCCCTTTGACATAAATGGCAAAGGGTAACTCCCCCTGAAACACAACCATCCTGTGGACTTGTACACACATCCACTCCCTCTAACACACAACCATCCTGTAGACCTGTAATCTACTTCGACTCCCACTTTATATTTTGAAAAAGGAAAATCTAATGAGAACTTCAGAGAATCCCAAGCTTCTGGCGAAGATATTCCAATGCTGGCAAATATTTAATATGTGATTCTTTTGGTGATGCTTGGAATCTTGCTACTTGTCCAACTTCTTGCATAACATCTGGTCGGGAGGCTGTTACATATATAAGACTACTAATCATAGATTTATACAAACTTTGATCCACATCCTTAGATGAGTCATATATGCTCAATTTGCAACCTATTATTGGAGTAAGGATGGGTTTGCAACTTCCATTTTAAATTTCTTGGGCATTTCCTTGATGTACTTGGCTTGACTGGCTTGCCATATAAATAGTCCTTTCTCTTGCCGAGATATTTGAAGCCCTAAGAAGTATGTCACCACCATTTAAAGACATCTCGAAATCACTTTGCACCTTTGTAGCAAACTTCTTACTTAGTTGATCATCATTGCTACCAATTATTGTATCATCCTCTTTAGCTATTAGACATGAATTAATTGCTTCATCCAGAACATATATGTCATTTGGAGCTCGACTTCGTCGTAGCCACAATTTCACCATATACGCCTTTCCCCGATTTCACATTTCGTGAGTTGAATAGTATTGTGTGTCCTTGATCACACATTTGTCTAACATCGAGGAGAGCGCATTGTGATTCATGTTTTCAACCAACGAACATTATTAGCTAGAGAATCTTTGCTTCCAAGAGTGACAAAGACTTGATCCTATAACATTTGAAGATCCATCATTTCCAAAGGGCACGGTTCCATCCTTCTTCTCTTTAAGAGATACAAATTTATTTCTATCTCCAGTCATATGCATTGAGCAACCGCTATCAAGATATCACACATCTTTGTTCTTTTGAGCCTTGAGAGCAAGAGCACAATTATCATTCTTCTTCTTCTTCCATGTTCGTTCATTTTGTGGCTTCGAAGATTCTTCTGGAGGATTTTCAAGTTTGCAGTCTTTGGCTGTGTGTCCAAAGTTTCGACATTTGTAACAGTCAATATTATTTCTTAAATGTTCAAATCTATTGATGTTTTGCTGAGCCCTGGGAGGTTCATATTTGAAAGATATCCTGGAATTGTATTCGTTCCTAGGGTACGTGTGACATTCTACAACTTTATGACCAAATTTTCCACATGAATAACAGTATCCATAAAAAATATGTTGGTACCTGGATGGAAATTTTCGTCGAGGAATTGTCTTCCAAGGTTGTTCTTGCGAATATTGTCCAATGAAGTCTACATGCATGTCATATCTCATAGGTTCATTGTATTTTGTTGTAGAAGGTCCTGCTTCTTATTCTTTGTAACCGATGCCAGTTTTGTCGTTGTAATATCGTTGATTGTTGATGAGTTCTTCCAATGCCCTTGAGCTGTTGGCATAGTTTTGGATAGTTTTTCCTTTCTTCACTTACTCACGCAGCAAAACTACTTCGGCTTCTAATTATTCCCTTTCTTGGTTGCTTTCTTCCAAATTCTTTTGAAGTGACTCTTCAATGCATTTGTGTTCTTCAACTTCAATTTTGAGACCTTGAACTTGTTCTTCAAGAGTTTTGGAACGGATCTTCTCTGCCTTGAGATCTTTTATAAGCTTGATTGCTTCCTCATAAATTTCGTCTATGGTCCATCCTTCTTCTTCGTTGTTTGATACCTCTTGGTTATTGTGCTTGGCCATAAACAATACTCTCTCATTGGCTTCTTCTTCACTATCATTGTCTTCATCGGATGATGAACTATCTTCTTTAGAGAGAAAGTTCCTTTTGGATCCTTGCTTGTTGAATTTCTTAAAGCCTTTCTTTCTTTTTGAGTTTCCATTACTTTTGTTTGAACATTTTGCTGCAAAATTCCCAACATCATTACAGCTAAAACATATCAATGGAAGTTTACCTTTTAATTTTCCCTTACCAATTTGTAGTTTTCTCGTGAAGTAAGCATATTCTTCATCTGAAAGACCTTCTTCATCATCTCCCTTTTCTTCACAGTTGCAGGTGCATGTCTTTTCAATTGAAGGTTGTTTATCCTTATTGGTTTTCTTAGATGCAATGAATGCAGTTTCTAGATGCGAAGTACCCTCTTCTTCATCAAGTCTCATTTCATATGCTATGAGAACTCCATGTAATTCCTCTTTGCTGAGTTTTTCCAGATTTGCATTGTATTCTAAGACCGATACCTTTGGGTTGAATCTCCCTGGTAACTTCTAAGAATCTTCCATATAATAGTCTTCTCATCAACTGGCTCTCCCAATCCTTCTATAGTATTGGTTATTTCATCAACGTATTGAAAGTATGCAGCAATGTTGCAATCTTCTTTCATTCTGAGTTGCTCAAATTTTGCTCTATAGATTTGAAGCTTTGCTTATTTGATATTTGAGTCATTTGCATATATATTCTCAAGCTTGTTCCATGCATTTTTGGTGGTTTTACAACCCAAAATCTTATGATAAGAAGATTAAATAAGTCCACTGATAATAATATTCTTTGATTTTGCATAATTTACCAAATTCTTCTTACCTTGTTCATCTGCGGTTGATGTAAATCCATTTTGAACAGTGTCCCATACTTTGTAACCTTGCGCCAAGAGATAGACCTCCATTCTTCCTTTGCAAAGTGCATAATTATTTTCATTGAATAGAGATACACAATTCTTGGTATGCTCCATGACCTGATTCCAGCTGTTAAATTGCTATTGAAGGAACCAAGCTCTGATACCAATTGTTGGAAATACTTGCGGGGGGTGGGGGTGAATCAGTATTCCTTTCAATTAGAGCATTAGTTAATCTTTAATTATTATCAGTGTTTGTGCAATGATAGCAGAAAATAAGAGGAGCACAAATGAACACAATTTTTAAGGTGGAAACCCACTCTAGGACAAAAAGCACCTAATGATTTTCTAATAATTCTTTAATATTCAACTCCAATTGAAAATAAAGCTCCAACTTCCTAGAATCTAGAAAAGCATTCTTCTCTAGCTCCCACTGGATGGACGCTCCAACGCCCAATGTTCTTTAGTAGTCAAGTGAACGGATGCCCCAACACCCAATGAGCTACAACTCACCCTAGCACCACCCTACCACCCTATAGAAGAATAAAAGAAGAATGGACTCCCGTACCAGGGAAAATGGTCCACTTTACAATGATATAGAATGATGCAAAAGAAGAAGATATACTAGACCATAACCCCAACTTTGACACAACCACCTAATGAGATCCTAGACCTCCCAACACTACCTCTTCAACCCTTGGCAGATAGACACTAGTACAATTTTTACAATAGTTTATTTACAATGACTTAGTACAATGATACCTTTACAATGATTGTATGTAGTGCTGCCCACTTAAAAAATTCATATGATGAATTTCTTGCTTCTGTTACGCACCTTGGTTGCTGCTCTTATCATGATACCCTCTATTGCACTTTTCTTTGCTTTTTTTCTGTAGAAATTATGGTTCTTTGCAACCCTTGACAACACATGATCTAGCTTTTTCTTGCCTTCTAGGAGCTCGATATTGAATCTGGTGTATCTCTGTTATTTCATATCCTCAACATCTGATTTTTGGTCCTGTAGTAGTCCTCTGAGTCTTCTTTCTAATGCCATAGGTATGACTAAATTTGGATTCTTCAAGAGAGAGTTATACCCAATCTCTCACAATGCCCTAATTAAGGACTGTTTCAGCATAGCGGAATTGTACGGCGTGCAATGTGTCATTGTTTCTTCATTTGTCTCTAAAATTGATAGAGTGAAAAGTAAAGACTCTTCAATATCTACCAATTTTTATGGAATTCCAATCCGATACTCAGAGAGAGATTTATGACTAATTTACCAAGGTCACTTCTTTGAGATGAATTTCAGGAGCCTGCACAAACCCTGACTTCCACAGATCATATCTCCAAACATGTTGCACACCTTAATCGAAAATTTTTACTGCAACTTCCTCAAGATTTACGATACGCCTCATAAAAATTTCATGTTCTAAACCTTCGTAGAAAAAAATTTGGAGCGAAAATTCCACAATGACTTGTTTCAGATGGCCGATTCCCTTGCCTAAGGAGGAAATGAAGATCACAATTTATATAAATTCTTAAGTTGAGAGGGGCTTCAACAAGTGAACGTGAGAGAGATACTAGGAGCATAAAAAAAATATTAATTATGATTTTTCAATGACCCATGCCCCAACCCCATGGGGTTTTAGCCCACTAACTGGGGGTACAAACTTCAAACATGAATATCTCTCAAAATGTCAAGAATTACATGGCATGCCATATATAAACGGAAACATCTCAACAAGTAGAAACCATCAAAAGCATTATTGACCCAGAATATATTAATTTGGCAGGTCAAAATTCCCAAGCAATATTAGGTTAGCCCCTGGTGTTTCTTGGGTTGACATCAATGACAATTGTTGATCAACAATCTCCCCCTTTGGCATTGATGTTAACACAAGTACTCCCCCTGCGATCATGACACATCTTCCTACAACATTCTCTCCCCCTTTGACATCAATGGAAAAGGGTAACTCCCCTTGAAACACAACCATCCTACAGACCTGTACACACTTCCACTCCCCCTGACACACCACCGTCCTGTAGACCTGTAATCTAATGAGAACCTGGGAGAATCCCAAGCTTTTGACAAATATATTCCAATGCTGGCGAATATTTTATATGTGATTCTTTTGGTGCTACTTGGAATCTTGCTACTTGTCCAACTGCTTGCATAACATCTGGTTGGGAGGTTGTTACATATAGAAGACTACTAATCATAGATCTGTAAAACCTTTGATCCACATCCTTAGATGAGTCGTCTATGCTCAATTTGCAACCTATTACCATTGGAGTAAGGATGGGTTTGCAATCTTCCATTTTAAATTTCTTGAGCATTTCCTTGATGTACTTGGCTTGACATATAAATATTCTTTTCTCTTGCTGAGATATTTGAAGCCCTAAGAAGTATGTCAGCTCACCAATTAAATACATCTCGAAATCACTTTTCACCTTTGTAGCAAACTTCTTACTTAGTCGATCATCATTGCTACCAATTATTGTATCATCCTCTTTAGCTATTATACATGAATTAGTTGCTTCATCCAGAACATATATGTCATTTGGAGCTCGACTTGCTGTAGCCACAATTTCACCATACACACCTTTCCTGATTTCACATTGCGTGGGGTTGAATAGTATTGTGTGTCCTTGATCACACATTTGTCCTTGATCTTCAAATGTTTTCAACCAATAGAACATTATTGGCTAGAGAATCTTTGCTTCCGAGAGTGATAGTACCTGATCCTATAACATTTGAAGATCCATCATTTCCAAAGGACATGGTTCCATCCTTCTTCTCTTTCAGAGATACAAAATTATTTCTATCTCCAGTCATATGTGTTGAGCAACCGCTATCAACATACCACACATATTTTTTCTTTTGAGCCTTGAGAGCGAGAGCACAATTATCATTCTTCTTCTTCTTCCATGTTTGTTCATTCTGTGGCTTCGAATATTCTTCTGGAGGATTTTCAAGTCTGCAGTCTTTGGCTATGTGTCCAAAGTTTTGACATTTGTAACATTCAATATTATTTCTTAAATGTTCAAATCTATTGATGTTTCGCTGAGCCCTGGGAGGTTCATATTTGACAAATATCCTGGAGTTGTATTCGTTCCTAGGGTATGTGTGACATTCTACAACTTTATGACAAAATTTTCCACATGAATAACAATAGCCATAAAAGATATGTTGGTACCTAGATAGAAATTTTCGTCGAGGAATTGTCTTCCAAGGCTGTTCTTGCGAATCTTGTCCAATGAAGTCTACATGCATGTCAGATCTCATAGGTTCATTGTATTTTGTTGTAGAAGGTCCTGCTTCTTCTTCTTTGAAACCGATGCCAGTTTTGTCGTTGCAAGATCGTTGATTGTTGATGAGTTCTTCCAATGCCCTTGAGCTGTTGGCATAGTTTTCGATAGATTTTCCTTTCTTCACTTCCTCACGCAGCAAGACTACTTCGGCTTCTACTTCTTCCCTTTCTTGGTTGCTTTCTTCCAACTTCTTTTGAAGTGACTCTTTAATGCGTTTGTGTTCTTCAACTTCAATTTTGAGACCTTGAACTTGTTCTTCAAGAGTTTTGGAACGAATCTTCTCTGCATTGAGTTCTTTTATAAGCTTGATTGCTTCGTCATAAAATTCGTCTATGGTCCATCCTTCTTCTTTGTTGTTTGATACCTCTTGCTTATTGTGCTTGGCCATAAACAATACTCTCTCATTGGCTTCTTCTTCACTATCACTGTCTTCATCGGATGATGAGCTATCTTCTTTAGAGAGAAAGTTCCTTTTGGATCCTTTCTTGTTGAATTTCTTAAAGCCTTTCTTTCTTTTTGAGTTGCCATTACTTTTGTTTGGAAATTTTGCTGCAAAATGCCCAACATCATTACAGCTAAAACATATCAATGGAATTTTACCTTTGAATTTTCCCTTACCAATTTGTAGTTTTCTCGTGAAGTAAGCATATTCTTCATCTGAAATACCTTCTTCATCATCTCCCTTTTCTTGACACTTGCAGGTGCATTTCTTTTCAATTGAAGGTTTTTTATACTTATTGGTTTTCTTAGATGCAATGAATGCAGTTTCTAGATGCGAAGTACCCTCTTCTTCATCAAGTCTCATTTCATATGCTATGAGAACTCCATGTAATTCCTCTTTGCTGAGTTTGTCCAGATTTGCACTGTATTCTAAGACCGATACCTTTGGGTTGAATCTCCTTGGTAACGTTCTAAGAATCTTTCGTATAATAGTCTTCTCGTCAACTGGCTCTCCCAATCCTTCTAGAGTATTGGTTATTTCATCAACGTATTGAAAGTATGCAGCAATGTTGCAATCTTCTTTCATTCTGAGTTGCTCAAATTTTTCTCTATAGATTTGAAGTTTTGCTTCTTTGACATTTGATTCACCTGCATATATATTCTCAAGGTTGTCCCATTCATTTTTGGCGGTTTTACAACCCAACACCTTATGATAAGTAGATTCAATAAGTCCACTGATAATAATATTCTTTTCTTTTTCATGATTTACCAAATTCTTCTTACCTTGTTCATTCGCGGTTGATGTAAATCCATTTTGAACAATGTCCCATACTTCGTAACCTTGCACCAAGAGATAGAACTCCATTCTTCCTTTCCAAAGTGCATAATTATTTTCATTGAATAGAGGTACACCATTCTTGGTATGCTCCATGACCTCCTTCCAGCTGTTAAACTGCTATTGAAGGAACCAAGCTTTGATACCGATTGTTGGAAATACTGAAAGGGGGGGGGGTGAATTAATATTCCTTTCAATTAGAGCATTAGTTAATCTTCAATTATTATCAGTGCTTGTACAATGATAACAGAAAACAAGAGGAACACAAATGCACACAGTTTTTAAGGTGGAAACCCACTCTGGGACAAAAACCACCTAATGCTTTTCTAATAATTCTTTAATATTCAACTCCAATTGAAAATAAAGCTCCAACTTCCTAGAATCTATAAAAGCATTCTTCTGCAGCTCCCATTGGATTGATGCTCCAACGCCAGAGATTCTTCAGTAGTCAATTGAACAGATGCCCCAACACCCAATGAGCTACAACTCACCCTAGCATCACCCTACCACCCTATAGAAGAATAAAAGAAGAATGGACTCCCGTACCAGGGAAAATGTTCCGCTTTACAATGATATAGAATGATGCAGAAGAAGAAGATATAATAGATCATAACCCCAACTTTGACACAACCACCTAATGAGATCCTATACCTCCCAACACTACCTCTTCAACCCTTGGCAGATAGACACTATTACAATTTTTACAATAATGTATTTACAATGACTTGGTACAATGATACCTTTACAATGATTGTATGCAGTGCTACCCACTTGAAGACTTCATATGATGAACTTCTTGCTGCTGTTATGCACCATGGTTTTTGATATTGTCACGATGCCCTCTTCTGCACCTTGCTTTTCTTTGTTGCCGTAGAAATTCTAGTCCTTTGCAACCCTTGACAACACATGATCTAGCTTTTTCTTGCCTTCTAGGAGCTCGATATTGAATCTGGTGTATCTCTGTTATTTCAGATCCTCAAAATCTGATTTTTGGTCCTATAGTAGTCTTCTAAGTCTTCTTTCCAATGACACAGGTCTGACTAAATTTGGATTCTTCAAGAGAGAGTTATCCCAATCTCTCACAATGCCCTAATTAAGGACTGTTTCAACATAGCACACTTGTACGGTGTGCCACGTGTCACTGTTTCTTCATTTGTCTTTGAAATTGATAGAGCGAAAATTAAAGACTCTGCACTATCCAAAATTTTTTATGGAATTCCAATCCGATACTCAGAGAGAGATTTATGACTAATTTACCAAGGTCACTTCTTTGAGATGAATTTCAGGAGCCTGCAAAAACCCTGACTTCCATAGATCATATCTCCAAACCTATTGCGTACCTTGATCTAAAATTTTTATTGCGGTTTCCTCAGGATTTCGGCTTCGCCTCATAAAAATTTCAGGTTCTGAACCTTCGTAGAAAAAACGTTAGAGAAAAAATTCCACAATGACCTGTTTCAGATCGTCGAATCCCTTGCCTAAGGAGGAAATGAATATCACAATTTATATAAATGCTTAAGTTGAGAGGGGCTTCAATAAGTGAACATGGGATGGGATTTAGGAGCTTAAAAAAATATTAATTATGACTTTTCAATGACCCATGCCCCAACCCCATGGGGTTTTAGCCCACTAACTGGGGGTACAAACTTAAAACATGAATATCTTTCAAACCATGAAGAATTACATGGCGTGTCATATATCAACAGAAACATCTGGACAAGCAGAAACCATCAAAAGCATTATTGACCCAGAATATATTAATTTGGTAGGTCAAAATTCCCAAGAAATATTTGGTTAGCCCTTGGTGCTGCTTGGGTTGACATCAATGACAACCGCTGATCAACAATCTCCCCCTTTGGCATTGATGGCAACACAAGTACTCCCCCTGCGATCATGACACATCTTCCTACAACATTCTCTCCCCCTTTGACATCAATCGCAAAGGGTAACTTCCCCTGAAACACAACCATCCTGCGGACCTGTACACACTTCCACTCCTCCTGACACACAATTGTCCTGCAGACTTGTAATCTAATGAGAACTTGGGAGAATCCTAAGCTTTTGACAAAGATATTCCAATACTGGCGAATATTTAATATGTGATTCTTTTGGTGCTTCTTGGAATCTTTCTACTTGTCCAACTTCTTGCATAACATCTGGTTGGGAGGCTGTTACATATAGAAGACTACTAATCATAGATCTGTATAACGTTTGATCCACATCCTTAGATGAGTCGTCTATTCTCAATTTGCAACTTTTTACCATTGGAGTAAGGATGGGTTTGCAATATTCCATTTTAAATTTCTTGAGCATTTCCTTGATGTACTTGGATTGACATATAAATATTCCTTTCTCTTGCTGAGATATTTGAAGCCCTAAGAAGTATGTCAGCTCACCAATTAAGGACATCTCGAAATCACTTTGCACCTTTATAGCAAACTTCTTACTTAGTCGATCATCATTGCTACCAATTTTTGTATCATCCTCTTTAGCTATTAGACATGAATTAGTTACTTCATCCAAAACATATATGTCATTTGGAGCTCGACTTGCTGTAGCCACAATTTCACCACACACCTTTCCTGATTTCACATTTCATGGAGTTGAATAGTATTGTGTGTCCTTGATCACACATTTGTCTAACACTGAGTAGATTGTGATTCATGTTTTCAACCAATAGAACATTATTGGCTAGAGAATATTTGCTTCCGAGAGTGACAGTACCTGATCCTATAACATTTGAAGATCCATCATTTCCAAAGGACATAGTTCCATCCTTATTCTCTTTCAGAGATACAAATTTATTTCTATCTCCAGTCATATACATTGAGCAACCGCTATCAACATACCACACATCTTTGTTCTTTTGAGCCTTGAGAGCGAGAGCACAATTATCATTCTTCTTCTTCTTCCATGTTCGTTCATTCTGTGGCTTCGAAGATTATTCTAGAGGATTTTCAAGTCTGCAGTCTTTGGCTATGTGTCCAAAGTTTCAACATTTGTAACATTCAATATTATTTCTTAAATGTTCAAATCTATTGATGTTTCGTTGAGCCCTGGGAGGTTCATATTTGATAGATCTCCTGGAATTGTATTCGTTCCTAGGGTTTGTGCGACATTCTACAGCTTTATGACCAAATTTTCCACATGAATAATAGTAGCCATAAAAAATATGTTGGTGCCTGGATGGAAAGTTTCGTCGAGGAATTGTCTTCCAAGGTTGTTATTGCGAATCTTGTCCAATGAAGTCTACATGCATGTCAGATCTCATAGGTTCATTGTGTTTTGTTGTAGAAGGTCCTGCTTCTTCTTCTTTGTAACCGATGCCAGTTTTTTCGTTGCAAGATCGTTGATTGTTGATGAGTTCTTCCAATGCCCTTGAGATGTTGGCATAGTTTTGGATAGCTTTTCCTTTCTTCACTTCCTCATGCAGCGAGACTACTTTGGCTTCTAATTCTTCCCTTTCTTGGTTGCTTTCTTCAACTTCTTTTGAAGTGACTCTTCAATGAATTTGTGTTCTTCAACTTCAATTTTGAGACCTTGAACTTGTTCTTCAAGAGTTTTGGAATGGATCTTCTCTACCTTGAGATCTTTTATAAGCTTCATTGCTTCCTCATAAAATTCTTCTATGGTCCATCCTTCTTCTTCGTTGTTTGATACCTCTTGCTTATTGTGCTTGGCCATAAACAATACTCTCTCATTGGCTTCTTCTTCACTATCATTGTCTTCATCGGATGATGAGCTATCTTCTTTAGAGAGAAAGTTCCTTTTGGATCCTTACTTGTCGAATTTCTTAAAGCCTTTCTTTCTTTTTGAGTTGCCATTACTTTTGTTTGGACATTTTTCTGCAAAATGTGCAACCTCATTACAACTGAAACATATCAATGGAAGTTTACCTTTGAATTGTCCCTTACCAATTTGTAGTTTTCTCGTGAAGTAAGCATATTATTCATTTGAAAGACCTTCTTCATCATCTCCCTTTTCTTCACACTTTCAGGTGCATGTTTTTTCAATTGAAGGTTGTTTATCCTTATTGGTTTTCTTAGATGCAACGAACGCAATTTCTAGATGCGAAGTACCCTCATCTTCATCAAGTCTCATTTCATATGCTATGAGAACTCCATGTAATTCTTCTTTGCTGAGTTTGTCCAGATTTTCACTGTATTCTAAGACCGATACCTTTGGGTTGAATCTCCCTGGTGACGTTCTAAGAATCTTTCATATAATAGTCTTCTCGTCAACTGGCTCTCCCAATCCTTCTAGAGTATTGGTTATTTCATCAACGTATTGAAAGTATGCAGCAATGTTGCAATCTTCTTTCATTTTGAGTTGCTCAAATTTTTCTGTATAGATTTGAAGCTTTGCTTCTTTGACATTTGAGTCACCTGCATATATATTCTCAAGCTTGTCCCATGCATTTTTGGCGGTTTTACAACCCAACACCTTATGATAAGCAGATTCAATAAGTCCACTGATAATAATATTCTTTGCTTTTGCATCATTTACCAAATTCTTCTTACCTTTTTCATCCACGGTTGATGTAAATCCATTTTGAACAGTGTCCCATACTTCGTAACCTTGCGCCAAAAGATAGACCTCCATTCTTCCTTTCCAAAGTGCATAATTATTTTCATTGAATAGAGGTACACCATTCTTGGTATGCTCCATGACCTCCTTCCAGCTGTTAAACTGCTATTGAAGGAACCAAGCTCTGATACCAATTATTGGAAATATTGAGGGGGGGAGGGTGTGAATCAGTATTCCTTTCAATTAGAGCATTAGTTAATCTTCAATTATTATCAATTTTTGTACAATGATAGAAGCAAATAATAGGAAAAAAAATGCACACAGTTTTTAAGGTGGAAACCCACTCCGAGACAAAAACCACCTAATGCTTTTCTAATAATTCTTTAATATTCAACTCCAATTGAAAATAAAGCTCCAACTTCCTAGAATATAGAAAAGAATTCTTCTCCAACTCCCACTGGATGGATGCTCCAATGCCCGAGATTCTTTAGTAGTCAACTGAACGGATGCCCCAACACCCAATGAGCTACAACTCACCCTAGCACCACCCTACTACCCTATAGAAGAATAAAAGAAGAATGGACTACCGTACCAGGGAAAATGGTCCACTTTACAATGATATAGAATAATGCAGAAGAAGAAGATATACTAGACCATAACCCCAACTTTGACACAACCACCTAATGAAATCCTAGACCTCCCAACACTACCTCTTCAACCCTTGGCAGATAGACACTAGTACAATTTTTACAATAATGTATTTACAATGACTTATTACAATGATACCTTTAGAATGATTGTATGCAGTGCGGCCCACTTGAAGACTTCATATGATGAACTTCTTGGTTATACTATGCACCTTGGTTGCTGCTCTTGTCATGCTACCCTCTGCTGCACCTTGCTTTGCTTTTTTTCCGTAGAAAGTCTGGTCCTTTGCAACCCTTGACGACACATGATCTAGCTTTTTCTTGCCTTCTAGGAGCTCGATATTGAATTTGGTGTATCTCTGTTATTTCAGATCCTCAATATCTGATTTTTGGTCCTATAGTAGTCCTCTGAGTCTTCTTTCCAATGCCATAGGTCTAACCCAATTTTTATTCTTCAAGAGAGAGTTATACCCAATCCCTCACAATGACCTAATTAAGGACTATTTCAACAGAGCACACTTGTATGGCATGCCACGTGTCATTGTTTCTTCATTTGTCTTTGAAATTGATAGAGAGAAAATTAAAGACTGTGCACTATCCTTCACTTTTTACGGAATTCCAATCCGATAATCAGAAAGAGATTTATGACAAATTTACCAAGGTCACTTCTTTGAGATGAATTTCAGGAGCCTGCAGAAACCCTGACTTCCACAGATCATATCTCCAAAAAATTTCCGCATCTTGATATGAAATTTTTACTGCAGCTTCCTCAGGCTTTTTGATTCACCTCATAAAAATTTCAGCTTCTGAACCTTCATAGAAAAAAAATTTAGAGTGAAAATTCCACAATGACCTGTTTCAGATGGCCGAATCCCTTGCCTAAGGAGGAAATGAAGATCACAATTTATATAAATGCTTAAGTTGAGAGGGGCTTCAACAAGTGAATGTGGGAGGGAGTTTAGGAGCTTAAAAAAATATTAATTATGAATTTTCAATGACCCATTCCCCAACCCCATGGGGTTTTATCCCACTAACTGGGGGTACAAACTTCAAACATGAATATCTCTCAAACCATGAAGAATTACATGGCGTGCCATATATCAATGGAAACATCTCGAGAATTAGAAACCATCAAAATAATTATTGACCTAGAATATATTAATTTGGTAGGTCAAAATTCCCAAACAATATCAAGTTAGCCCCTGGTGCTGCTTGGGTTGACATCAATGACAACCGTTGATCAACACACTACTCCATGTTAAACTTCAAACCTTTGAACCAGTTCTCTTTACCTCTTCAGATCTTTGTGGTAGCAGCAATAACCTCTGGTGTGATGGAAAAATTGAGCATTCCCACTTTAGTGGCTGTTCCATTGAAATTCAAAGAAAACTCCTTGGATACCTGTGTATGACAACCCTACAATTTCCCACAAAATTGTAGGCAACCTGCCCTTCTGAAGGCTTCCATTACTACTGGATCTTCATTGATCACTTTCATGTCTGCAGGTTCATATCTCAGACATTGTCCACCCTTGCGTGTTTTTCTTTTCTCTGGCATAGTTTCTCTAATAATTTCTCAGCCTTGCTTGATGATGTTCAAAGTAAACCCTTGAAGAAACCAGCCACAACTTTGGCTTAGTACAATACCTCTCCAAAGCTCAAATATTATACAAGGAGGAAAAATAAATGAGAATGAATGAATTAGGAAAGGATTTGAAGTTTAAATGTATTCTCATGACTCAATAATGACTTCTACATTACCTAAACTGACCATGATGACTGCAGACCTGAGCATGTACCTTGATTTTATCCCTCCATGACTCTAAATCATCTAACTTACCCTTTCCCAAATTATTTCTGACACCTAACATCTAGACTGACAAGAAAAATAGGAAACCATGCTTTTGTAGTGCTTTTATTGTTAATTTGACTATTTTCGCTAAGAAACTATCAGCAATTTCGTAGAGAAAAGTGACTTTTTGCAGTGCATTACGCTACGAAACTATGGTTTCTTGGCTAATTTGGCATTTTCGGTACAAAAAATTTGGAAAATGAAATAAGTCAGAGAATGATGAATGATGTGACGTGAAGGAGTTTGAACATGGGTGGGTTTAGACCTTAGTGTAAACTTAAGAAATAAAAAATTTAACATTTCCCTTGACCAAACTTAAAAATAAATCCTACAACCTTATTTTGACACATGAACTTATTTAACCATGTCAAAATGATGTTTCAATTTTTTGGGTGATAACACAAGGTTTGTAAATTGAAAGTGATTAAATTGAGTTTTTGAGAGCTTTTATGTTAATTTTTAAGCACATCAAGCATGAAAATAAACTCTGAAATATACATAAAAAACAGATAAATGCACCATAATTGATCTGAAATGGGTGGATAACTTGTTATGATTTGCAAGCACCTCCCATTCAGTTAAACAAATTAAGATCTAGCTTATACTTGACTGTGCGGAATTGAATTCTTGATTCAGGTGTATGTGTTTTTAACTATTTTAAACCTTTATGTGTGAGGAATTAAATTTTCTTTTTTTGATAATATTAAGCATGTACAACAACCATAAAGTGCAACAAATAAACATCAACACATAACAACAAATTTAATAAAGGAGTTCATCTGAATATTGTGGGCTACATCTCCTTGAGCCCTTGCCAAATTGATTTGGCTCTATGGGATTAGGATGTAAAATTTATTTTACAAGTAACTACTCAACTCCAATGGTTATTTGGATTATACCATTGCATTTAGAATACCATCATACCCATGAAATGGCTGAAATCTCTCTGAAGATGAACCTAGGCTTCCATTGACTTGACCTCTTCTGTTGGTGCCATTAAGCTTCCTTGAGATTCTCTACGGAACTAAATCCTTAAGAAATAATTTTCTATTCTTGAAAAATTTTCTACAGTCTCCAAAACATATCAGACATCCAAAATAGACTGATCATTTTCTTAAAATGAGATCTGGCTCCCCAATCTAGGCCTCCAACCCCTGTTGGCCGTGGGTTGCCCGAAACCTCCCTGTGGCTTCTTCAACTCTAGAAGTCTCCAAATGACTCTGAAAATAATTGAATTGGATTTATAATGACAAATTTAGATAGAATAGACTATTCACTTGTAGAAAAATGCCTCTGGCTACTCCGATTACACCTGCAACATTTGGTGGCACCCTTGGCTTTAGGCTCACTGAAAAATTCTCTGAAGCATATCAACATTCAGAAGTCCTAAAAAGCTTATGAAAATCCTTCCATTGGATTCAAGAGGCTCAAAATAGTTAGAATAGACTACTGTTTTTCTGAGAATAGTTACTGGCTGCTCTAGATAGGTCTCATACTCCCATTGGCCCCTGGTGGCCCTGGTGGCTCTTGGAACTTCTCTGAAGAATCTCGGCCTTTATAAGTCCTCTAATGGCTCTAAAAACCTCACCATTAGATCCAGAATGTGTGAAACATCCAAAAATGACTATTTCTTTCTTGAGTAAGGCCTCTAGCTTCCCTGACTAGGCCTCATTCTGCTGCTGGCTCCTAGTGGCCCTAGTGGCCCCTAGAAATTATTGGTAGCTAAACCTCGCTCAAAAGTCCTTTGATGGATTTGAAACCCTCACCAATGAGTCTGGAATGTCCAAGAAAGTTGAAATTGACTATTCACACTCTCAGAATGGTTGAATCATGCTCAAGATAGAGCATAAACAATTTTGTCCAGTTACCCCTCAAACAACTCCACTAAATTTGGAAGATTTAAGTTAAGCTGCAGTCAAAATAGCATTCTTTTCCAAAAATTAGGCTCATTGTAATCTCCACCAGTTTAAACCATTTGAGAAAACTGTGGAAATAAATTTATGGTTAGCGGTTGGAAACATTTCCTTCCCCTCCACGGTTATGGTGACCATTGGCAGAACTAAGGGCTTGAACCATGGTGGAAGCGTTAACCCCAGTTGGAAGGGTAGTAACCGCGTGGAGAACTTAACTCTTTACACCTTGCATGTGAAGAGTTTTGAGACGTAATCATTGTCGAGGTTTTAAATTTCAAGTTAACAAACTGTTGGTTGTGACTACGAAAACGACGCCATGTGATCGCTCCATGGGATGTTAGCGGTGACTGCAGAGGTTTATATCGGTGCCTGGTCCGAGGGCTAAGGCCATATGGGGAGGGGATGGCCCCTTCGATCCCCTGCTTAAAATGCAGTTAAACATTAAATAGAACTGGAAAACCTTTATGTTAAGAAACACTGGTAGCATATGTGGTTAAGACACGGGCTGGCAGGCAGGAGGTTCCGTAGTCGCATCCAATAGAGTCCCAAGAATTTTAACACGCCATTTAAGGGCCACGTGGTGGCCTCAGGGTTGGCCACATGACGCCTTCCCATTGGCCCTTCCAAACTCCACCAATAAAAACTATAACACTTGTCAAACTGAAATTCGCCCAAAAAGAATATTCCAGGGAATATTTTGAGGAATATTCCCTGGAATATTCTTTTTTTCTTTTTTTTGAAAACCCAGTAAAACTTGGTCAGCTGTTGAAATTTACAATATACTGGACTTTTCAAAATGCGATAAATTCTTCATATGGTGTCGGTTCTTAGAACTGTGTACGGTGCCAGAATAAGGAAGACGAGATATATCCAGCTGCTCAGGTTTGACACACATTCAAACACTCTGAAATTTGAGCTATCACTTAGGTCCTTATTCAAATCTGATCACTCCTCCCCATTAGGAATATTTTGGGCTCTAAAAGATGGATTACCTGTTCAGTAAATGAAAGTACATCACCCTCACATTTCCAGACTCCTTTCAATTTTCCTTGCTTGGCTTAGTGCCTTTGAGCCCCAACTCAAAGGTATTCAACACTTCCCCTCTTGGATGCTCTCTTCCTCATGTCAAGAGTTGTGTCTTCCTTAAGCTCAACTAGAAATTTCTAGCGATAAATCTTCAATAGAAGGTAGTTGAACATGATGTCCTTGATCATAGATCAAAGGTGGCTCTAACAAACATAAGTTTTCAACAGAAATACATGCATACATGACTGAAATTTGCATATGTAAAAATCAATGTATGTCTTACTGAGTTAAGAAGTCAAACTCCTTCTTACCAAGTCACTTCCATAGCAATTTTTGCTGTTGAAAATATTCTTCTTGTGAAACATCTGTTCTCACATCAATGATGGAATCTTTGGTTCCATTTGTGCCAGTATTTTTATCCTCTTGCTTCAAATGCTTGGGATGATTGGTTGGATGCAATGTCCAACATTGGGCAATGAAATGTCCCTTCTTCTGGCAATGTGTGCAAGTCTTTTGCATCTTCTATGCAAGTTTCCTTCGCTTCAACTATTTCCTGTATGCCTTCATCTTCTTCTAGCATTTTTAAACTTCATGGTTACAAATACCACAATAGGAACATCAACTATTTCTTCCATTCAAGCATGCAGATTTGCCATGATTAACATAAACATAATACACTTGAATATGGGAAGAATTATACCTCAAATGTTGCTATGCATGTCCATATTTTTTACCTTCTTGAGGAGATGAAATTGAAGAGGTTCCATCTTTCTTTTGAAGACCAACATCAGTGTCCATGTCTTGATAGCTGTCAAAACTCTCTTGCTCGCCATAAGCTGCATGTCCATTAACATATTGCTTCAACATAGGCTTCAAACATTGGAATTCAACTTGAAAACAAACTTGACATGTTTGTGGGTTAGAAATTGTAACAAAATTTCTTTTTGGAGTAGCCTCAAATTCTTTCATGGCTGTAGAGTTTTCGCGATAAGATTGAAAACAGCCTAGACCAAACTTCTCAGGCCTTTTATCAACCAAAATAGGATCAATCATGCCTTGTGCATGCTTTCCTCAACCCTTGCCTTCATATCCCATTTTTAACATCAACTTGGACCCTATACCTCTAGTGTGATTTTCAAATGAACATACACATCTATCTAAAGAGGAATTTGAAGACAAATTTGAGGGATTTACCTCTGCTTCACGCATGTGCTTGGTTAAGGCCTCTTGGGAATGATGGAGCTCCATCTCCATCTCATGCATTCTTTGAAGAAGTGCTTCTTTCTCTTGCTTCATAGCAACCGATTTCTCATGAATTCTAGTGCTTTCTCTTCCATCTTCATACAGAATTTGCACCATATCCTTCAGGATGTAGAAGTCTCTCTTCATCTCTTCATCAAAACATATTGTAAAAGAGGAGGATTTAGAAACCTTGATTGATGAAGTTTCCATCCTTATGTAAATAAATTAAGGAAATTCAACAAAAATTCACAAAGCTTTAAAAAATATTTGGCTGTAGATTCAAGCTCTTCTCTGCAGCTTGTATCTCTTCTTCGAGCAGCCTCTTGTGCAAACAATATTCAAGAGGGATTGTGCTTAAAGGGTTTCCTTGAGGTCCTTTGGGTAAGCAGAATTATTTTAGCCTTCTTCCTTCTTGTCCTCTTCTGAACTTAGCTAGCAATAGCTCCCCTTCACCTCTAACAAACTCAAACTTGTAAGCATCAGTCAATTTGCAAACAGTTAAATTCTTTGCACTGTTAAACACCTTTCAAGTCAAACAAGAAACCTAGTGCTCTGTCAAGCAACCAACCTAGTGATCTGATATGACCTGATCTGAAATGGGTGGATAACCTGGTATGCTTTGCAAGAACCTCCCATTCAGTTAAACAAATTAAGATCTAGCTTATACTTGACTGTGCAGAATTGAATTCTTGATTCACATGTATGCGTTTTTAACTATTTTAAACCTTTATGTGTGAGGAATTAAAATTTTGTTTTTTTTTTTTTTTTTTTTTTAATATTAAGCATGTACAAAAACCATAAAGTGTAGAAAATAATCATCAACACATAACAACAAATTTAATAAAGGAGTTGACCTGAATATCGTGGGCTATGTCTCCTTGAGCCCTTCTCAAATTGACTTGGCTCTTTGGGATTAGGATGGAAATTTTATTTTACAAGTAACTAATCAACTCCAATGGTTATTTGGACTATACCATTTGGTTTAGAATACCATCATACCCCTAGAATGGCTGAAATCTCTCTGAATATGAACCTAGGATTCCTTTGACTTGACCTCTGCTGTCGGTGCCGTTAAGCTTCCCTGAGCTTCTTTGTGGCACTAACTCCTTATGAAATCCTTTTATGTTCATGGAACCTTTTCTACTGTCTCCAACACCTATCAAACATCCAAAATAGATTGATCATTTTCTCAAAATGAGCTCTGGCTCCCCAATTTAGGCATCCAACTCCTGTTGGCCCTAGGCTGCCTGAAATTTCCCTGTGGCTTATTCAGCTCCAGAAATCTCCAAATTACACTAAAAATACTTCCATTGGATTCATAATGTAAAAATTAGTTAGAATAGGCTATTCACTTGCAGAAAAAGGTCTCTGGATACTCCAGTTACACCTCCAACACCTGGTGGCACCCTCTGGCTCTAGGCTCACTGAAAAATTCTCTGAAGCACATCAACCTTTAGAAGTCCTCAAAAGCTTATTCAAATACTTCCATTGGATTCATAAGGCTCAATATAGTCATAATAGACTACCGTTTGTTTTAGAATGGTTACTAGTTGATTTGGATAGGCCTCATACTCCTGGTGGCCCCTGGTGGCCCTGGTGGCTCTTGGAACTTCTCTGAAGCATATAGGGCTTTATAATTCCTCTATTAGCTCTAAAAACCTCACCATTAGATCTAGAATGTGTGAAACATCCAAAAATGACTATTTCTTTCCTGAGTAAGGCCTCTAGCTGCCTTGGCTAGGCTTCATTCTGCTGCTGGATCCTAGTGGCCCTAGTGGCCCCAGAACTTCTCTGCAGCTAAACCTCGCTCAAAAGTCATCTGATGGCTCTACAACCCTGACCAATGAGTCTGGAATGTCCAAGAAAGTCGAAATTTACTATTCACACTCTTAGAATGGTCAAATCATGCTCAAGATAGAGCATAAACAATTTTGTCCAGTTACCCCTCAAACAACTCCACTAAATGTGGAAGACTTAAGTTAAACTGTAGGAAAAATAGCATTCTTTGCCAAAAATTAGATGCATTGTAATCTCCGCCAGTTTAAACCATTTGAGAAAATTGTGGAAATAAATTTATGGTTAGGCGGTTGGACACATTTCCTTCCCCTCCATGGTTATGGTGACCATTGGCAAAACTAAGGGCTGGAACCACGGTGGAAGCATTAACCTCGGTTGGAAGGGCAGTAACTGCGCGGAAGACTTAAATATTTACACCTTTCATGTGACAAGTGTTGAGACGTAATCATCACTGGGGTTTTAAATGTCAGGTTAACAAATCATCAGTTGTGACTATGGAAATGATGCCATGTGATCCCTCCATGGGATGTTATCAGTGACTGTGGAGGTTTATATCGGCGCCTGGTCTCGGGGCTAAGGCCATATGGGGAGGGACTGGCCCCTCCGCTCCCCTGCTTACAATGCAATTAAACATTAAATAGAACTAGAAAACCTTTATGTTAAGAAACACTGGTAGAATATGTGGTTAAGACATGGGCTGGCAGGCAGGAGGTTCTGCGGTCACACCCAACGGAGTCCCAAAAATTTTAACATGCCATTTAAAGGCCACATGGTGCCTTCCCATTGGCCCTTCCAAACTCCACAAAAAAAAATATAACACTTTTCAACCTGCAATTCACCCGAAAGGAATATTCCAGGGAATATTTTGAGGAATATTCCCTGTAATATTATTTTTTTTACTTTTCAAAGACCCAGTCAAACTTGGTCAACTGTCGAAATTTGCAGTATACTGGACTTTTCAAAATGCGATAAATTCTTCATACGATGTCAATTTTGGAACCGTTTACGGTACCAAAATCAGGAAGATGAGATCTATCCGGTCGCTTAGGTTTGACACACATTCGAAGACTCTAAAATTTGAGCTATCACTTAGGTCCTTATTCAAATTTGATCATTCCTCCCCATTAGGAATATTTTGGGCCCCAAAAGATGAATTACCTGTTCAGTAAATGAAAGTACATCACCCTCACATTTCCAGACTCCTTTCACTTTTCCTTGCTTGGCTTAGTGCCTTTGAGCCCCAACATGTTGTTTAAGGGCCACGTGGCAGCCTCAAGGCTGGCCACATGGTGCCTTCCCATTGGCCCTTCCAAACTCCACCAATAAAAACTGTGAAACTTGTCAAGCTGCAATTCGCCTAAAAGGAATATTTTGGGGAATATTTCAAGGAATATTCCCTCGAATATTCTTTTTTTTACTTTACAAAAACCAGTCAAACTTGGTCAACTATTAAAATTTGCAGTTTACTAGACTTTTAAAAACGTAATAACTTCTTCATATGTTGTTTTTTTTTTCGAACCGTTTGCCCCGTTCAAAATCAGGAAGACGAGATCTATCTAGTCGCTCTGGTTTGACACACTTTCGAACACTCTAAAATTTGAGCTATCACTTAGGCCCTAATCCAAATCTGATCACTCCTCCCCATTAGGAATCTTTTTGACCCCAAAAGACTGATTACATGTTCAGTAAATGAGAGTACATCACCCTCACATTTCCAGCCTCCTTACACTTTTCCTTGCTTGGATTAGTGCCTTTGAGCCCCAACCTGAAGGTAGTCAACACTTCCCCCCTTGGATGCTCTCTTCCTCCTGTCAAGAATTGTGTCTTCCTTAAGCTCAACCAGAAATTTTTGGCGAGAAATCTTCAATAGAAGGTAGCTGAACATGATGTCCTTGATCATCGATCAAAGGTGGCTCAAACAAACATAAGTTTTCAATGGAAATACATACATACATGACTGAAATTTTCATATGTACAGATGAATGTATGTCTTACTGAGTTAAGAAGTCAAACCCCTTCTTACCAAGTCACTTCCATAGCAATTTTTGTTGCTGAAAAGCTTCTTATTTTGAAACATCTGTTCTCACATCAATGATGGAATCTTTGGTTCCATTTGCGCCAGTATTTTTATCCTCTTGCTTCAAATTCTTGAGATGATTGGTTGGATGCAATGTCCAACATTGGGCAATGAAATGTCCCTTCTTCTAGCAATGTGTGCAAGTATCTTGCATCTTTTGTGCAATTTTCCTTCGCTTCAACTATTTCCTGTATGCCTTCATCCTCTTCTAGCATTTTGAAACTTCATGGTTACACATACCACAATAGGAACAACAACTCTTTCTTCCATTCATGCATGCAAATCTGCCATGATTAACATAAACATAATACACTTGAATATGTGAAGAATTATACCTCAAATTTTTCTTTGCATGTCCATATTTTTTACCTTCTTGAGGAGATGAAATTGAAGAGGTTCCATCTTTATTTTGAAGACCAAAATCTGTGTTCATGTCTTGATAGCTGTCAGAACTCTCTTTCTCTCCATAAGCTGCATGTCCATTAACATATTGCTGCAACATAGGCTTCAAACATTGGCATTTAACTTGAAAACAAAATTGACATGTTTGTGGGTTAGAACTTGTAACAAAATTTCTTTTTGGAGTTGCCTCAAATGCCTTCATGGCTGCAGGGTTTTCGCCATAAAATTGAACATAGCCTAGAACAAACTTCTTAGGCCTTTTCTGAACCAAAATAGGATCAATCATTCCTTGTGCATGTTTTCCTCAACCCTTGCCTTCATAGCCCATTTTTAACATCAACTTGGACCCTATACCTCTAGTGTGATTTTCAAATGAACCTACACATCTATCTGAAGAGGAATTTGAAGACAAATTTGAGTGATTTACCTATGCTTCACAGGTGTTTGGTTAAGGCCTCTTGGGCATGATGGAGCTGCATCTCCATCTCATGAATTCTTTGAACAAGTCCTTCTTTATATTGCTTCATAGCAACCAATTTCTCATGAAATCTAGTGCTTTCTCTTCCATCTTCATATAGAATTTTCACCATATCCTTCAGGATGTAGAAGTCTCACTTCATTTCTTCATCATAAAATATTGTAAAAGAGGAGGATTTAGAAACCTCACTTGACGAAGTTGTTATCCTTATGTAAATAAATTAAGGAACTTTAACAAAAATTCATGAAGCTTTAAAAAAAAATTGGTTGTAGATTCAAGCTCTTCTCTGCAGCTTGTATCTCTTCTTCGAGAAACCTCTTGTGCAAACAATATTCAAGAGGGATTGTGCTTCTAGGGTTTCCTTGAGGTCCTTTGGGTAAGCAGAATTCTTTTAGCCTTCTTCATTCTTGTCCTCTTCTTAACTTAGCTAGCAATAGCTCCCCTTCACCTCTAGAAAACTCAAACTTGTAAGCGTCAGTCAATTTGCAAACAGTTAAATTATTTGCACTGTTAAACACCTTTCAATTCAAATAAGCAACCTAGTGATCTATCAACCAACCAACCTAGTGATATGATATGACCTGATCTGAAATGGGTGGATAGCTTTTTATGCTTTGCAAGAACCTCCCATTCAGTTAAAAAAAATAAGATCTAGCTTATACTTGACTGTGCGGAATTGAATTCTTGATTCACGTGTATGTGTTTTTAGCTGGTTTAAACCTTTATGTGTGAGGAATTGAATTTTTTTTTTAATGTTAAGCATGTACAAAAAAAATAAAGTGGATAAAATAAGCATCAAAACATAACAACAAATTTAATAAAGAATTTGACTCGAATATCGTGGGCTATGTGTCCTTGAGCCCTTTTCAAATTGACTTGGCTCTTTGGGATTAGGATGGATATTTTCTTTTACAAGTAACTACTCAACTCAAATGGTTATTTGGACTGTACCATTTGGTTTAGAATACCATCATACCCCTGGAATGGTTGAAATCTCTCTGAAGATGAACCTAGGCTTCCTTTGACTTGACCTCTTCTCTCGGTGCCCTTAAGCTTCCCTGAGCTTCTCTATGGCACTAACTACTTATGAAATCCTTTTCTATTCCTGGAACCTTTTCTACTGTCTCCATCACCTATGAGACATCCAAAATAGACTGATCATTTTCTGAAAATGAGCTCTGTCTCCCCAATCTAGGCCTCCATCCCTTGTTGGCCCTATGCTGCCTGAAATTTACCTATGGCTTCTTCAGCTCTAGAAATCTCAAAATTACACTAAAAATACTTCCATTGGATTTATAATGTCAAAAATAGTCATAATGGACTATTCACTTGTAGAAAAAGGCCTCTGGCTACTTCGGTTATGCATCCAACACCTGGTGGTACCCCCTGGCTCTGGGCTCACTAAAAACTTCTATGAAGCACATCGACCTTCAGAAGTACTCAAAAGATTATTCAAATCCTTCCATTGGATTCAAAAGGCTCAATATACTCATAATAGACTACTGGTTTACTGATAATGGTTACTGGTTGCTCTAGAGAGGCCTCATTCTCCTGTTGGGCCCTGGTGGTTCTTGGAACTTCTCTGAAGCATCTCAACCTTCAAAATTCCTCTACTAGCTCTAAAAAACTCACCATTAGATCCAAAATCTTTGAAACATCCAAACATTACTATTGGTTTCCTGAGTAAGGCCTTTAGCTGCACAGGCTAGGCCTCATTCTGCTACTGGCTCTTAGTGGCCCTAGTGGCCCCTAGAAATTCTCTATAGCTAAACCTCACTCATAAGTCCTCTGATGGCTCTAAACCCCTCACCAATGATTCTATAATGTCCAATAAAGTCGAAATTGACTATTCAAACTCTCATAATGGTCGAATCATGCTCAAGTTAGAGCATAAACAATTTTGTCTAGTTACCCCTCAAACAACTCCACTAAATGTGGAAGACTTAAGTTAAGCTGCAGTAAAAAATAACATTCTTTGCCAAAAATTAGGCGCATTTTAATCTCTGCCAGTTTAAACCGTTTGAGAAAATCATGGAAATAAATTTATGGTTATGCAGTTGGACACATTTCCCTCCCCTCCGCAGTTATGGTGACCGTTGGCAGAACTAAGGGCTTGAACCACGGGGGAAGCATTAACCCTAGTTGGAAGGGAAGTACCGTGTGGAGGACTTAACTCTTTACACCTGGCATGTGACAAGTGTTGATATGTAATCGTCGGCAGGGTTTCAAATGTCAGGTTAACAAACCGTTGGTTGTGACTGCGGAAATGATGCCATGTGATCGCTCCATGGGATGTTAGCGATGACTGTGGAGGTTTATATTGGTGCCTGGTCCTAGGGCTAAGGCCATATTGGGAAGGGCTGGCCCATCCACTCCCCCGCTTACAACACAATTCAACATTAAATAGAATCGGCAAACCTTATATGTTAAGAAACAATGGTAGAAGATGCAGTTAAGACACAGGCCTGGTGGGCAAGAGGTTCCGCGGTCGCACCCGGCGGAGTCCCAAAAATTTTAACACGCTGTTTAATGGCCACGTGGTGGCCTTAGCGCTGGACACGTGGCACCTTCCCATTGGCCCTTCTAAACTCCACCAATAAAAACTGTAACACTTGTCAACCTGCAATTCGCTTGAAAGGAATATTCCATGGAATATTCCCTAGAATATATATATTTATATTTTCATTTTCAAAAACCCAGTCAAACTTGGTCAACTATTGAAATTGCAGTATACTGGACTTTTCAAAACACGATAACTTCTTCATACCATGTCAATTTTTCTAACTATTTACGATGCCAGAATCAGGGAGACGATATCTATCCGATCGCTTAGGTTTGACACACTTTCGAACAATCTGAAATTTGAGCTATCACTAAGGTCCTGATCCAAATCTGATCACTCCTCCCCATTAAGAATATTTTGAACCCCAAAAGACTGATTACCTGTTCAGTAAATGAGATTACACCACCCTCACATTTCTAGACTCCTTTCACTTTGCCTTGCTTGGCTTAGCGCCTTTGAGCACCAACTCAAAGGTAGTCAACACTTCCCCTCTTCAAAGCTCTCTTCCTCCTATCTAGAATTATGTCTCCTTTGAGCTCAACCATAAATTTCCGGGGAGAAATATTCAATAGAAGGTAGTTGAACATCATGTCCTTGATCATCAAATTTTGTAAATTTTCAACATAAATACATGCATACATGACTGAAATTTGCATATGTACAAATGAATGTATGTTTTACTGAGTTAAGATGTCAAACCACTTCTTACGATGACACTTCCATGGAGATTTTTGCGGCTGAAAATCTTCTTCTCATGAAACATCTGTTCTCACATCAATGATGGAATCTTTGGTTCCATTTGCGCCAGTGTTTTTATCCTCTTGCTTCAAATACCTGGGATGATTGGTTGGATGCAATGTCCAACATTGGGCAATGAAATGTCCCTTCTTTTGGCAATGTGTGCAAGTCTTTTGCATCTTTTGTGCAAGTTGCCTTTGCTTCAACTGTTTCCTGTATGCCTTCATCCTCTTCCAGCATTTTGAAACTTCATGGTTGCACATACCATAATAGGAACATCCACTCTTTCTTCCATTCATGCATGCATATTTTCCATGCTTAACATAAACATAATCAACTTGACTATGGGAAGAATTATACCTCAAATGTTGCTTTGCATGTCCATATTTTTTACCTTCTTGAGGAGATGAACTTGAAGAGGTTCCAAATTTCTTTTGAAGACCAACATCAGTGTTCATGTCTTGATAGCTGTCAGAACTCTCTTGCTCACCATAAGATGCATTTCCATTAACATATTGCTGCAACATAGGCTTCAAACATTGGCATTCAACTTGAAAACAAATTTAACATGTTTGTGGGTTAGAACTTGTAAAAAAATTTATTTTTGGAGTTATCTCAAATTCCTTCATGGCTATAGAGTTTTCGCCATAAGATTGAACATAGCCTAGACCAAACTTCCTAGGCCTTTCCTCAACCAAAATAGGATCAATCATGCCTTGTGCATGTTTTCCTCAACCCTTGCCTTCATAGCCCCTTTTTAACATCAACTTGGACCCTATACCTCTAGTGTGATTTTCAAATGAACCTACACATATATCTGAAGAGGAATTTGAAGACAAATTTGAGTGATTTACCTCTGCTTCACCCATGTGTTTGGTTAAGGCCTCTTGGGAATGATGGAGATCCATCTCCATCTCATGCATTCTTTGAATAAGTCCTTCTTTCTCTTGCTTCATAGAAACCAATTCATCATGAAGTCTAGTGCTTTATTTTCCATCTTCATACATAATTTGCACCATATCCTTCAGGATGTAGAAGTCTTGCTTCATCTCTTCATTAAAAAATATTGTAAAGAGGAGGATTTAGAAACCTCACTTGATGAAGTTGTCATCCTTATATAAATGAATTAAGGAACTTCAAAAAAGATTCAAAAATCTTTAAAAACAATTTGCCTATAGATTCAAGCTTCTCTATAGCTTGTATCTCTTCTTCAAGCATCCTCTTGTGTAAACAATCTTCAAGAGGGATTGTGCTTCAAGGGTTGCCTTGAGGTCCTTTGGGTAAGGAGAATGCTTTCAACCTTCTTCCTTCTTTTCCTCTTCTGGACTTAGCTATCAATAGCTCCCCTTCACCTCTAGTAAACTCAAACTTTTAAGCATCAGTCAATTTTCAAACAATTAAATTCTTTGCATTGTTAAACACCTTTCAAGTCAAATAAGCAACCTAGTGCTTTGTCAAGAAATCAACCTAGTGCTCTGTCAAGCAAGCAACCTAGTGCTCTGTCAAGAAACAAGCCTAGTGCTCTGATACCACCTGATATGAAATGGGTGGATAAATTGTTATGCTTTGCAAAAACCTCCCATTCAGTTAAACAAATTAAGATCTAACTTATACTTGACTATGCAGAATTGAATTCTTGATTCAGGTCTATGTGTTTTTAACTGTTTTAAACCTTTATGTGTGAGGAATTAAAATTTTTCTTTTTTCTGATATTAAGCATTCACATCAACCATAAATTTCAGCAAATAAGCATCAACACATAACAAAAAATTTAATAAAGGAGTTCACCTGAATATTGTGGGCTACGTCTCCTTGAGCCCTTGTCAAATTGACTTGGCTCTTTGGGATTAGGATGGAAAATTTATTTTACAAGTAAATAATCAAATCAAATGGTTATTTTGACTGTACCATTTTGTTTATAATACCATCATACCCTTGGAATGGCTGAAATCTCTCTGAAGATGAACCTAGTCTTCGTTTGACTTGACCTCTTATGCCGATGACCTTAAGCTTCCATGAGATTCTCTGTGGCACTAAATCCTTAAGAAATCATTTTCTAGTTCTTGAAACTTTTTCTACTATCTCCAACACCTATCAAACATCCAAATTAGATTGATCATTTTCTCAAAATGAGCTTTGGCTCCCCAATCTAGGCCTCCAACCCTTGTTGGCCTTGGGCTGCCTGAAAATTCCCCATGGCTTCCTCAGCTCTATAAGTATCCAAATGACTCTAAAAATCCTTCCATTGGATTTATAATGTCAAATATAGTCATAATTGACTATTCACTTTGATAAAAAGGCCTTTGGCTGCTCCAATTACGCCTTTAACCCCTGGTGGCACCCCCTGGCTCTAGGCTCACTAAAAACTTCTCTAAAGCATATCTACCTTTAGATGTACTCAAAAGCTTATGAAAATACTTCCATTGGATTAAAAAGTATCAAAATAGTTAGAATAGACTACTGGGTTGCTGAGAATAGTTATTGGCAGCTCTAGATAGGCCTCACTCTCATGTTGGCCCCTAGTGGCCTTGGTGGCTCTTGGAACTTCTTTGAAGCATCTCGGCCTTCAAAATTCCTCTACTAGCTCTAAAAACATCACCATTAGATCCATAATGTTTGAAACATCCAAAAATTACTATTGGTTTCCTGAGTAAGGCCTCTAGCTTCCCTGGCTTGGCCTCATTCTGGTGCTAGCTCCTAATGGCCCAAGTGGCCCCTAGAACTTCTCTGTAGCTAGCCCTCACTCAGAAGTCCTCTAATGGCTCTGAAACCCTCACCAATAAGACTTGAATGTACAAGAAAGTCCAAATTGTCTATTCACACTCTCATAATGGCCGAATCATGCTCAAGATAGAGCATAATTTTTTTTGTACAATTACCCCTCAAACAAATCCACTAAATGTGGAAGGCTTAAGTTACACTGCAATAAAAAATAAAATTCTTTGCCAAAAATTAGGCGCGTTGTAATCTCCACTAGTTTAAACCATTTGAGAAAACCATCGCACTAAATTTATGGTTAGGCAGTTGGACACATGTCCTTCCCCTCCGCGGTTATGGTGACCGTTGGAGGAACTAAGGGCTTGAAACATAGTGGAAGTGTTAACCTCGTTTGGAAGGGTGGTAAACACATGGAGGACTTAACTCTTTACACCTCGCATGTGAAAAGTGTTGAGATGTAAACGTCGGCGGAGTTTTAAATGTCAAGTTAACAAACCATCGGTTGTGACTGTGAAAATGACACTATGTGATCGCTCCATGGGATGTTAGCAGTGACTGCGGAGGTTTATATCGGAACCTGGTCCCATGGCTAAGGCCATATGGGGAGGAGCTAGCCCCTCCGCTCCCCCACTTACAACACAATTCAACATTAAATAGAACCAGAAAAATTTATATGTTAAGAAACTCTGGTAGCAGATGTGTTTAAGACGTGGGCCTGAAGGGCAAGAGCTTCTACAGTCACACCCAGTGGAGTCCCAAAAATTTTAACACATTGTTTAAGGGCCACGTGGTAGCCAAAAGGCTGGCCACATGGTGCCTTCCCATTGGCCCTTCCAAACTCCACCAATAAAAACTGTGACAGTTGTCAAGCTGCAATTCGCCTAAAAGGAATATTTTGGGGAATATTTCGAGGAATATTCTAGGGATATTCCCTCGAATATTATTTTTTTTACTTTTCAAAAACCAGTCAAACTTGGTCAACTATCAAAATTGGCAGTTTACTAGACTTGTAAAAACATAATAACTTCTTCATATGGTGTCTGTTTTTCGAACCGTTTGCCCCGTTCGAAATCAGGAAGACGAGATCTATCTAGTCACTTAGGTTTGACACACTTTCGAACACTCTAAAATTTGAGCTATCACTTAGGCCCTGATCCAAATCTGATCACTCCTCCCCATTAGGAATCTTTTGGACCCCAAAAGACTGATTACATGTTTAGTAAATGAGAGTACATCACCCTCACATTTCCAGCCTCCTTTCACTTTTCCTTCCTTGGCTTAGTGCCTTTGAGCCCAAACCTGAAGGTAGTCAACACTTCCCCTCTTGGATGCTCTCTTCCTCCTGTCAAGAATTGTGTCTTCCTTGAGCTCAACTAGAGATTTATGGGGATAGATCTTCAATAGAAGGTAGCTGAACATCATTTCCTTGATCATCGATAAAAGGTGGCTCAAACAAAAGTAAGTTTTCAATAGAAATACATGCATACATGACTAAAATTTGCATATGTACAAATGAATGTATGTCTTACTGAGTTAAGAAGTCAAACGACTTCTTTCCAAGCCACTTCCATGGCGATTTTTGTTGCTAAAAATATTCTTCTTATGAAACATTTGTTCTCACATCAATGATGGAATATTTGGTTCCATTTTCGCTATCCTTTTTATCCTCTTACTTCAAATTCTTGGGATGATTGGTTGGATGCAATTTCCAACATTAGGCAATGAAATGTCCCTTATTCTAGCAATGTCTGCAAGTATTTTGCATATTTTGTGCAAGTTTCCTTCGCTTCAACTATTTCTTGTATGCCTTCACCCTCTTCCAGCATTTTGAAAATTCATGGTTACACATACCACAATAGGAACAAAAAATCTTCCTTCCATTCACACATGCATATTTTCCATGCTTAACATAAACATAATCAACTTGACTATGGGAAGAATTATACCTCAAATGTTTCTTTGCATGTCCATATTTTTTACCTTCTTGAGGAGATGAACTTGAATACATTCGAACTTTATTTTGAAGACCAACATCAGTGTTTGTGTCTAGATAGCTGTCATAACACTTTTTCTCGCCATAAGATGCATGTACATTAACATCTTGCTGCAAAATAGGCTTCAAACATTGGCATTCAACTTGAAAACAATCTTGACATGTTTGTGGGTTATAACTTGTAACAAATTTTATTTTTGGATTCGTCTCAAATGACTTCATGGTTGTAGAGTTTTTGCCATAATATTGAACATAGCCTAGACCAAACTTCTTAGGCCTTTCCTCAACCAAAATAGGATCAATGATGCCTTGTGCATGTTTTCCTCAACCCTTGCCTTCATAGCCCATTTTTAACATCAACTTGGACCCTATACCTCTAGTGTGATTTTCAAATGAACCTACACATCTACCTGAAGAGGAATTTGAAGAAAAAATTGAGTGATTTACCTCTGCTTCACGCATTTGTTTGGTTAAGGCCTCTTGGGCATGATGGAGCCACATCTCCATCTCATGCATTCTTTGAAGAAGTCCTTCTTTCTCTTGCTTCATAGCAACCAGTTTCTCATGAAGTCTAGTGCTCTCTCTTCCATCTTCATACAGAATTTGCACCATATCATTCAAGATGTAGAAGTCTCGATTCGTCTCTTCATCAAAAAATCTTGTAAAAGAGGAGGATTTAGAAACTTCACTTGATGAATTTGTCATACTTGTGTAAATGAATTAAGTAACTTCAAAAAAAATTCAGAAAACTTTAAAAACAATTTCGCTGTAGATTCAAGCTCTTCTTTGCAGCTTGTATCTCTTCTTCAAGCAACCTCATTTGCCAAACAGTATTCAAGAAGGATTGTGATTCAAGGGTTGCCTTGAGGTCCTCTTATGGAATTAGCTAGAAATATCTCCCCTTCACCTCTAACAAACTCAAACTTGTAAGCATCAGTCACTTTTTAAACAATTAAATTATTTGCACTGTTAAACACCTTTCAAGTCAAACAAACAACCTAGTGCTTTGTCAAGTAAACAACCTAGTGCTTTTTCAAGCAAGAAACCTAGTGCTCTATCAAGCAAACAAACTAGTGCTCTGATACCACCTAATATGAAATGGGTGGATAACTTGTTATGTTTTTCAAGAACCTCCCATTTAGTTAAAAAAATTAAGATCTAGCTTATACTTGACTGTGCGGAATTGAATTCTTGATTCAGGTGTATGTGTTTTTAAATGTTTTAAAATTTTATGTGTGAGGAATTAATTTTTTATTTTTTTTTGATATTAAGAATTTAAATCAACCATAAAGTGAATCAAATAATCATCAACACATAACAAAAAATTTAATAAAGGAGTTCACCCAAATATCGTGGGCTACGTCTCCTTGAGCCCTTGTCAAATTGACTTGGCTCTCTGGGATTAGGATGAAAAAATTATTTTAAAAGTAACTACTCAACTCCAATGGTTATTTTGACTATACCATTGGGTTTATAATACCATCATACCCCTGGAATGGTTGAAATATCTCTGAAGATGAACCTAGGCTTCCTTTGACTTGACCTCTTCTGTTGGGGTCCTTAAGCTTCCCTGAGATTCTATGTGGCACTAAATCCTTAATAAATCCTTTTCTATTCCTGAAAACTTTTCTAATATCTCCAATACATATCAAACATCCAAAATAGATTGATCATTTTCTCAAAATGAGCCCTAGCTCCCCAATATAGGCCTCCAACCCTTGTTGGCCCTAGGCTGCTCGAAACTTCCTTGTGGATTCTTTGGCTCTGGAAGTCTCCAAATGAATCTAAAAATCCTTCCATTGGATTCATAATGTCAAAAATAGTTAGAATAGAATATTCACTTGTAGAAAAAGGCCTCTAGTTTCTCCGGTTACGCCTCCAACACCTGGTGGCAGCCCCTAGCTCTAGGCTCACTGAAAACTTCTCTGAAGCATCTCGAGATTCATAAGTCCTAAAAATATTCTTAAAATCATTCCATTGGATTAAAAGGCTCAAAATAGTCATAATAGGCTACTATTTTTCTGAGAATGGTTACTAGCTGCTCTGGATAGGCCTCATTCTCCTACTGGCCCCTGGTGGCCCTAGCGGTTCTTGGAACTTATCTGAAGCATATCGGCCTTCATAAGTCCTCTAATGGCTCTTCAAACCTCACCATTAAATCCATAATGTCTGAAACATCCAAAAATTACTATTGGTTTCATGTGTAAGGCCTCTTGCTTCCCTGGCTAGGCCTCATTTTGTTGCTAGCTCCTGGTGGCCTTGATGGCCCCTAGAACTTATCTGTAGCTGAACCTTGCTCATAAGTCCTCTAATGGCTCGAAAAACCTCACCAATGAGTCTGGAATGTCCAAGAAAGTCAAAATTGACTATTCACACTCTCAGAATGGTTGAATCATGCTCAAGATAGAGCATAAACAATTTTGTCCAGTTACCCCTCAAATAGCTCCACTAAATGTGGAAGACTTAATTTAAAATGCAGTGAAAAATAACATTCGTTGCCAAAATTTAGGCACGTTGTAATATTAGCCAGTTTAAACCGTTTGATAAAACCATGGCAATAAATTTATGGTTAGGCGGTTGGACACATGTCCTTCCCCTCCGTGGTTATGGTGACCATTGGCGGAATTAAGGGCTTGAACCACGGTGGAAGCGTTAACCCTGGTTGGAAGGGCGCCAACCGTGCAGAGGACTTAACTCTTTACACCTAGCATGTGAAAAGTGTTGAGACGTAATCTTCGGCAAGGTTTTAAATGTCAGGTTAACAAACTGTCGGTTGTGACTGCGGAAACGACGCCATGTGATCACTCCATGGAATTTTAGCGGTGACTGTAGAGGTTTATATCAGTGCCTGGTCCTTTGGCTAAGGGAATATGGGGAGGGGTGAGAACGAGGGGCTGGCCCCTCTGCTCCCCTGCTTACAACACAGTTCAACATTAAATAGAACAGGAAAACCTTATATGTTAAGTAACTTTGGTAGCAGATGTGGTTAAGATGCGAGCCTGGCATGCAGGAGGTTCCATGGTCGCACACGACAGAGCCCCAAAAAATTTAACATGTCTTTTAAGGGCCACATGGCAGCCTCAGGGTTGGCTACATGGAACCTTCCCATTGGCCCTTCCAAACTCCACCAAAAAAAACTATGACACTTGTCAACCTGCAATTTGCTCGAAAGGAATATTCCAATAATATTCCTTAGAATATATATTTTTTAACTTTTCAAAAACCCAGTTAAACTTGGTTAGCTGTCAAAATTTGCAGTTTAATGGACTTTTCAAAACACGATAAATTCTTCATACGGTGTTGGTTTTTCGAACCATTCACGACGCCGAAATCAAGAAGACGAGATCTATCCAGTCACTCAGGTTTGAAACACTTTCGAACACTCTGAAATTTGAGCTGTCACTTAGGTCATGATCCAAATCTGATCACTCCTCCCCATTAGGAATATTTTGGACCCCAAAAGACTGATTACTTGTTTAGTAAATGAGATTACATCAACCTTACATTTCCCACCGCCTTTCACTTTGCCTTGCTTGGCTTAGTGCCTTTGAGACCCAACTCAAAGGTAGTCAACACTTCTCCTCTTGGATGCTCTCTTCCTCCTGTCAATAATTGTGTCTTCCTTGAACTAAAATAGAACTTTATGGCGAGAAATCTTCAATAGAAGGTAGCTGAACATCATTTCTTTGATCATCGATCAAAGGTGGCTCAAACAAGCGTAAGTTTTCAACAAAAATACATGCATACATGAATGAAATTTTCATATGTACAAATGAATTTATGTCTTACTGAGTTAAGAAGTTAAACCACTTCTTACCAAGCCACTTCCATGGAGATTTTTGTTGTTGAAAACTTCTTCTTGTGAAACATCTGTTCACACATCAATGATGGAATCTTTGGTTCCATTTGCACCAGTATTTTTATCCTCTTGCTTCAAATTCTTGGGATGATTGGTTGGATGCAATGTCCAAAATTTGGCAATGAAATTTCCCTTCTTCTAGCAATGTGTGCAAGTCTTTTTCATCTTCTATGCAAGTTTCCTTTGCTTCAATTGTTTCCTGTATGCCCTCATCCTCTTCCAACATTTTAAAACTTCATGGTTACATATACGACAATAGGAGCAACAACTCTTTCTCCCATTCACACATGAAAATTTTCCATGCTTAACATAAACATAATCAGCTTGACTATGGGAATAATTATACCTCAAATGTTGCTTTGCATGTCCACCTTTTTTACCTTCTTGAGGAGATGAACTTGAACAAAAATTCGCAAAGCTTTAAAAACAATTTTGCTGTAAATTCAAGCTCTTCTCCGCAGATTGTATCTCTTCTTCAAGTAGCCTCTTGTGAAAACAATCTTCAAGAGGGATTGTGCTTCAAGGGTTTCCTTGAGGTTCTTTGGGTAAGGAGAATGCTTTCAACCTTCTTCCTTATTGTCCTCTTATGAACTTATCTAGCAATAGCTCCCCTTCACCTCTATCAAAATCAAACTTGTAAGCATCAGTCAATTTTCAAATAGTTGAATTATTTGCACTGTTAAACACCTTTGAATCCAAACAAACAACCTAGTGCTCTGTCAGGAAAGCAACCTAGTGATCTATCAAGCAAGAAACCTAGTGTTATGTCAAGCAACCAAACTAGTGCTATGATACCAAATGATTTGAAATGGGTGGATAACTTGTTATGCTTTGCAAGAACCTCCCATTCAGTTAAACAAATTAACATCTAGCTTATAATTGACTGTGCGTAATTGAATTCTTGATTCAGGTGTATGTGTTTTTAATTGTTTTAAACCTTTATGTGTGAGGAATTAATTTTTTTTTTTTGCTGATATTAAGCATGTAAAACAACCATAAAGTGTAGCAAATAAGCATCAGCACATAAGAGAAATTTAATAAAGAAGTTCACCCGAATATCGTGGGCTACGTCTCCTTGAGCCCTTGTCAAATTAACTTGGCTATTTGGGATTATGATGGAAAATTTCTTTTACAAGTAACTACTCAACTCCAGTGGTTATTTGGACTGTACCATTGGGTTTAGAATACCATCATACCCCTGGAATGGTTGAAATCTCTTTGAAGATGAACCTAGGCTTCCTTTGACTTGACCTCTTCTATCGGTGCCCTTAAGCTTCCCTGAGCTTCTCTGTGGCATTAACTCCTTAAGAAATAATTTTCTATTCCTAAAAAATTTTCTAATATCTCCCGTACCTATCAGAAATCCAAAATAGACTGATCATTTGCCCAAAATGAGCTCTGCCTCCCCAATCTAGGCCTCCAACCCTTGTTGGCCGTTGGTTTCCAGAAACTTACCTGTGGCTTCTTCGGCTATATAAATCTCAAAATTACTCTGAAAATCCTTCCATTGGATTTAGAATGTCAAATATAGTCAGAATATACTATTCAATTGTAGAAAAAGGCCTCTGGCTGCTCCGGTTACACCTCCAACACCTGGTGGCACCCCTTGGCTCTAGGCTCACTAAAAAATGATTTGAAGCATATAGACCTTCATAAGTCCTCAAAAGCTTCTAAAAATCCTTCCATTGGATTCATAAGGCCTAAAATAGTCAGAATAGACTACTGGTTTGCTGAGAATAGTTACTGACTGCTCTGGATAGGCCTCATTCTCCTGCTGGCCCCTGGTGGCTCTTGGAACTTCTCTGAAGCATCTTGGCTTTCAGAAGTCCTCTAATGGATCTGAAAACCTCACCATTAGATCTATAATATCTGAAGCATCCAAAAATTACTATTGGTTTCTTGAGTAAGGCCTCTAGCTGCTCTGGCTAGGCCTCATTTTGTAGCTGGCTTCTGGTGGCCCTCGTGGCCCCTAGAACTTCTCTGTGGCTAAACCTCACTCAGAAGTCCTCTGATGGCTTTGAAACCCTCACCAATGAGTCTATAATGTCCAATAAATTCTAAATTGACTATTCAAACTCTTAGAATGGTCGAATCATGCTCAAGATAGAGCATAAACAATTTTGTCCAGTTACCCCTAAAAAAACTCCACTAAATGTGGAATACTTAAGTTAAATTGAAATAAAAAATAACATTATTTGCCAAAAATTAGGCGTGTTGTAATCTCCACCAGTTTAAACCATTTGAGAAACCATGGCAATAAATTTATGGTTAGGCGGTTGGACACATGTCCTTCCCCTCCGCAGTTATGGTGACAGTTGGCATGACTAAGGGCTTGAACCACAATAGAAGTGCTAACCCCAGTTGAAAGGGCAGTAACTACACAGAGGACTTAACTCTTTACACCTGGCATGTGACAAGTGTTGAGACTTAATCGTTGGCGAGGTTTTAAATGTTAGGTTAACAAACCATTGGTTGTTACTGTAGAAATAATGCCATGTGGTCGCTCCATGGGATGTTAGCGGTGGCTGCGGAGGTTTATATCAGCGCTTGGTCCCGAGGCTAAGGCCATATGGGGAGGGGCTGGCCCCTTCGCTCCCCCACTTACAACATATTTCAACATTAAATAGAACCGGAAAACCTTATATGTTACCAAACACTTGTATTATATGTGGTTATGATGCGAGCCTAGCGGGCAGGAGCTTTCGCGGTCACACCCGGCGGAGTCCCAAAAATTTGAACACACCGTTTAAGGGCCACGTGGCGGCCTCAGGGCTGGCCACATGGTGCCTTCCCATTGGCCCTTCCAAACTCCAACAATAAAAATTGTGACACTTGTCAACCTGCAATTCGCCTGAGAGGCATATTCCAGGGAATATTCCCTAGAATATTCCTTTTTTTAAAATTTTCGACAACCCAGTAAAACTTGGTCAGCTGTAGAAATTTGCAGTTTACTGGAATTTTCAAAACGTGACAACTTCTTCATATGGTGTTGGATTTTCGAACCGTACGTAGCACTGGAATCAGGAAGACGAGATTTTTCCGGTCACTCAGGTTTGACACACTTTTGAACACTTTGAAATTTGAGCTATCACTTAGGCCCTGATCCAAATCTGATCACTCCTCCCCATTAGGAATATTTTGGACCCAAAAATATTGATTATCTATTTAGTAAATGAGATTACAACACCCTCACATTTCCAGACTCCTTTCACTTTCCCTTGCTTGGCTTAGTGCCTTTGAGCACCAACTCAAAGGTAGTCAACACTTCCCCTCTTCGATGCTCTCTTCCTCCTGTCAAGGATTGTGTCTTCCTTGAGCTCAACCAAAAATTCCTGGTGAGAAATATTCAATAGAAGGTAGTTTAACATCATGTCCTTGATCATCGATCAAAGGTGGCTCAAACAAATTTATCTTTTCAACAGAAACACATGAATACATGACTGAAATTTGCATATGTACAAATGAATGTATGTGTGACTAAGTTAAGAAGTCAAACCACTTCTTACCAAGCTACTTCCATGGTGATTTTTGCTACTGAAAATATTCTTCTTGTGAAACATATGTTCTCACATCAATGATGGAATATTTGGTTCCATTTGTGCCGGTCTTTTTGTCCTCTTGCCTCAAATGCTTGGGATGATTGGTTGGATGTAATGTCCAACATTGGGCAATGAAATGTCCCTTCTTCTGGCAATGTATGAAATTCTTTTGCATCTTCTATGAAAGTTTCCTTCACTTCAATTGTTTCCTGTATGCCTTCATCCTCTTCCATCATTTTGAAACTTCATGGTTACACATACGGAAATAGGAACAACAACTCTTTCTTACATTCACGCATGTATATTTTCCATGCTTAACATAAACATAATAAACTTGTCTATGGGAAGAATTACACCTTAAATGTTGCTTTTCATTTCCATATTTTTAATCTTCTTAAGGAGATGAACTTGAAGAGGTTCCATCTTTCTTTTGTAGACCAACATCAGTGTTCATGTCTTGATATCTATCATGAATTTCTTTCTCACCATAAGCTGCATTCCCATTAACATCTTGCTGCAACATAGGCTTCAGACATTGGCATTCAACTTGAAAACAAACTTGACATGTTTGTGGGTGGGTAAAAAAAGTTCTTTTTGAATTTTTCTCAAAAGGCTTCATGGATGTAGAGTTTTTGCCATAAGATTGAACATAGCCTAGTCCAAAATTTTTAGGCCTTTCCTCAACCAAAATATGATCAATCATGCCTTGTGCATGCTTGCCTAAACCCTTGCCTTCATATACCATTTTTAACATCAACTTGGACCCTATACATCTAGTGTGATTTTCAAATGAGCCTACAAACCTATCTGAAGAGGAATTTGAAGACAAATTTGAGTGATTTACCTCTGCTTCACGCATGTGTTTGGTTAAGGCCTCTTGGGCATGATGGTGCTGCATCTCCATATCATGCATTATTTGAAGAAGTCCTTATTTCGCTTGCGTCATAGAAACCAATTGATTGTAGAAATTAGTATATACTAAGAATGCATAAATCCAAATTCCCATGATCTCACAATATTTAACTTCTTGCAAAATACAAAATCATTCCACTGTTAATCTTTTGCGGAAAATTAACTGCACACACATGTGAAGCATAATTAAAAAAATCGCACATAACACAGTTGTTTAACGGGAAATCCTGAAGCTGAAAACCCAAACTATCATATATTATGTATCATGGAGATCATGTAACAATCTCATACAAATATTAGTACATCAAGCTCTCAGTACAATCAATCGTCACACACTAATCAGGAAAAATCAGCAAATCCATGCACCGATCTTTGCCCTCCTACTAGCCTACCTCCACTGTGCAATCCCTGCTGAAGAATATCTCTGAATGAATTCGAATTACTCTTGACTTGACTGTGCAATCATTATTGGCAACTCCAATGTGTGTGTGATTAAATCAGTGCATCACTATATTCACAACAGATAGTCCATCTTGCCCTTTCACCTATCTCTCCACTGGGTCTCCACTGGAACTGACATGCAATGTAGTTAAATGTTGTATTGTTCAGTTGATTAATGAGTTAATATTTGTGAATTAATTAACTAATTAACTCACTCCATTCTCACTAGTGTATCATTCAGTGAGACTAGATACAACTAGCTCAACTGAGTCTAACTGAGTTAAACTGAATACAACTCCATGAACTACTCTTCCAACTCTGTCATAACTTTTCCACTTCAGTTCTAACTGAGTCCTCAATGCATGAACCACTAGTTTTCCTTGGGAATTATGTAATTCCCTCAACCTGCTGATTTGCCAAATCTGTGCACTGAAATTAAGTGCTCCAAGAGAATAAGTTGTTGTTTATTGTCAGATTATTATTAAGAGCTAATAATAATCGACACTTCTATTTTTAGATCGAAGAAATATAAATAGACTTCACCCAATATTATAAAAATATAATTTCATCTATTTTTCAAAATTGATCAACCATCCACAAATAGCATTCTGCAACTTCTGAAATATGATCACCATGTCTAAAAATAGACATAGTCTAAACATAGACTTGCGCCAAAAATAGCCTGTGGGCCACTTAGTGAAGGCGACTCTTTTCACTAAGCTCATCATCTTGTTGAATCTCAACACTCCCTCTCAACAAGATAGGGATTATCCTTCACCTCGATCCTACCTCTATGGTATTCAAATTTTCTCTTGGTGAGCGCCTTCGTTAGAATATCTGCATCCTGATCCTCCGTAGGAATGTACTGAAGCAACATGATCTTCCGCTACACACAATATCTGATATGATGATACCAGATATCAATATGTTTAGATATATCATGAAACACAAGATTAACCGAGAGTTTAATGCAACTTTTATTATCACAATGTATCACTATGGGATCTAAATGTGAACCAAAAAAACCGACCAGGATCTTCCTCATCCAAATAGCTTCACATGCAGCTTGACTTGTTGCCATGTATTCTTCTTCCACTGAACTGAGTGCCATGGATCTTTGTTTCCTACTGTACCAAGAAAATGCCATAGATCCAATATCAAAAATCCCTCCTGATGTGCTCTTTCTGTCTATTGGGCTTCCTGCCCAACCTGCATTCGTGAAGCCATGAAAATTCAACTCATCTGTCTGTCTATACCATAAACCATACTCAGATGTGCCCTTGAGATATCTCAAGACATTCTTGCCTGTCTTCCACAAGAGCTTGGTAGACTTTACCATCACTTGTGAAATCCAGTTCACCGCATAGCATATGTCCAGTCTTGTATTGACCAAATACATGAGCAAACCCACCAACTATTGATAAACAGTGGCATCTACTACCTCTGCCGATGTAGCATCCTCTTTCCTCCAATTTCCTGGAAGAGGAGTATCAATAGGCTTTCAGCCTTGCATGTGAAACTTCTCCAGTATCTCTCAGGCATAATTTCCTTGAGACACAAACAGTTCACCCTCCCGCTGCCATATTTCCAATCCAAGGAAATAATGAAGGAGGCCCAAATCCTTCATCTCAAACTCCTTTGCAAGATCTGCCTTGCATGAGTGTATCAACTTCTCATCAACCATTAGTATTAAATCATCAACATAAAGAAAAAATATTAAAATCTTACCCTCCACCATAATTTGATACAGGTTTGCATCCGCCTCACTCTTGGTGAAGCCAAGTCCAGTGAAATAGTTGTCGATCCGAGTGTACCAAGCACGTGGTGCTTGTTTCAGCCCATACAACGCTCTTTTGAGACTGCACACATGCGACTCGCTACTGAAGATCTCAAATCCTTTAGGCTTCTCAATGTACACCTCTTCCTCAATGATCCCATTAAGGAACGCAATCTTCACATCCATCTGATGAATGTGACAACCCATATGCACTGGGAGAGCAAGGATGGTCCGTATGGAAGAATACTGTGTGACAGGTGCAAAGGTTTCTTCATATTCAATCCCCTCGATCTATGAGAGGCCTCGGGAAACAAATATTTCCTTATACTTCTCGATGCTCCCATCAGCAGCTTGCTTTACCTTGTAGATCCATCTTGATCCTACAACTGATATCCCCACCAGCCTTGGAACAATCTCCCAAGCATTGTTTCTGACAAGGGAGTCATACTCCTCCACCATGACATCTACCCATGTGGGCTCCTGCACTACTTATTCAAAAGAAGATGGCTCTGTCACGATACACTTGCTCATAAGAGCCATGTATCCAGTAAATCAGTCAGGTGGCTATCTCTGTCTGGGCTGTGATGTAGGCACTCCTACATTCTGTGCTACATCAAGCTTCAGTCTCTCAGCTTCTGTGGTACACTTTCTGCCTTGTCTGATGTTTGGTTCTACATGTGTGGACTCCTCCACTCCATGAATCTCCTCCTATGGCTAATCCACAACTAGAGGCTCATATTTGGGAACAAGAAGTTCCTCCTCTGCATGAAAGTGTAGCTCCCTCTCAAGCGACAACTTCATGGCTTTCACCTCATTGAATTTATATCCCATCGCACCACAGTCATCCGACTGTCTGGAAAATACACATGATAATTATGGGGTGTTTCTGTGTACACCACAAATATCACAATTTCTATAGTTGGCTCCAACTTCTTCCTGGCTTCCTTTGTCACATGAATTTAAACAGATGAGCCAAAAATCTTCCAATGAGAAATATCAGGCTTCTTACCAATAAAAGCTTCTTTGGGTGTACTCATGCCAAGTAATCTATGAGGACAATGGTTTTGCACATAGACCGTAGTGTTGCATGCTTCTGCCCACAAGTGCATCAGTAGGCCCTAGTCATCCAGCATCGCTCATGCAACACCCATGATCGTTTTTTTCTTCCTCTCAGAGACCCCATTCTGCTGTGGGTTATGAGGCACTATGAGTTCTCTTCGAATTCCTTCTTTGCTATAGAAGTCTTTGAATTTTTCCGAGATGTATTCACCACCAATATCGCTCCGTAGAGCTTTCACTTGATTCCCCAACTCCTTCTCCACCAATGCTTTGAACTCACAGAACTTTGAGAACGTTTCACTCTTATTTTGCATGAAGAAGATCCAACATCTACGAGAATAATCATCAACAAATATAACATTATACCTATGTTTTGCTGTTGAAGAAATCGAGAAAGGTCCATACACGTCTGTGTGAATTCTCTTTAGGATCACCGAAGCACGGTTCTCCTTCTCATGAAAGGTGGTATTCACAAACTTACCCATAGTACATCCCTTGCACTAATATAACTGCACAAGAGTACCCTTGGGAAGTCCAGTAGAAATCTGCTGTGAAATATTCAAAGCGCCATGGTGAAGATGACCCAATATCCTATGCCATAATTCGCCCTCATCCTGGCTCACCACTTCTTCTTCTTTGCCCACCATTGCAGCGCAGCCATCTACCTCCAGCTTTTAGAGATTATTAATTTGAACCCCTATATTCTTTTTTTGACTTTTTGTTTTATGTCGAAGGAAGGCTTTTCCATCACTGAAAACAACATCATAACCTTTGTCTTCCAGGATTGTGACCAAGACCAAGTTCTTCTTCAAACCTGGAACATGCATAACATCCTTCAACAAGAATGGATTACTGGACTCCCTCTCAAAGGTAATGGTCCCAATGCCAGTCCAAATGTACCAACCATCGTTGCCCATCTCTATATGCATATGGAGGTCCTTCTCCTCCAAGTCACTAAACAACTCCTTGTCTCTCGTCATATGGAAAGACGCACCACTATTAAGATACCACACCAATCTCATTGCGCTTGAAACCAAGCATGAGATCAAAGAGAAATCAAGTTCAAATTACGAGGCTAAGGCCTCTCCAGCTGCATCTCCAATAGCCTTCTTGTTCTTCTTCCTCTGTGGCCAGTTAGTGGCGAAATGCCCATGTTTGTGACAGTGAAAACACTTCACCTTGGAAAAATCCTGCTTCTTGCCTTTAGCATCGAATTTTGAAGGAAATTTTTTCCCCATCCCTTTCCTTTCTTTGGCAGCCAAAGCGAAATTTTCTTCATCTTCATTCTTCGATGAAGAGCCATCCCTGGTACCCCGCCTTATCTCCTCCTACATAAGATCCGACCAAAGTCGCTCCCATCCCAACAGTTTCTCCCATCCATTGATAGAGTCTTCGTAGCTATGCCAAATCTTCGAAAGCCTAAGGAGAGCCAAGCTCACCAAGTCTTCATCATCAATAGTGACCCCCACACTTCCCATTTCATCCTTGCAGTGGAAAAACTTCGTGAGATATTTTGGAATACTGTCACCCTTCTCCATTTTTATTTTTCTGAGCTTGTCTTTAAGCGCCAACTTCCTCTGGTCGCTTCTGCTTTGGAAAAAATCTGTCAAATCCTTCCACATTAAGAATGTAGTGGATTTCCCGTGAAGGCTAGACATATTATGGTCCTTCACATCTTCCAACATAATTCTTCTTTTCTTTGCTGTCTTCTTTTGCCATGTGTTAAGTAATGCAGCATCGCTAGATCCCGGCTTAGGAACATCGCTATCGATGAACTCCTTCAATCCATTATCCTCCAGCACCGCCTCCATCCTATTCTTCTAGGCTATGTAATTCGAGCTCCCATCAAGGGCATACTCCAATCACAACCCATTGAAAGACATTTCAATTTATACTCAACTTTTGCACCAAGAATCTTCTGTAGCAAATTTGAATTTTCCACCAGCACAAACTCACCAATTCTTCACAATTGAAATCTTCAAGAATTAACAATGCTCTGATAACATGTAGAAATTAGTATACATTAAGCATGCAAACATCCAGATTCCCCTTATCTCACAATATTTAACTTCTTGCAAAATACATAATCATTCCACTGTTAATCTTTTGCAGAAAATTAATTGCACACACATGTGAAGCATAAATAAAAACAATCGCACATAACACAGTTGTATAATGGGAAAGCCTGAAGCTGAAAACCCAGAATATCATATATTTTTTATCATGGATATCATGTAACAATCTCATACAAAGCTTAGTACATCAAGCTCTGAGTACAATCAATCGTCACACACTAATCAGGAAAAATCTGCAAATCCATGCACCGATCCTTGCCCTCCTGCTAGCCTGCCTCCAGTGTGCAATCCCTACTGAATGAATGTGGGAAATCCAAAATGAACCCATGCATTATGAAAGAATAAATAATCAGTTTGTTCAGCTGTAATTTTCTTTTTAAATGGAATCAAAATACACATTTTTATGAACCTATCCACAACTACAAAAGGATAATAATTATTCCATTTTGACATAAAAAAGACTTCCAACAAAGTTTGTAGAAAAATTCTCCCATGGACGAGAAGCTATTAGAAGTGGTGTATACAATCCTAAATTTCCATTGCTAGGTTTATTGACATCACATAATAAGAAACCCCTAATTAAACGTGACACACTTTCAAGCATATGAGGCCAATAACAATACCTCTTTAGATGTGCCACCTTCTTACTTACACCGAAATGACTAGCAATAAGAGAAGTATGTGCCTCTCTTATGATGTTGACTCTTTCTCCCTGCGAAATACAAATCTTACCAATATGGTACAAAAGGTTATCATGCATGTGATAATTCAATTCCTCTACTTGGTTCCCTTGACTTAAAGTTGCATATACATCTTGAAAATCACTATCTAAAGCATATTGTTCAACATAGTTATCATGAAAAACATAATTATGCTTAGTAATAGTAGCAACACTAACAATAGGCCTAGAAAGCATGTCAACAAATTTATTGTAGATACCTTTATTATGCCTTATCACTAAGTGGAATTGTTGAAGAAAACCCATCCATCAAAAGTGCCTTGATTGCTGCAAATTTATTTGCAATTGCAAGTATTTCAATGGTTGATGATCAATGTGAATGATTGTTTCCTTACCCATCAAGTAATGTTTCCAATTTTTCACACTTTCCACCAATGTATACAACTCCTTGTCATATGTAGGATAATTAATCACTGCACCATTAAAAGTTTTCAAATGAAAACAGATGGGCTTGCCATGTTGCATGACGACCGCACCCATGGAATAATCACTAGCATCAGTCTAAATCTCAAGTGACTGTCTCAAGTCTGGAAGTGCAAGTATTGGGATGAACTTATATTTTCATTCAATGCATTAAATTCCTTTTTCTATTTATCTCCCACTAGAATACCTGCTTAACACTTGTCAATGCATGCAATGGAGCTATGATAAAAGAGAATTTAGTGTTGAATTTTTCAACAAGAAATAGTGAAATTGGTAACCAGAAAGGAAAAAATATGCACACACACTGGTGTGGGATTCTAGTCACACATTGGTGAGGAATTCAGTTACACATTAGTGCTAAATGTGTGTACCTAATTTATTTTTTCCTTAAATAAATTAGACAATAAATTGTAATTTCATCTCATAACAACTTGTATCAGTTAACTAAGTCATGATGACTAAGTTAGCTCAAGAATTTCGAGTTGAGGGTCTAAGATGAGGCATCTAGAGTGATTCTAATATTTTGGGGTTCCAGTTGCAGTTAATGCATTAGTGGGGTGTGAGTGTAATTAGTTAACTAAAATTAATTGAGTTAAAATTAGTTTAACTAGTTTAACTAAGTGATGAGCTAGTGATAGGTCTAGTGAATTAAATTAGATTTAATTCACATTAATGATAAATCAAATAAATTATGATTCAATATTAATAACTAAATGCATGTCAGTTCTGAGGAAGAACCAATTAAGAACGAGGTTAAAGGGAAGATAAATATCAATTGTATTATTAGCAGATTTACCGGGTGCAATTATAAATTCATGAGAAGGCCATGATGGATTTCACAATCAAGGAAGGTTGAATTTTTTATTTAATAGGGGTTTATTTTCCTAGGGATTGCGTGAGCAAGGTTGAGCTTAGTAGAGGCTGAGAATTGGCTAAGTGTTTGTCAAATTTTCCTAAGCACTGCAAGTCAGTTTTGAGCAGGATCAGAGTGAGACAGTGAGGAGAGTGTGAGATTTTATCAGTGTGAAAGCATTTTATTGTTTCATGATTCTTTGACTTTGTACAATATATGATATAAGGGTTTTGAGCAGTTGAATTCCCTACGAATATGTTGTGTTGTGTGATTGATTTACCTCTTTCTCTTACTTGCATGTGATTGAGCGATCGTGTTTTATATTCCACAAATATAGTAGAAGGATTCAGTATCTTGTTTTAGTATATCACAAGATCAGATTAAATCCATTGGTATAGAGTTTCTATATAATTTATACATTTAGCAATAAAATTCCTCCAATATTGGGCTACTCCCAAAACTATTCTTACATCCATAACTGTTTTGGGCTTTGGCCAATTCAAAATGACATCAACCTTGGAGGGATCTATTTTCAATTCACCTCCTCCAACAATATGACCCAAATACACTAAATAAGTTTTTCCAAACTCACACCTTGACATCTTTAAAAACAACTATTCTTTCTTCAAGAAATCAAGTACCTTTTTGACATGCATGACATGTTTTTCATGAGATTTACTAAAAATCAAGATGTCATCTAAGTAGACTATCAAAAACTCATATAGAAATGGCCTGAATACATAATTCATCACATGGATAAAGGTATTCGGAGCATTATGAAGACCAAAAGTCATAACAATCCATTCAACAAACCTTGTTTTGTTTTGAATGTTGTCTTCCATATATCACCTTCAACAATTCTAATTTGATTATGTAGGTTTTAAACCTGTACATAAATTATCTGTAAACGAATCTTAAAACATAAAATAAACAATAGCGACAGAATAAAAAATAAAACAGATATACACAAATATTTTCCCCTGGATCCCAAATCAGGACTACTAACTTGATTTTCCATTATGTTCCTTTTAGTGTTACAACTCATATACATACATGCCGAAGCATTCATAAACCCTAATCCATTAACCCTGTATTAGAACATAACCATAGTTCCATTGATCAGATCTACAAAATACCAGGGGCCGAAAACCATCATGCCCCAAAACCATGTGCAAACCCATGCACAAAACCATGGGCGGGTCTGCCCACTGAAAAATAGGGTCTAATTTTTTTTTCCCAGGGTGCTGCCCCGGACCCCAACAGGGGGGCTGCCTCCCCCTTGTTGCGTCGAGCACAATGTACATGGGGAACTATCACCCTCCCTGTGACCCCCTCACACCCCCCCCCGCGTGCGACTAATCGTGGAAATAATATAACACAGACCCAACATATTATAGCCACTCCTTAAGTCCAAGTTAGTGAAATACTTTTCATGTTTCAATTGATCAAGTAAATCATCAATTATAGGAAGTGGGTAATGGTTCTTCACCGTAATTTTGTTCAATGCACAAAATTCCACACACATGTGCCATGCTAAATACTTATTTGGCACAAAAAAAATAGGTGAAACACATGGCAAATTACTTGGATTGATGATCCATTTTTCCAACAACTCTCGAATTTTATTTGTAATTTCCGCACTTTCCATCATTGACATCTTGTACATGCCAATGTTAGGAAGAGGACAATCTTGCTGCAATTGTATTTCATGTTGGATTCCTCTCTTGGGAGACAATACTTTTGGTTCCTGAAACATCTCATCACATTGGTTAACAACCTCAACCAAATCATATTTTAATCTTAAATCACAACCTTGGAAAGCTTCATTTTCAACATCATTATTTTGCTTGACCATTAGAAGCACACAATTATTGCTAGAGTTAATGAGTCTCTTCATTTGCTTGACATTTAAATGTGAAAGATTTAGTTTCTGTCGATGTCCTTTAACAATGTACTCTATGCCATCTTTGAACAAGTGATATTTTTTTTCATGGCGATGGAAACTAGCTTTTCCATCATACAAATATAGGCTTCCCAAAAAAATTCCAGAAATATAAAGTGGAACTACATCAAGTTCAGCTTCATCATGAAAGTTTGTTGTAATTGAAAATTTAAATGTGCATTTCCTCGTAACTTGTAAGTTTTCATTCTTTCATATCCAACCTAAAGGATAAGGTCTTGGATGAGGAATGGTATCTAAGTTTAATTTCTTGACGAAGTTGTCAGAAATCAGATTTTCTTGTGAACCACTATTAAAGAGTGTATCAATTTTGGTGTGCTTTGAAATAACTCGAATATGGAAAAGTTCAATTCTAGTTTTCTCATCTTGAGTATCATTAGGACAACTTGAAGAGCTAGTTCTTGCTATGTCCTTACCTTTCATCCCATTTTTTTGATCTTTGTTTCATCTCTTGAATTAGAGCCAAGACCATGCTGTGTAGTTGCAGTTGTTTTTTGCTTCCCTTTGTTGTTAAACTTCTTTGGTTTAATCTCAGGATGAAGTTTCCAATAATGAGCTTCATCATGACCCCCTTTGGAGCAATGTTTTCATGTTATTTTTTCTCCTTCCTTTTTGACAGATGCATTTTTATTTCCTTTCCCTTTGAACTTACTCTTTCCCTTGTTCCACTTGTGAATGGCTTCTTTCTACCCTCTTGTATAATGTTTTCCCCTCTTGCTTCAAGATGTGTTGCCTGAACACAAAAATCATCTAAACTTGTAGGATTAAAAATAAGGATAGTATGCATTAAATAACTATGTAAACCCCTAATATATTTCAAATATGTCTTGTGAATTCAAGTCTACACCTAATATCAAGCACCTTCTTCTAAATTCTTGAGTGTAGATTTTCACACTTTGACCCTTTAGTTTTATAAAATTATTCCAATCCATAATCGCCTTTTGCATATAAGTTAATGGATAAAATAGCCCTCTAAGTGCAACAATAAAATCTATCCAATAGCTTGAGACCTTACCATATTTTTTCATATCCTCTTGTGTTTTGGCTTCCCACCAAATCAAAGCAGCACTTTCCAACCTCAATGAAGCCATCTGCATATTTTTTTCATCATATTTTATTTTATGTATCCTGCAATAAACTTCAAGTTGATGAACCCAATTATCAAGTCTTTCAACATTCACTTCACCATTATACATAGGGAGTTCAAATTTGATGTCAATTTTTAGTAAGGGAGTTTTACCATGCACCCTTGGGATATGTGGAGGTGTTTGAGTAACAGTGGTTGTGGAAGAGGAAGAGGATGAAGGTGAAGATGGAGGTGAAGATGATGGTGGAGAAGAGGGTGGTTTTTCACCATTTCATTTTGAAGGCTTATCATCATCTCCTCATTTTCCTCTAGAAGAACCCTCTCAAAGAAATATTTTCTAAAAGTATTTTCTATATTTTACATGTTATCAAATCCTCCTTCATGAGACATGCTGCTGAAGCTTCAACTGCAATTTGAGGAAGAATTTGTGGTGGAGATTGTGGAAAATTTTCTGATCTCCTTGTCCTTGAACTAACTTGAGGACTTGAAACAACAATTTTTCCTTCTCCTTTATTGAGCTTCAACCTTGTAAGAATCACATATACTTGCAAATAATTAAATCCTCACAACAATAAGAAAACCAAAGCTCTGATACCAAACTTGTTCTATATGAGATCTTAATGAAATTGTGCTTGAGGGTTTGTAAATTGGAAGTGATTAGATTGAGATTTAATGTTAATTTAAAAAAAAATAAAGCATGAAAATAAAATTTGAAATATCCATAAACAATAGAGAAATGCACAATAATAATAACCACAACACAAAAAATGATGAAGGAGTTCACCCCTTCTAGGCTACGTCTCCTTGGTCCAGTTTCCAATGGCCTGACCCTGTTTCACTATGTTCAAAATGGTGAGTGAATACATTTACAATGCTCATATGGCTTCAAAACCTGTTCCATCAGCTTCAGAATATCCAAATATTCCCGTCTAGCTCCTTTATGATCCGAAATTGGTAAAAAAATGAAGAAGTTATGAGCCTCACTATTTTTCCTGCTAACCGCACCACAATTTCCCCAAAATCCTGACTGGTCCTACAATTTCTCCCTTATTTTGGTTAACTCGGTGAAAATTTTCTGTAATTTTGGGCAAAATTGTTGGAGCATCAAAACACCCAATAACACCTAAATTCTGAAATTTTGAACCATATGTATTGGCACATTATTAATCTTTAAAAAAAAAAAAATTTGGCGGTCATAATAACCATTGGCGATTAGAGGCCATAACAGTCACATTGGAGTGGTTTCGTGGTAGGTTGGGCGGCTGTTAGTACTCTGCGTCCACAGTCCTCATGGATTTTCATATGGTGTACAATAAGGGGGGGCTAAGGCTAAGCCCTGGCCCCTTACCCGAACCTCCGAAATACATAACATTTAAATAAGGTTTATGCCCATTATATTAACAAGTAGCAATGGTGGTTCAATGGTGAAGTCGTTTTGTTGTTAGAACGATGGTCATGGTTTTGAATCCAGCGGAGGGTAGTTTGACCTTCAACCTATTTTGGTGGCCCCCATGCTACCAAGTGGCAGTCTCCGGTTGGGCCACGTTGCAGCATGTGGTTGGCCACCTACCAACCAATCATAATTCACCAAACCATAAAAAATAAAAATTGGACAAGTGGCATACCAGGATTTTTCCACCATGCACAATCACCCTTTGACCAATCAACCATGCCCAATCAGTTATATGGACTGTTGACTAGGAAACTTGCACATTTTTTTCCAAAATTTACTTGTTTGGGAAAACAAACAGAACATGTTTCTGGGAGCTTACAGTGTTGGTTTTCTACAAAACGATTTGTTCCGGACTCATAACGATGAGAACTACACGAGCATTCAGGTTGCAAAACATTCCAAAAAATTTCATTTTTGAGCATAATTTTGAGCTCCTGATGACTGATGCAACTTCTAAGTGTTATGGTAGAATAATTTCTTATGCGGATAAAATCAATATCTCTATATTTCCAATAAAATCTAGTAAAAAACATCGAAGGATTGCTACTTTTCCTTAGCCTATAAGTGAAACATGAAACATGTAGTACATGAAGAATCACTTACCTATTAGCAATGTTCTTGTAGAAGTCCTTTCAGTGTTTTCCATAACCAACTTTTCCTCAATGCCTTAAAGTCTTTCCCAATGCTTTCCACAAATTCTCCATGATACTCCAAAAGAGATCTACATAGACAAAAACATTCAAAGGGATACAAAAATATCGCATATAAAATGAAAGGTAAATGAAATCCCTAACTTAACATACAACATATAGTTGAATCAATATTCAATTATAAACCATGCAAGTGATAAAGGAATCTCGAAAATAACATCAACATAGATGCAATTAGCAAATAACAATTAATTTGTATTAAATTCAAAGGAGAACAAGCTTATAACTTGGTTTCATTGATGTCACAAGCCTCTTCTGATGGTCTCCATTCCTTCCCTTGATGACAAGCTCTTCAGACCCAAAATCAGCAACATAAGTTTACAAATCCAATTCTCCTCCATTCCTCTAGTCCTATTCTCAATTTAGAGGCATGAGGAAGAGGTTTCTAGATCCTCTTCTCAAGGGATATGATGCTTAAGAGGAGGATATTAGTTCCATGAACCAAGGGATGAGGCACATGTATGTAGTGGTTCTAGGTTTTTAATTTGGATAATATTCCTCCATCAAAACTTCTAGAATTTTCTTTTTAATTTTTACTTGCATGAACATAATTGCACAATTTGTAGTGGAAGAGAGTGCGCAGAATTGTGTAGGAAACAATCGTAAAAATTGCACATGTGTAGGTAATGGTTAGGAAAATTGCGTAGATTCTCAAAAATGGTTTTTAAGTAGTGCAACCGAAAATTATTTTTGTCCCTGGTATTGTTTTACTTCAAGCTTCATAGGTGATTCACTTGAGACACTCATCAAATGGCAAGAGATTCGAATCGATAATCACGGTGAAAAAATTTAGTGTAACATTTCCCCCCTATAGTGAAAATCCATAAAACATGTTTGATGACTAAAGCACTTTGTCCTATCAAAAGTCCAAATCAGAGACCAATTGATTGAAGACCTGAAACACAAAATTAATGATTACCATATCATGGTTTCATATAAACATCACTAAGGTATGTGTTACACAACATTTTGTCACTGTCCCTGCAATTCCCAACTCGCACATTGGAGGGTTGTTTCTGTGGCCAATATGCAGTCTCATGCTTTGCAAATACCATCCTTGCATCCCTTTTGATGAAAGAAACATTCTTCTTGTTGAAATTTCGCTAAGAAGAGCTGTGAAAATCCCTATTTTTGCCTTGGCGCGAGTAGCCCGTTACATCCTCGTGCCAACCAGGAATATTAACACTAAGCCCATGCCACTTGGCGCTTTGTTCTAGTTAGACACCTGCACCAAGATGTTTATGGAATTTAAAAAAAAAATAGAGGCAGAGGTTCCATTCTAACCACCTCGGGGATGAGTCATTGGGAGTGTTTGAACTGAAACAACCACGAACTCCTTCCTTTAGTTAGTAGTTTCCACCTCCCTTGGAACTCTCCTAAAGGATAGGACTCCCTCCCACCTTTGTAGGGATCCCAACCTCCTCTCTTTCCTCTATATAAGAAACTATCTCCTTTGGTAGAAGCTAGCTGAACACATTATAGAAAAATATTTGAATGATTGAATAGCTGAACTAGAGAATTATACTATAGCTACACTGTTAGAGGAGATAGAGTTAGAAATATTGTGTTGAGAGAGCTCGAGTTGATGACTTCTAAGAGAGCTTGAGTCCAAATTCCCTGACTGACATTTGAGACGCGTTTCATCTGAACCCGGAGGAGATCATGACGTCAAAGCATTGGTTGTACTCTTCCTTCTACTCATTAATATACATGACTACTGTTTGGTTCCACTATTGTGTTATCATTTTTATTTGATACGATATGTCTAGCCATATTTGACTGGCTAATAGTTGTGAGTGAAACTACTCTGCCATATGTTGTTCTTGTTCTTTGTCTGATGTGCAGGTATCTGAGCGTGACAGCAAAGGGATCGTGACTTGCCAAGGCAGGAGCGAGAGACCACTACTCCTTCCATAACATCAACAGCGTTGGATTCAAGGTAGGTCAATCTACCATGTCTTTTGTTTATTCATTAACTAGGAAGCAACACTTTAGCGTGTCCTTTTGTTACTAGACCCACCCTAGGGCTAGAGGGATTGTCTTTGTCTGCAGAGAGGATTTACCTTCATAACAAATTGGTGAATCCACTAGGGATCAGTGCGAGTTTGTCATGTGATCTTGTTGGGCCAGTTTCCATTATTGGTTTAGTTATCTATCCTTTTTCTGGTTTGTTTGCTAAGTTTCCATTCTTTGTTCAGCTTCAGAGAGTCAAGGTTGACTTCTTCTCATTAGGTTAGGGTTTTTCCTCTTTTTCCCATAGGTTTCCAGCTTGGCGCATTTTTTTTCTAGACAGTCGTGCCGATTGGCATGTGTTGCTCTTTTAGCACTTGTGCCAACCTCTGTATGGTGTGGATTACAGCCTTACAGTCACGCCCATCCCTGTAGGTTATGGTTTGACCTCCCTAATGCATTTTTTGATCATTTTTTATTGCCTCTGAGTTATTTTTGAGTGTGTTTAAGCCTTTGGAAACTGTGTTGACTACTGTAGACTTGTTTCCCTTAGTTGTTTGTCTATTTTCTTGTCGGTGTCGGTTAATACCTTAGGGTTTCTAGGTGTTCTTGCACACTGAGCCTTTTGATCGGGAACAAGTCTCCTTGATTGTTATCAGTCTTGTTTTTGGTTTTGAGACTGAGTTTTCTTGATCCTTTTGTTTTGCTGATTGAATGGTTTTTTATTTTTTTGATTAGTCCTTCTTCTTCAATACTTTGAGCATCGATTACTTTTCTTGTTTGGGTCATTTTGAGAACTCTCTTTCTTGATTGAAAGTTTGCTTCATTAGCTTGCATGTTTTTGTGTCTGTTTCACTTTGGTTGAGTAATTCAATTTCAAAAATTTACATTCGCAAAACTAAAACTAGTGTTTATTTTGTTTTTCATTGAATTAGTACAATGTGTGCTTCATTTCATTGAAAAAATCAAAAAATATCTTTGCACTCTTTTGTTGCATTGAAAATGAAACGTTCCTTTACATAAACTAGCATTTCTCAATCTAGGAAGGAATTTCATTTTCGCTTGACTGCATTAGAGGCATTAGAAGTTTCTTTGCATATTTTTCTTGCTTTCTTGCTTAAAAGATTTATGTCCTTCTTCCAGCTAGCATTCATCGAATTGAAATGATATTCGTTTGCATATAGCTTGCATTTAGGAATTTGAGCTTGACATTCGATAGGGCCTGAAATTGAAACATAATTCAAGATTAACTTTAAAATTTATCCAATGAACCTAAGGCAACATTGGAATCTAACGAAACATTTCTAGTGGTCTAGGCTAGAGACGTGTTCTGGTGTCTTAAAACCTAGTAGCTGTCTTTCGCCTTTTAGCTTCAGACAGCACTAGTATGGACTTGTGCTCCCCGTACCATCGCGTATATAAAGGGAGACCCCTCTAGGTTGCAATCCTTTATCCATAGGAAGTTGAGTCTGCTTCCTTATAACCGTGATATAGCGAACAAAGCATTTGGGAAGATTACCTGCACGTACGTTATGTCCTTGGTCATTTCTGTTTCATTTGATCACCAAGGTGTATATGGTAGTTCACAGAAACCTGGTATACTGTCTTGCTTAGAATCCATGAGAAGTCATTTCGATATTTTCGTGACTCTTTAAATAAATAAAATATCATCAAGAACTTGTCCTTTCACGCTTGTTTCAAATTGAAATTGACTAGAGTCATCTTTTTCCCGTTTCTTGACTCTTAAAACATGAAACAATAGATTTTGGTTTCAGTGTTATAAAATTAATCACCTATGATTACATGCCCATTAAATTTTGTTACTTGGTATGATTGATTTCCTTGGTTCTTGGTTTTGGTACTTTCGATTGGTTATCTCTTTTCCTTCCTGTTCTGATCTACAGTCAAAGTGGCGGAACATCCAGTTTCATCATCCTCACTACCTTCTAGTGGTGACTCCTTTTCGGACGCTTCTTTCTAAACTCCTCAATCCCCTAGATCTGTCGAGTTCTCGCAGCCCATTCTACCATCTATCCAGCCCCTTGCTACTCGATCTCCGCTTGACGAGCCAGTTGAGTTCAATTGGCCTCCTTCAAGTGCTTGGTCTGGTTTTGGGGAAGAATGGAAATTTCCTTCTCTTACGTTTGGATCACCTTTTGTTGCTGCTACGGTACCTCCTAGTCCCCGTAGTATTTTTGAAGATCTTACGGAAGACTCAGATATGGATTCCTCCAGTCCTATTGGCAATGACGGAATGCCTATATCCACAGGAGAATATCAACTCTTTCCTGAAGATCTTTCTCATGCATCTATCCAATATTCTTCACCTTCGGTGTCACTTCCGGCTGGTTATAGGTCTCTAAGTCAGATTATGTCTGGTGTTGCGTCCATTGCACAATCCAGCATAGTAACTCCTCCTCGGAGTTCGGTCCAATCTTCGTCAGTACCGTTACTTTCAGCATCAAATACGTTGATTACGGTTAAATCTGTTCCAGTCCAACCTACAGTCTGTGTGGCTTCTAGTTTAGTTTCCACTACCCCTGTGATTCCTAGTGGTTTCACTTTTGAAGAATATCTGTTAGCTTTTCAATAGCAGAATTATCAGGGTTCTCAACAGTCTCAGGCTCCTAGAGATCCTTGTTTTCATCATTATGATGCTATTGGTAATCCCATATATATATATCCACACCATTATGATGAGCGTGGGAATCCAGTTTATATGCCTCCTATAGATCCTTATTAGGTCGCTTATGATCCTTATCAGTCTGTTACTCATTTGGGACCTACTTTGCCTGTGCAACCCTCTATCTTACAAGGACAACCCTCTCAGGGACAACCTGTAGCTCAGCAGGGCCCTGATTTTGGTCCACAGGGACAACCATACGGTCCACAAGGCCAAAATTTACAAGGAAAACCTTTGGTGCAACATGGACAACCCTCTGGTCTCTCGTGTCAACCTCTGGTTCAACCAAGATCATCTTTTGGTCCTGGGGGGTAAGTTTATCAATGACAAGGACAATCCTATGGTTCGTCTCTAGGTCAACCTGGTCATCAGGGACATCTTGGACCATCTCAACCATCAGGCCAACCTTTACCACAAAGTAAACCTGGTGGCCCTCAACAACCGGTTCAAACTATCTCAACAACCGTTGCAACCTGCCCACCAGCAGATTACTTCGTTTCCGCAGCCAGTTTTACCTATTTATCCTGCTCAGCAGCCTTCTCAACCTGCTCCGCAAGGTCAACCTGTGCAACCGCAGGGTGATTATCACCCTCAAGTTTCCTATCAACCAGTATGTAATGCACCCCAAATTTCGTACCCTCAAAATCAACCAGTATATAGTGCACCTCAGATTTCGTACACTCAAAATCAACCTGCGTATTAGCAACCTCAAAGTCATACCTACATTCCGCAGTAAAATCCTTATGCTACTCAGCAAGGACCTCAGTGGTCTGCTTCGAATCAATATCCTGGTCCTCAATCCCAGTATCAACCGAATTATCTTGTTTTTAATCCCTATGATCCGAATCCTTCGGGACATAATATATGGGGATAGAATCTTGTTTAGAATGGGTGGAATGTACATACAGGTCCTTATCAAAGACCTTTGATGAATTTAAATGCTTAGTTACCCTTTCTTTCTATGTTGGAATTACCCAATGTGTCGAAGTTGACAAATGATCCTATTCTTCATAATCCATATTGGCCTCTGGTTCTGACCAATATTCCTGGTGATTGTCCTAAATTTGAAGGTAAACCTGGTGAAGACCCCTAAATGCATGTGATGACTTACCTTTTATGGTATTCTTCTAATTCTTGGGTTAACGATTCTATTCGTCTTCATCTTTCCCAGAAAACTCTTACTAGTGCCACTGCAAAGTGGTACATTGAGTTGTCTCGGGGAGTTTTCCAAGGTTTCAATTCTTTGTCCATGGCATTCCTTATACATTTTCAGTTACCGATCCACTATGAGACTGGGACACATATCCTCACTTCATTGAAATAGGACTGAGCTACTCATATCTCGGATCATATTCATGAGTGGCGGTGTCGTCGTCACATGATCAAATTTGAGATACCTGATCAGCTTCTGACTCATTGGTTCACTACTTCCTTTGTCAATCAAATTTCCAAAGATATTGCTATGGGGGCATGTGTAACCAAGGAACAAGCCATTGCTTACGCCTAGTACCTTGATCTCGTGTTTTCTCAGTCTGGTGCATTGTATGATATCTTGTCTGATGCTCCTCGACTTGGAACCTCTAAACCGCCGACGACTCCATCCGTTGATGGTATTATTGGTTCTGTATCATAGACTTCTAAGAAGTCTCCTTCATCTAACTCTCAAAAGTAGAAGTCTACTTCTTCCAATAATGTAGCTTCTTAGTCAAACTCAAATTATGGCATACCCACATAAGTGAATGTTGTTCAGGCCAATCCTACAGATAACACTTCCAAAGGTAAGAAGAAGAGTAAAGGTAAAGCCAAAGCCGATACTCCGAAACAGGATTCTCCAAAACCTCGTTCTGCTGATAGTTCTCAACGTAAACCGAAGTATCCTTATTTGATTTGTGATGATGAGCACTTCATCAAGGACTATCCTTGACGGTCTAAAGTGAGTTGATTGCTCAAAGTCACCCAAGGAGCTCTGACTGTTCTTAAGTAACCTTTCCCTCAGTAGACTCAGATAGTAAAGCACCCTCAATCATCTGCTCCATCTGGTTCACAAGTGTTCATGATGAACAGTTCTGCACCCGTTTCTATTACTACTCGATCGAAAGATTATTCTAGTTTGTGTTAGACAGCAGGGAAAGAGATCGTTGATGGTCCTCCTCCCCTTCCTATTTCTGGTCCTCTTTAGATTGAATGGCCTAACACTAAATCCGTTGTGCGACCACCTTCAAAAGGTGTGCTCTAGAAGTCTTTGTACAATCTTGACGCCCGTGTCGCTTAGCATTACAGTATTGTTGAATATTTGGCTCAAGCACCATCCACAATTTCTGCATTAGAGGTACTTCAGATTTGTCCTTCACAATAGAAAGCTTTTCTATCTGCAATAGGTGGGATGATCCTGCCGATACTAGTTTTCTCGCTTTCGATTTAGAGAATTTCGTCCCGCGACTCCCACACCAAATTGCGCTCATCATTCAAGTTGGTATTAATGGTTTGAATATTCACCAAGCTATTGTGGATGAGGGTGCATATACTTGTGTTATGTCATCTACTTGTTGGAAATCCATTGGTTCTCCAGCTCTTACTTCATCACCCAATTCCCTTGAAGCATTTGATGGAAGAGAATCTAAACCTCTTGGTGTTCTCGCCAGTTTACCGATTACATTATAAGGGAAGATAGTCAATGTAGAGGTCGAAGTTGTTAATGCAAAACTCAATTATAATCTTCTCCTCGGATGTATTTTGACTCACACCATGATGTGCGTTTTGTCCACTCTCTTTCATGTTTTGAAGTTTCCGCACGAAGGAAATATTATTACTGTTGATCAATTGTCTTTTTTCACTTCTTCTTCTGAGAAAAACGTTTAGTACATGGACAAGATTCCTACTCCTTACGAGAGTGTAGGTCTAGGCATTTTCAAGGATCCTGCCCTCATGGGTGTTTTTCCTCTTCCACCACCAAATAATGTTCAGGTCAACATGATTTCTAGAACCGATGACCCCTGGGTTATCCATTCTCCTTAACAAATAGATTCATTCGGCGATTTGATGCCTTTGAGTCCAATGAAATTGATTATTGTGAACTCATTGCTGCATCGGGTTCTGATCCTGATTCTGCTCCTTCGAGCGTAAACCTTGACATCTATTATCAATCCCCTTGGCTTGGTGATTTTAATTCACTCGATCCTTTGAAATAAGTTTTTTCTTCTGATGAAGCTATCGTGGAAACCCTGTCTCTCGACGATCTATCATGGGATGATGGTCATCATCATTCCTCATTTCTCCCAAGTCTTGGGGCCATGTCTACCTGTCTTGACCATTTTTACTCTCAGGTTCCTTCTCCTCCACTTCAAACAACTGTTCTGGTCCATGATGTTTTTTCGGAAGGTAACTTGAGTAACATTACTTAGACGATGCCTATCGACATTTCCATTAAACCGGGAATCATCGAGAACATCCATATTGGGGTTACTTGCTCTTCGGATGAGGTGCAAGTCTATACTATACTTTTTCATAAATTTTGTGATGTTTTTGGTGGTCCTATGAAGAAATGCCTGGTATTGATCCTAGCATAGTGGTACATGAGATTCCTACTTACCCTGGTTCAAAACCTGTTCGTCAGCATCTTCGTCTGGTGCATCCTAGAAAAGCCACTGCCATTAAGGCTGAAGAGGAAAATCTTCTCAAAGTTGGTTTCATTTATCCAATTCCATTGACAGAATGGGTCTCTAATATTGTTCCTGTAGACAAGAAATAGGGCACTATTCATGTCTGTGTTGACTATCGTGATATCAATTGAGCTTGTCCTAAGGATAATCATCCTACTCCTTTCATCGATCAAATCATTGACGATTGTGCCTGGAGGGAGATTTTTTCCCTTATGTATGGTTTTTTGGGTTATAATCAGATCAATATTCTCCCGACTGATCAACACAAGACTGCCTTTATCTATCCTTGGGGTATCTTTTCCTATAAGAAAATTCCCTTTGGTTTGAAGAATGTCGGGGCCACATTTCAGCATGCAATGTCTTATGCCTTTCATGATATTCGTCACATCATTCAACCTTATCTGGATGACCTTCTAGCTCATTTAGCTAAGCATAGAGACCATCCTGACCATCTTCGGTAGATTTTTCTTTGTTGTAGACACTATAGCATTCGGCTTAATACACACAAATGTGTCTTCTGTGTTGATTTTTGTAGACTCTTAGGGTTTATCGTTTCCAAATATGGAATTCGCTTGGATCCTCTCAAGGTTAAGGCTATTATCAATCTCCCCTCTCCTTCCTCATTACATCAGTTGCAAAGTTTACAAGGGAAAGCGAATTTTCTTCGCCGTTTTATACCTAACTATGCTGAAGTAGCTAAAGGATTTACACGATTGTTAAAGCAAGGCGTTCCTTTTTACTGGGATGAGATCGCTCAAAAATATTTTGATGCATTGAAAACATTGTTGGTCAATGCTCCTCTCCTCTGCCCTCCAGATTATCATTGTGATTTTTCCCTTTATTTGGCTGCCACTTTCAGCATGATTGCCATGGTTTTGGTACAAGACGATGATGATGGTCATGAGCATTTTATTTATTACTTGTCTTGTAACCTTATCTACACTGAAACATTTTATGCTTATGTCGATAAGTTAGCGTTGGTCGTTGTTCAAGTTGTTCAATGTTTTCGTCATTATATTCTTTTGCATACAGTGACAGTAATTTCTGAGTGCAACCCCATGATCTACATATTGTCTCGACAATTGCTAGGGGGAAATACTAAAATTGGATTTTTATCCTCCAAGAGTTTGATTTGGAATTTACGGATGCCAAATCTAAGAAGTCATTGGTCTTAATTGATTTACTTTGTTCTCTCCCTTCTGAATCCACTCCTTCTCGTTCTGAGGACTTCATTCCAGACGATTCGCTTTTCTTGATTAACACCCTCAATCCTTGGTACGGTGATATCATCGTTTATCTCCAAACTTCATCTTTTATATATGAGTTGACGAAGGATGCCCACCGACACATCCACCATCAGTCGCAATCTTATCGTATGGTTGGAGATACTCTCTATCGTATTAGAGTCGATTCCATACTTCGGCGATGTTTGACTCTCGAGGAAGCTGAGAAAGCTCTAAATAATTATCACAGTGGCACCTATGGTGGTCACATGTCTGGTTATGCTACTGCACAAAATATTCTTCGTGCAGGTTATTTTGGCCTTCTATTTTCAAAGATTGTATTATCGCAGTTCGTAAATGCCATGATTTCCAAATTTATCAACGCAAGTTGCGTGCGCCACCCATTCCTCTTCATCCTATCATTACCATTGGTCCCTTTGCGAAATGGGACATCGGTTTATGACGTGTAACCCTCACTCGGCCGGGGGGCATGCTTATATTATCGTAGTCGTGGAATACTTCACCAAATGGGCCGAAGCAATGCCTACACTTGCCACTGACGGTAAGACAGCTGCTCAGTTCATATTCAATCATATTATTGCTAGGTTTGGTGTCCCTCAAGCCATCGTTACCGATCATGGTTCCCATTTTCGGCATTATATGGTGGCGGAGTTGACTTCTAAGTTGGGTCTGTGTCACGACAGCTCAACGCCATACTACCCTCAAGCCAATGGCTAGGTTGAAGCTGTGAACAAATTTCTTGTCACAATGCTTTAACGTATGATTGGGATCCACAAATCAAATTGGCATCTCATGTTATTTTCAATTCTTTAGGCATTCTGAACCTCAGTGAAGAACGCAACTGGGTTCATTCCTTTTTAGTTGGTTTATGGCCTGGAAGCTACTCTCCTGATTGAATGTGAAATACCTTCACTCAAGTTGGTTGTTGAATTATTTCCAAATACTTTGCCAAAATAAGAGTGTCTCCTTTATTTAGAAAGACTTGATGAAACCCGCCGCTTTGCTGCTCTCATTATTGAAGCACAGAAAAAGCGGGTCAAAGCTCATTTTGATCAATCAGTTTCCCCTCGTTCTTTCGTTGAAGGAGATCTCATCCTCTTGTATGACCAAGCTCGTGATAAGCTTGGGGCAGGAAAATTTCAACCTATGTGGCATGGACCCTACATCATCAAACATGTGTTGCAGAATGGGGCCTATGAGCTAATTGACTACGAAGGTCATCCTCTTGAACAACCCAGAAATGGGTTGTATCTCAAAAAATATTATGCATGAGTCATTCATGCGTAATAGATGTACATAGGTGTTGTTTTCATTTTTGTACATGTTTTTGGTTTGGTGTGCTTTGTGAGCATTTTCCTTCTTATTGGGTCTTTCTTATTGTGCAGATGTCTATTACCCCTTATGTCAGTTTCGTGGATGGTGCTTCCCGTAGTACCAGGAATTTGTCTTCGGCAACCTGGGTAATTTATGATCTTGTTGGTGAGTTGATAGATCTACAAGGTATTTGTCTAGGGATAACTACAAACAATGTCACTGAATATAGCGTTGTCATTGAGCTATTAACCGAGGCAATCAACCTCAGCATACGCGCATTTCTTGTAAATATAGATTCATAGCTTGTTTTTCTACAACTCAATAATCATTATTCAGTTAGAAATCCACACATTCTAAGATTTTATTTACGTGTTCGTTTGTTGGAAAGACATTTTGATTTTATTACCTATCAACATAATCCTAGATGAATGAACACATTAACTGATACAGTGGCTAACATTGTATTAGATAGAAATTTGCATCATTTATAAAAGATTCATCATATGTAAGAGATCCATGTAAGGAAATAGATGTATATATATATATATCGCATGTTTGCAACTGTGTGCATAATAACGTCAAAATATATATGTATGTTTCTATTACATCCTGAGACAACATGTCTCACAAAATATACAGATAAAATAAAATCTAGGTGTCTAATTAGCATGGTGCTCGTGATAACATGTCACGACCCATACTAGCCGCCTCAGCAAGTGGTGAATTCGGCTGGGCACCCCTACGGTATGTCTCTAGTAGGCATGAGGAACATCATTAAAACGTGCATAATATGGGACTCCTCGTGTGATCCCCTCCAGGTTGCACACTATCTCATCTTCCTCGTTGCCCTCGCCTTGAGGGTCGAAATTGTGAGGGATTTGCCTCACTATCGGTGACATGCCGGCAGGTATGTCTGGGCTAACATCTGCATCACATGGATTTAATGTCAGAACATGCATAAATAAATAAAAAAATCATAATGCTCATAAAACCTAAAAAATGATTCTCACCCAAATCTTCAACCCAATATTCTCCCTCTGGGAGTGGGAGGTCCAGATCATCAGTAAATTCTGTACCAGATTAGGGCCAGTCCTCCACGAAAATCAGTTGTTGACGGATCCAATCAAATAATTCTGGCCTCCAGGACATCTATTGGCCGCCCCCTGCCCTTGGCATCAGATCTGCCCATCGAGCCATCCATGGCTATCTCACTAGTGGTGTCGGGACTATGACCTCCTGTCGCTGAAAAATGGGTAATCGTTCCAAGAAGAACGATAGCAGAATAGATCCATAACCAACTTGTTTCAGTTTTGTCTTCTTGCATTGGCTTAGTTGGCGCTTCATGTTTATGGTCACGGCCTCTGCTCAGGTGTAGATGGTCGGTTCCATGCAGTCTACAGCAAGAAGCAACTATGTCTTTGTTGCTTCGTGCGGTGCTTGTGATCCCGTAGCCTGTGTGATGGTATGCATTACCACACATAGTGTCAAATCTGGGATAGTTTGTATATCAACTTTCCCACTACCTAATCCCTTCCGTGCTCCACGACATACCCTATATATCACCATGGTCATGTTTTCCATGTAGGTCCGGGTGCCGGTTAAGAGTGGTGTTGCACCTCTCCGTGATAATCATGTGATGAAGTACACGTCAGAAACATCAATCTCAAGTTCTTGATCCCGTAGGATGAACTTCTCTTGATATTCGTCCCATATACTGATCAGATACTGTAGTAATTATGGTTGGGCTCGGAGATATGGTGTTAGGAAGAATTTTTTTCAAACCACAGTTTCTGAGGGCTTCCATAACTCCCTCATTTTCCATGGCCAGCTCATTTTCTTCACTATGTTCCCATTCTTTCCATTCAATGACCATTTTTCCTCTTTCTACCTAAAAACACACACACACATGAGCTGTATTAGACAATTTTAACCCTTAAATCTGTAAAAAATTGGGGTATTTGACGCATATTTTTTACTAGAAATGGTTTGCATCATTGGCGCGCCCTAGTGTTAAAAATCGGGCAGTTGGCGCGACTCCGTGCCTGAAACCCACGCCAACCGCGAAGCCATAAATTTTACATTTCCTCCCCCAAAATTTGAAATTGATAATTGCAGGAAACAAGAAATGACTTAAAATGATGAGAGGGATCTCAACTGTTACCTAGAATTGACGGATTTGCGATTGATCTACTGGATTGGCCACTATCGTTGCCGCAAGATTGCACAGTGAAATGGGAAACTATTGCTCCACAAGAGGTAAAAAGTGAAAAGTAATAATTTTTACCATTTTTGGCATTTTATAACTTTTTCACAACCCTAATTAGGTTTTAAGACATGTTTTTCGATTATTTTATTATATTATTTTTGAGAAATGGGTTTTACACATGTCTATTGTGCAGCAACAGGTTTTTTATGCGACAATGATGAAGTAACGAGTTATATTTTATACTTTTTCAGACTTGGTAAAAACATGAAAAGGTCACTACTGGAGTCACCTTTCAGCTTTTTTCTGACTCTCTAAAATTGAAAAGATTGTCGAGATTCTTGTCATTTTGAACTCGTTAAATGGGTATGAAACGATATCTACCCAGGATATGTTTAACCATTTTTCGGGCTGGGATGGATTATTTACGAAAAAGGAATACCTTAGCCTATTGCGACTAAGAGGTTCTCTCAGACACAGTTTTCTACCTTTTCAGATCTATGAGACTACTTACGAAAAGGGACTGCTGAAGTTTTCTTTTCTGCCTTCTTTTCAAACTCTCTAAACATGAAAAGATGTTGAGTTCTCCCTTTGTTAGACTCATTAAACTCTGATGACATTGGACTTCGTCACCATGACGTTATTTCGAGTTCCTCCTTCCTAGGGCTCGTAAAATGTACTAGGTCAGATTTGTCCAAAGGAAAAACTTATAGTACAAGCATATGATATCCCCTTCAAGCTTGTTTTAAAAAATAATTGGGGTACTCACCAAATATGGTGGGGGGAAATGGAACCAAGTTTTAGTTATGTTGGCAATATGTCGCTCTTGAACATGGCACTTGTCTGCATTCGTGTCGGGTTGGGGACATCTCATTTCATCATTTTTGCCTTCATGGGTTTGGGTAATCTCTTTTGACCTCTCATATGCTCTTTTCCACATCATCATGACCTCATATCCTTTGATGTAAAATACTACCAAATCTAGTGTCATGGTGTTGATATGTTCAAGAGAAGTTTGCCTCTGCAGTTTTCAACCTTCCTCTGATCTCCTGTTGGTCCTGATCCACTTTCATCATGTTCCTCTGTCTAGTGTTGATGATGTGGGAAACACTATGGCCCTCCTTCGACCAAGTCACTTCATGTCTACTTCAGCTCATTATCCAGGAATTTGATCTAGAGACTCCCTTCTGGTATCTTAGAGCCTGCATGCCTCAATGGCAGGTTTCCCGTATTCAACGCAAGGTTCACATCATTGGCCTTCGATCGAGAGATTCTGCAGATGTTCGACGTCAGATCAAATTTCACATTCTGTAGATTGTACCTTTTGTACCTTGAGGGCCATCATCATCGTTGGTGGTTTCTCTCGTGTTTGTTAAGAACTTTCATCATTGGTTGGTAATCAGATGATTTTCCTACATGTTCGACTTCAACTCATACATTCGCATGCTCGAAATTGTACTTGTTCAGGTTGAGATGGAGCACAAGACCCTGGGTTTTGTCTAATAAACTCTAGGCTGTAGATTTTTGTGGATTATTATGACTTATTACACGAATCTCTTGATTGGATGGCTGCAACCATACTTGAGTCTATTCATTGATCCTTCCTGCTGGATGGCTGTGTCCATACCACAGATTTTAGTTTTTATATATTCTATTATGGATGGCTGCACCCATGCCACATGATTCATGTATCACAGATATTAGTTGTATTTGTAATTGTAGGTCTTCCGACAATGGTTTTTGGTTCGAATGCGTTCTCATAAAGAATTTCACCCCTCCCTCTCTCTCGAACTTCATACTTTAGGGGGCATCTGTTACACAACATTTTTCACTGTCCTTGCAATTCCCAACTCGCACATTGGAGGATCGTTTCTGTGGCCAATATGTAGTGTCGTGCTTTTCAAATACCATCCTTGCATCCCTTTTGATGAAAGCAACATTCTTCTTGTTGACATTTCCCTAAGCAGAGCTGTGAAAATCCCTATTTTTGCCTTGCCGCAAGTAGCCCGTTACATCCTTGTGCCGACCAGGAAATTTAACACTAAGCCCGCACCACTTGGTGCTCTGTTCCATTTAGACACCCGCGCCAAGATTTTTACGAAATGTTTTTTAAAAATAGAGGCAGAGGTTCCATTCCAACCACCTTGGGGATGAGTCATTGGGAGTGGTTGAACTGAAACAACCATGGACTCCTAAAGGATAGGACTCCCTCCCACCTTTGTAGGGATCCCAACCTCCTCTCTTTCCTCTATATAAGAAACTATCTCCTTTGGTAGAAGCTAGCTGAACACATTATAGAAAAATAGCTGAACGACTGAATAGCTGAATTAGAGAATTATACTATAGCTAAGCTGGTAGAGGAGATAGAGTTAGAAAGATTTTGTTGAGAGAGCTCGAGTCGATGAATTCTAAGAGAGCTTGAGTCTGAATTCCCTGAACGATATTTAAAACACATTTCGTCTGAACTTCGCTGGAGGAGATCATGACGTCAAAGCATCGATTGTACTCTTCCTTCTACTCATTAATATACATGACTACTGTTTGGTTCCACTATTGTGTTATGATGTTTATTTGATACGATATGTTTAGCCCTATTTTATTGGGTAATAGTTGTGAGTGAAACTACTCTTCCATATGTTGTTCTTGTTCTTTTTCTAATCTGCAGGTATCTGAGCGTGATAGCGAATGGATCATGACTTGCCAAGGCAGGAGCGAGAGACCGCTACTCCTTCTGTAACATCGACATTGTTGGATTCAAGGTAGGTCAATCTACCATGTCTTTTTTTCATTCATTAAATAGTAAGCAACACTTTAGCATTTCCTTTTGTTACTAGAGCCACCCTAGGGCTAGAGGGATCGTCTCTATCTGCAGAGAGGATTTACCTTCATAACAGTATGCATTCCCATACTCAGAGTACAAGTATCTCAAAGAATCAATATGGAAATACATCTGAATATCCATGTCAACAGAAGACACAATATGAACACAACCATAAAAATGGATTTATCTGCACAATCACCATTACAAAACTCCATGCAGCCTAGATGGATGAAACTAGATTAAGGGACTTGATATCCATCTCTATCAATCCACAATATGAATCTAACCATGCGAGTGAATGTATTGAAGCCGAACATGGTAGAAACCACTTGATTACCAGTCAATGATGTGAACCGTTAACAAGTGTGAGAGAAACCACAAATAATGACAATGTCCTCAAGGCACTTCCAGTACAATTTATGAAGTGTGTAAATATTTCTTGAAGTTGAACACTCATAGAATCATTTGATCGAAGGTCAATGATGAGGATATTTCATCGAAGGTTTGAAACCTGCCATTATGGCATGCATGCTTCAAGGTACTGAAGAAGGTTTCTAGATCAAATTCCTAGATAATGAGTTGAATTTGATAGGAAGAGATCCATCACAGGAGGGCCTATGACACAAAACTCAAGTCAATTTTTGAAGAACAAGTTTTGAATGATTTAGGACTGACTCACAGATGGCCGACACAATTGAAGGTTACAAATTACAAGGTAATTTTGACTGAGGTTGGAATTCTCTTGAACATATCGGCAATACAACACTTTGAATTGGAAACATTTGAATCAATGATAATACCCAAAAATAACTAAATACTTTCAATGAGGTTTGATTAGCTTTAAGAAAAATGGATTTCCCAACCCAGACACAAAGGTGACAGAGTGTCATGTTTAGGAGAGACATACTACTTTTAATGGAATACAAAAACAAATGTTTCTTCCAAATTTCCCTCCACTATTACTTGAAAGTACCTATTTATGTTTGCTCAAGCTTGAAGATTATAACATATGCTTGCCCTGTAAGCATATCCTTCGAATGATTCGTTTAGATTATTTTTAATGAACCCTAGGAAGGAGTTGTTCAATTTCGTCATGATGGATGAGTCTTGTGCTGCTTATGTTTTACGTGTCCATTGAAGGAAAAAATCTATGTCCTTTTCATGTTTAAGTAGTTTGAAAATACACAAAAAGAAAACTCATTCAATTATTTCAATGTAAATTTTAACGATCCCAGAGAAAGTAAAACTCAGTTTTTTTCAGTTTTAGGGAGTTAGGAGAAAACCATAAGTAAACTCCAAAATGTCCCTTTTCATAAATTTAGTCTCTCAAGCCTAAAAAAGGGTAAAATAATGTAGGAGAGAACTATTTTTACCATGATTATTCAAAGTATACCTCTTTCGTAAATACCACATGATCCGAAAAAGGGGTAAGCTTATATCAAGAAGATTGTTTTCATTTTCTTTAACGAGTTCGAAACAAACAAGCATACTTAGCAATGTTTTCATATTTGAGGAGTAATAAAAAAGCTTAAGGTAACTCCAGGGTTTCGCCTTTTTGTAAGTTTTAACGAGTTTGAAAGTGATAAAAGCGTATTCATATGGCTAAATTTCAATTTAATTTATGAGTAGGAAAATATTGAAATAACTTAACATTTTCACGTTTTTTACAAGAATGAAAGATAACAAAAGAAGCTTGAGATTTTCATGAGTTTAATGGGTTTGAAAATAATAACCGAAATGGACTCGAGATAGGTTTCATTTTTATATAAGATTGAAATAGACAAAGACTATGTTTGAGGGTGGTTTCATTTTTACACAAGCTTGAAACATAGGAAAACTATGCTTGAGATAGGTTTGTTTCGTTTTTACACAAGATTGAAACAGACAAAAAACTGTGCTTGACATACTTTTCAATGCCCCCCAAGCATAACTTGCAAGGGAACATGCCCCTCGAGCATCATTTCATTCACCTAAGTAGACTACTAGTTACTAATATTTGGATGGAATGAAGGTTCATTTACAATATCAAATGAAAGACTCGAATTAACATTTACGAGATCTAGTCAAAGACTCAACTAAATTAGGGGAGGATTTGTTTCATTTTCAATGAGCTTGACATAGGAAAAGAACTATGCTCATAGTGACCTATTTCAATTTTTAACGAGGTTGAAAAAGTAAAAGATCCATCCTCATGGGAACCTAATTCATTTTTTAATGAGGTTGAAATAGTAAAAGAACCATTCTCATAGTTACTTGATCGAGGCTTCCATATAGAAGGAACACATGCCAAGGGACACACCTCTATCATGGCTTTCAAGTGGTCTTCATCAGATGGAAGAAATTTTCTCTGGAAGGAACACATGTCAAGGGAATCAATAGGGATAAAACATCACATCCAAATACCCCCATAGGGTTCACCATGTAAATTACCAGATCTAAGTCAAAATAATTCATGAAAATAGTGAGAGGATCACTTACATCGGTAGCTGAAAACATGGGACTGGTTGTCACATAATTAACCCATGGTGGGGTGGATACCACTTCCATATAAGTAACATTAAGGGATTTTATATGGCTGGTAGTCAAATCAAGACAAACATAAAAAACTTATTTAATAGTCACAATGTTTCCATTATGAGGGAAACACATCACTCGAAAGAGTGTGGACACGACAAATTTCATGGAATAGACATAGTCTCACCCAAGGAGAAAATTGAAATCCAAGGGGACTTGGACTGCCATAAGATCAATACAGATAGTTTAACTTCCATAGTAATAGATAACTTAGGAAGGATCCCTAAAGTTTCACTAATGGTTATGATAAAAGCTAATAGATTATGTGTAATACACACACAATGAGGGGAACACAAATATTTCCAAGAAGTTGAGGATAAAATACTAACAAAATAACCTTCATCTACATTTGTGTGATGCACATTTTTACCATGAGTTTTCACAATTATTTGGAAATGGTTGGAAAAAGGAACACACGGTTATGTTAGTCTACTCTAATCAAAGGAAATCACCTCAGTACTTGGAGGGGGTTATATGGAAACCGTTTAAATTCCCCCATGTGTAGAAGAATCTGAAGTAACAAGAAGAACATGAGCAATATTTATTTCACTCTCTATAGAGAAAGTGGGATCGACCGAAGATGGAATTGACTCAAACACTTGATCAAACAACGGTTCATCAACCTGAGTGATATGGGTTTCACTCTCCAATGGAAGAGTGGGATTGATTGTACCTAGATTTAGATCAATCACTATGTCAATTGATTATAGATTGGGAGAAAAATTACGGTAACTAGTTGTAAGTTGTTGCTATAAAAAAGCAAGTTTTTCCAACAATTTTGAGGCTTCATCCATATGAGGGAAAAGGTGACTATGATGAATCCATTTGAATAACCTACTAGGAAACATAACTGTTGGAGCAGGGTCCTCCAACTGCTGCAAACTGGGACAATTTCGAGTATTTTGTATAATTTTGGCATATTTTGGTCTAGCACAGGGGTTTTGGGGTGGGTCAAAGCCCCAAAAGCATTGTAATGGGTCAAAGGGTAGACCTAGAGTCTGCAAACCACGGTTTATGAACCATAGGAAAGTTTATGCTAGCTTGTTATAAATAGAAGGAAAATTTTAGTTGTAAGAGGGAGGAATGAATAGAGATTGATGCTAAGTTCGAACTGATAGATCTAGCTAGGGTTGTTGGGGAAGGACTCCTGCTGCTATGTGCATGGAGATTCTATGTCCTGCTATGTGCATAGATTGGGTTTTGGGGTATTGTAAGAAGGATCTGAGGATTAATGAATGTGGAAGTATTGTTGAATATATGAATATGTTGGAATTATTGTTAATGCAAGTCTGTCATATCTGACTAGTTGATGCATACTACTATGTTGATGATTTACGCTATGAAAGAAACTGTGTTATCTGTTTATGCTGTGAACTAAATCTGTTCTGTTCTAATTTATGCAATAATCACTATAATAGCTGCATTATTGTTATATGCGTACATGATCTGTTGATTTCCATGAATATCATTGCTATTGCGCACGTGGATGCGAAGGAAATCTGTAGATCTAGGCACTGTGATATAATATCTAGTCAGCATAAGATTGAATGCAACTCTGATTTACTTGCCTACCCTCTCCCAGGGTGCAAAAACCTGGTTCCAACACCCACCCATACTACTTTGCGTGAGACTTTAGCCTGCGCAAGAAGGTCACTGCCAAAAGGGCCATTAGTATAGGTGTTTGTTGGCAAACCTTGAACCTACGAACCTGGCTCAGGACCCCTCAAGCCAACAAATGGTTCCGTTGCTGGGACCAGAAATTTTTTTAGAGATGGATCGGGTAATGCCAAGGACATACTAGAAACCTGAAAGCAAAGAAACTAATGAATGGTTCCAATAGCAAGTTTAGGAATTCGCAGTGAAATAAAACCGCAGTAAGAGGTTGACCACCGAGGAGTGGAAAAATAAGTATATTTTCACGGAGATCAACAAGACCTTCTTTGTAAAAATTGTGATCGAGCTCCAGGAGTGGCTCACAAGGTTGGTCGAATTTCAGAAGTGTTGGAAGGATGAACGGGTCACGCAGTGGATCCCCGAATTGATCTAACAGTTAGAGAAGACTGATAACACCATCACTCGCACAATGGACCAGTGGGTGGACATTGTGCTAGGAGGGTTCATGACAGAATTTTCCATCGATCAGTTCGTATCATACTCTAAAGTAGAGTGAAGATTATTCAAGGGTTTCTGGGGTAAGTTTCTAAAGACCTTACCATTGTTGAGTAAGATATTACTGTGCGAAAAGAGTATCTTGTGTAGTCACACTGAGTGAATGACCACTGATCTAGATGGAAGTACAACACGAAGTGGAAAATACTATCAGGCCAACCTAGAAGGAGATAGATCTGTCTACAGCCCAATAAGAGAAGCAGTTGCGTATAATACTCTCGGCACACCATTTTCGAACCAGCATAGGAGTAAGAATTCGCCTACACCTCCACCACCACTAGAATACGACATGACTGCACACATGAAGTTGCCGACTTTTAAGGGTGTGGGGGATGAAGACATGGATCAGTTTTGGTTTGTCGCAGGATTGGTATGGATTGCACAGAATGAAGCTAGTGATGCGGTGAAGTGAGTACAACTATCCCTTTTCTTTGAAGGGAGAGCATTGGACTGGTACATGGGATACATCAGCCAACATGTGAACGTAACCATTGAGGAGATTAAGAATGCTTTGAAGAAATAATTCAAGAAGCCTAAGTCCTACACTCAAATGGTGGTTGATCTAAAATATTTCAAGAAATGGCCTTCTAAGTCTGTGTGGGAGGCCGATAAACAACTGAAGAAGGTGATTATAGAAGGAGGATTTCAATATGATGACAGAAAACATACATAATGGTTCATTGCTATGCTGCTGCCTCACCTGCGCGTACTTATCGGTCATCAAACGTTCGAATCACAGGAGAAATCCTTGGAGGGTGCTATGAAGTTAGAAGTCGTGCCTTGAGACGAGACCCAGCTAGGCGTCCAATAGATCCAAGGACAGCTAGAAGCAATGCACATGGAGATCCAAAACCTCCGAAAAGAGCGAAGAGCAGAGGCTAGCCCTGAAAGGTGGTGTATACAGTGCAGGGTGAATGGGCACACCAAGGATAACTGCCCTTTGTTATCAGATTATATGCAGGATAGGGGACCTAGCCCGTTGTGCCCAAGAGAAATTTCAGGGCCAAGTGGGCTAGCATTGTGGTGCGATGATTGTCGTGTTGCAGGGCTGCACAACACGAACCATTGCCCCTTCCTTTCTGCGTATGTCCCAGAGGTAAAATAGTAATGGTGCAAGTTCTATAGATCGGTAGCACATGACGAACAAAACTGCCGGACCTATGATTTGATGATTGATCGTGGAATATTATATAGGGTACAATCAGACCCTGCGTCGCCAAGGTCCTCCGTAGGCATAGGTGGCTCCCCAGCCAAGGACAGGGGGGGAGACTGAGGTGGAAGCGAAGGTCGGGGATGGGGACAGCTAATCTGTTATAACTGTGGAGAGGTCGGGCACTTTGTGAGAGACTGTTTGAATCCTACAAGGTAGTCCTGCCAGTACTACAGACAGCTGGATCATGCAATTGAAGACTATCCAATCTTGATAGCAAAAATGCAAGAGAAGTAGCCAACACCTACGCAGAATATGCATAGGGTTAAGGCTGAGCTGCAAGACAAAGATCCGAGCATAAATGTCGTAACGCACAGTGGAATAGCCACCGGAGGACTTGGGGAGAAGGCTGCGACTGAATCTCTGATCCGACAAGATGTTATCAAACAAGAGGGTTTGGACCTAAGCAAGGAAAAAGAAACATTTATTGGAGCTCGAAAAGACTTTTCTAAGGCAGAGGCACCTACTTCTCAGACACCTGCAAACCTTAAGGCGGACGAGGAGTTCAAGCCCTTTTTACAGGCATGTATGAAGCTGCTGTGCAACCCAACAACTGTAGAGAATATTCAAGAATTAATAGATAGCTGCGCAGCATGACCTAGCCTACCTCCGAAAATCAGGGATGTGCACAAACTATACAGATATAAGAAACACACTAGTAGGGAGATGCGGTTAACTGCACAAATCAGTGATTATGAGAAGGATCAGGTTATTTTGGACGTGGGGTCAGATGTGAATGTATTACCTAAACAGACTTGGTAGAAAATGGGAGAACCTAAGTTGGAATGGTCCACTATCCAGCTATGCATGGCTAATTAGAAAAAGATTATACCCTTGGGAAGACTATCGAAAATCGTGGTGGATATCGTGGGAGTAAAGGCCAAGGTAGAATTTGAGGTAATTGAGATCGTAGAAGATGTGAACCCCTATCCTCTGCTCCTAGGCTTGGATTGGGCCATTGATATGGGAGGTATCATTAACTTGAAGAAGAGAAGCATTGTGTTTGAAAATAAAGGTACAAGGGTCATGGTGCCATTAGATCTTGCGGAAGGCGAATGATACACTGAGTTAGTGCATGACGAAGAGGATGTGGATCATATTTATAAGCTGATTGCACGGGACAAAGACTAGATCAACCCCATGGCTGATGGTGTACTATGCTGGGAAAAGGACAGTGAATGTTTCTCTGACTCCGATGGGGAGATAGAGAACTAGAAAAATCGGTTACATGATGTCTCTGCACTGTGATGCCTTCAGGTCACAAGGGACTTCTGCTGCATTTCCTCATAGGTGAGAGACCTACCCTATTTTGATGGTTTTGGTAATATTAAGAAATTTTTACGAGCATTTGAAGCTGAGGTTCCAAGAGGACGAAGGCTAGGGGCCCTTAATCTCGCCATGTGTAAGACACCTGCGCGGTGGTGGGAAACACATAAGGAAGCATTCTAGGACTGGGAAAAGTGTCAAGATATGATGGTCCTACGATTTGAACAGCCCGATCACATGCAAGTCCAAACATACATTGGCCCCGAAGACCCGCGCAAGTATCTGTTCGCATGGATGGAGAAATGGTGTGACAAGACTAGAGAAGAATGGGTTCATATGTTTATTCATGCCTTGGGACCACTTCCCACCGCATGGTATTTAGATGCGGAGCTACACTAGCATACCTGCCATTGGGAGACATTGAAAGATGAATTTCTGGGGACATTTGTATTAGTAGGTGGCACGGAGGCGCTCCACGGAGCTCTGCAAGACATTGACACTAAAGCATAGGGTGAATCGCACCTGTATGTTGCACCTGAAGGGCCCACATGGGAAATGCAGGTAGCAAGCATGGTCAACTACTGCCGTCTAGTCCCTAAAGTAGGTAAGGATGATCCACAAGCTACTTCTGACTCAGAGTTGGACGAGATGTGCACAGCTACCAGACCACTCAAGCTGCAAACGGGTAGCATTACAGCACACCCTACGTTGACTAAGAGTGGGGATGCGGATACAGGAAGCGAAGTTATCATGACTCCTACAATAAGGGAAAAAATGTGAGCAGTCCTCGGTCACGCAGGTTACTATAGGGGGTTCGTTTGAAAATATGCATTGATCACAACACCTAGGCGGAACTTTCTCATAAAAGATGTCTGGTTTTGTTGGGATGACGCATGTCAGGCGAGCAAGTCTCAGGTTTTGAAGCACTTAGGGAACAAGCTTGTGTTGGGGGAGGATGTGGCACAGGCAGCACAAGTGTTTAACCTAAGTATAACAAAGGTGCGAAAACTAGCCATTGGTACAATAACGTCTGGTAAAAAGAAAAAGTTACCATTGAAAGGAGCGGGCTGCTGGCATTTAATGGGGTGAATCTTGGGGCTTTTTTACCATTTACATGCTGGGAAGTTCTAGGTGAAGTATACCCTACCGTTGGACAACTCCAGGCACTATAAAAAGGGCAGAATAGCTCAGACAAGGGTTCCATATTACTTGCATAGCTTGCCTCAAACGAACTTAAGCTGTAAGATTTTTCGATTCTGCACTATCCCTTTCATGTCTAATCAACCCCCTCCATATGACAGTAGCCACCCAGATTTGGGATTCATTTTCTGCGCTAGGATGATAGCCATGAACCCCGTTGAACCTTCGGCACTAGAAATTGAGGAGGTAATGGAGATTGGGTCTGAGGAGGATGAAGCGCTTTCTACGCCAATGACAAGGAAGGGGAAAGAGAAATCACAGGGCTCAGGGAAGCCCTCGAAAGCTGTGAAATGGGTTGCGGGGAAGCCTAGGACTTCCCCGAGGCATGCCAAGTCCCCGTGCACAACACCTCAGGCTCAAGATGCATAGGAGGAAGCCCCGCCCACCAATCTGATCAATTGGTTACCTCCCTTCATTTGACCACACAGGCCCTCAATGCACAATACAAAAAACTTGGATCGCTTGATCACATATCTGCAAACACCGCTAACCCCGAGAGAAGTTCCCATCCTCAGTGATTCATGTGGAAGGCTCAATGCGGTCAAATTTTATGATCACGACTTGGCGAAATATGAAGCCTTCCCTGAGTTGGCCCCCGCATTGTACTTCGACATAGTTTATGAGAAAGATGGGGTCACATTTATTCCTCAGTGATGGGTTATAGGTTGGTCGGATCTGGACTCTTGAACCTACTGCGGATGCCCTATTTTGGCCATTACAATGTCACAGACCGACTGGCCCGACAGTTTCTTGCCTTAATTCACGATGGCTGCTTATGGATTTGGGACAGAGTCCCCGTTGACGCTGTGTTGATTCACAAAATTACAGGCCTTCCCATGAAAAGGCCGCACCCCCTGGAGTGGGTGGGCAAGAAATGCGAAGGAGACACTATAGAATATGTGTGCCCAAAGTACCATCTGGAGCAAAATTATCGCGGATTCATCATAAAATCCATCTGTGACCCTGCTATGCAGATGGGTACTATAATGCTAGCATTCAAGCTAATGCAAAAGTGCCCAGTCGCAACTGTCCCTGCTTATGTCATTTGGTTAGTAGGTGGGTGTGCGAAGGGGGTCTGCCTCAATTGGGCCCAATAATTATGTGATGAGTTCTTGACCAATGTCCGCGAGTCACAGGAGCAGGGAAAAGCCTTCTGCTATGCTTGGCTATTGCTCCGATATAGCCCTAGTCATCTAGGAGTCCCCTGCGGAGTCGATCCTTCCCGAGCTCACCCCAGACATGTGCAAAGGAGCTCGGTATGCCCATCTATGGGATTTTAGGGACACGCAATGCATAGAGGATAACCAAGTCTTTTGGGTCCTCTTTTAGAGTAGCGTGGCAGTGGTCATCAACTCTCAACCCCGATTGTCCCCGATGGTATATGAGAAATACAAAAGCATTGCAGCGTTCTAGGTTACTAAGCACCACATTTAGATCAAAGCCCATAAAGATAAAACTTGAACCTTGCTCCCTTACATGGTGATAGATGAAGAGATTGACAATATCATTGCGCTTTGGTCCCCTACCTGGAATATAGGCTTCAAAACCACCACCAATGAGACCGCAGGACCAAGCAAGAAAGGCTCGAACGTAGCCACGGAAAAGGACACATAGCCAAAGCAGACCACCATGAAGGACACTGAGGCTGAAATTCAGGTCGAGTCGCAGCAGGATTTGGGCATGGGCGGATTGGATATCAGAGGTACCACCTCCCCCCAGGGCACGAAATGAACAGGTGAGCCTGTCAAAGGACCCCGCAAGAAGCAGTGATCTCAATGAGGTGAACGTGATGAGACAGTCACATTGACTGAGGGAGACCTCGAACAAATTGCGGACACGGTCACCCTAGCCATAGAGGAAAAATGGGTCGCCTTAGAAGCACGACAGAAGGCTACGGTCAATACAATATAGGTTGAGCTCCACGCCCTACAAACCAGTGTGATTCGAGTACGTACTCCCTTGACAACTAGCAGTACAACAAAAGTTACAGAGGAGAGCCATCTCTGCTCCCTCCCTGGCCCCACCCTTGTTGGAATGCAACCCCAAGCTAGTGTAGAGGTGTAGTTTAATTTGGCCAGGATTTCCATGAGGCATTTCAAGGTCTCCACACTGCCGTATTCCAAGAGGTTCACCACCGGGACCAAAAATTTCACCAACAACTCAGTACAACCGAGCAAACCATTGCAGGATAGAGCACCGAAGTATCCCTCACTGTGGCACAGCAAGTGGAGCTTGAAACATTGATCCACCTACTCTACACGGAGGTTACAGAAGAGATCCCAGCCATAGCCACCCCCTAGGCTAAAGTTGAAGGATTGATCGTAGCATTGAAGGCATCCAGGATGGAGATGTAGGTAATGAAGACGCAGCTGGAGTAGAAAATCACTAAATTACAGGCCAAATTGCAGCCCGAAACACCTCCAGAGGTACGAGCCCAACACGATGCGCTAGTGACCGAGGCTACCAACACCATTACAGGACATATTTATCAGGGCGCCTGGTTACTCGAGGATGCCATGCAGATTTGGACCAAGATCCAGCGCGATCCGGTCCTCTAGAGAATCAATCAGGACTTGCAGCAGAAGGAAGAATCTTTCGATCAGGTCGAGGCTACATTGCCATCTTTAGTTCCTGCACAGTGTCTGACATGTTTGAATACCAGCAACGCTCTCCAAGATGAGATTGAGGAACTCCGGCGCAAGAAGGATGCCATCGGGGAATGATTGAAGCCTTATGCTAACGCAACCCTCCAACTATCACAGGATACTAATGCTGCAGTCAAGCGACTAAACCAGACATTGGTAAGTGTCACCGTGGCAACCGAAGGACCAACATACCAAAATCTTGTGGACCTTGTGCAGAGCACTGCCGCTCAGAGTCAAGAGGTGTTGCCTCTGCTAATCGCAACCATCAATTCACTACGTGCACAGGTGGAGACCATGCCACTAAAGTGACTTGAGATGAGTCAAAAGATTGTGGCAGGGGATTGTTGGAGTAGGGTCCTCCGACGGCTGCGAACTGGGAAAATTTCGAGTATTTTGTATAATTTTGGCATATTTGTTTCTAGCACAAGGGTTTTGGGGTGGGTCGAAGCCCCGAAAGCATTGTAATGGGTCAAAGGGTAGACTTAGAGTCTGCAAACCATGATTTACAGACCACAGGAAATTTTAGGGTAGCTTGTTATAAATAGAAGGACATTTTGAGTTGTAAGAGTGAGGAATGAATAGAGATTGATGCTAAGTGCGACCTGATAGATCTGGTTAGGGTTTTTCGGGAAGGACTCCTGTTGCTATGTGCACAAAGATTATCTGTCCTATTGTGTGCAAACCCTGCTGCTGTGTGCGCAGATTGGGTTTTTGGGTATTATAAGAAGGATCTGAGGATTAATGAATGTGGAAGTATTGTTGAATATCTGAATCTGTTGGAATGATTTTTAATGCAAGTCTGTCATATCTGATTAGTTGATGCATACTGCTATGTTGATGATTTACGCTATAAAAGCAAATGTGTTATCTGTTTATGCTGCAAACTGAATCTGTTATGTTCTATTTTATGCAAGAATCACTGAAATAGTTGCGTTAGTGGTCTATGTGTACATGATCTATTGATTGCCGTGAATGTCATTGTTGTTGCGCACGTGGATGCAAAGGAAATCTGTAGATCTAGGCTCTGTGATATATGATCTAGTTAGTATAATATTTAACACAACTCTGCTTGACTTACCTACCCTCTCCCAGGGTGCGAAAACCTGCTTCCAACACCCACCCATACTACTTCGAGTGATACTTTGGCCTACGCAAGCAGGTCACTGCCGAAAGGGCCAGTATTATAGGGGTTTGTTAGCAAACCTTGAACCTCCGAACCTGGGTCAGGACCCCTCAAGCCAACAATAACTTTACCCTTTTTCCCAGGAGCTTTACAATCATTGGTCGATGGATACATAGTAAGCTGATAATTTTTTTTATAACACACTTCTAACACCTTTGGAATAATAGGACAATCAATAAGAAGGTGGTCAACCTTACAAATCTTGCAATGGTATTTTATCTTGTGGTTTATTTTGGGCAGTTCCTCAACATTTTCCATACTCAAAGCGAGTTGGTTGACTTATTTCTTACCTTGCTTATTTTCCTTCTTGCCTTTCTTCTTCTTCTTATGGTTACTAGCATCAAGGTTTTTACCAAGCGAAGAAGAAGAAAGGGAGGAAGAAATTCTGGGTGAAGAAGGTAAAGGGTTAACCAACGGTTGGTGTTGTTGAGACAAAGAACTTGATTGAGGTGGTATAGTTTGAGTATTTGGGACTAAATAAGTTGAAAACAACCACACCAAGAAAAACCTATCATGAATCCAGGAAGTGACAACATATCCATATAAGGAGGACTGGAATTTCCAAATCCAGGAAAAGGAATAACATTCTCATTAATGGGGATTCCTTGATCAATAAATTTCGGAATTTTTTCCATTAGATTTAACTCAAATAAGTTTTATTAAGAATTTAAATAATATTCACAATCCACACCTAAGGTTTGTAAAAACTAAAAACAACAAAATAACACATGCTAGAAAATATGAGTCAAATCATGAAAATAAAATTTTCATAGAAAAATCACTAATTGGTGATGAAATCCAATGTCACAGAGATTAATGTGAAAAGTGAATAAAGATAGAGCGGGTGGAACTAGTTACGTTGACAACTTAATTAATGAACATGATCTGGTGCAAGTAAATTCACTTGTGCCATCTCGAGTGAAGAATACCCTCCAAAAAGGTCCAAGTGAGTCTAGAGACCATTTTTCTAGGTACAACAGAGACTCCCCTTCATCGTCACCTTGGGTAATAGCCCTAAATTTATGGTCTCTAATGTTACTACTTACAACAATTTAACCTGGGGGGACAGTCACATATCAGACGTACACGCAAGGGAAGAGTAACAAAGCTCAATCCCCTTGTAAGTTACTCAACATGCTTAATCTGAGGTTTACCTTCAAGTGACTCCCACAGACCTTTCGGCACCATTTGTAATATGCGTAAATCACTCTACTGTAACCAATGAAGTGGGGTCTATCACTCCAGTGGGTTTGATATGATCTAGTGCTTAAATCCCTTGTTAGAGGAACTTCCCAGAGCCAAACTGTAATAAATGGATTTACTCCCTATCGTAAGATTCTAGTGTTTGTTTGTAGCTTTGGAAAGTTAGCTCACTTCCCTATTCCAAAGTCCTCTAACGTGGTCTAATTTATGTGGAAAGAGCCCTAAAATGATAAAAATTCTAATTGATTTTATTAGCGTTGTTTTTTCATTATTATGTTATTTACTCAATGGGTAAATATATGTGAAATTGATGGTATTATGAACTAACTCAAAAATTTAATGCAATCTAACATGATATTGTGATATTTTCATTTCAATTAATTCTATCTAAAGTAAGGAGAGAGGTTCTTCTTTAAAATATAAACTCCATAATGCAACACGTCTAATTTTCCAATGCAATTCAAAGCCCTAAGTGACAAACCATGCAATTTCATCTATGCATAATTTTCTTGAAAAATATGCAAATGTAATCTATGCACAATTTCCATTCATGTTCTGCAAATGAGAATTATAACTATGAAAATGTAATCTATTCAAGGGAATTATTCAAAGCAAACACAAGATGATTAAATCAGTAAAAGAACAAGAAGACTATTTTCCTTCTCCAATGTAACTAAAGAACCAATTCAGTGGAAGTAAAGGAAATTAGGTGAAAATTCCAAAGATCAAAAGTAATGACACTCAAAGGTTATTAACTCTCAGACACAATTCCCCCCCCCCCCCCCCCCCCCCCCCCCCCCCCATCCCCCCGACGATTGAGGGGGAATTTTTTTTTTTTGAAAAAATGAAAGAAAAAACATGAAAAAAATTGTTAAGAAACTGAGACAAACCTCTGAGGAATGACCAAAGGAAATAAAATTAATAATTTCTCCAAAATAAATTGAAAACACCGACTCAAATTGATAGAGACTCTATAAGATTGTAAACAAGCTTAAGAAATCATAAAAAAAAATATGGACTTAAATTAGAGAAATCAATTTTTTCAAAAAATTCATGTATGTGCATAAGAAAACAATGTAATCAAGTGAACATATGCACTATTTCTAAGGGATAAGTATGCATATATATGCTTTTTTTCTAAAGCTAAAATGCACAGTCTGAAAAAATTAAGTGAAAAAAAAACAAAGGTCTCAAACCAGAAATTTCAATTCCTAAAAAGGGTCTAAAGGTGGTCAAGGGTCACAACAAGACATAATGGAGAACTATTTTTCCCCAACGGAGTCACCAATTTTTTATGGTAGAGTAATTTCTTATGTGGAAAAAAGCAATCTCTATAGATTTCCAACAAAACCTAGTAACAAACTTCGAAATAATTACTACCTTTCCTTAGCCTATAACTGAAACATGAAACATGCAGTACACGAATAGTCACTTACCTATTAGCGATGTGCTTGTATAAGTCCTTTAATTTATTTCCACAACCAAATTTTCCACAATGCCTTAGAGACTTTCCCAATTCTTTCCAGATCTTCTCAATGATGCTCCAAAAGAGATTTTCATAGACAAAACCATTCAAAGGGAAAGCATCTCACATATAAAATCAAAGGTAAATTGAATCCATAACATAACATACAACATATAGTTGAACCAATAATCAGTTATAAACCATGCAAGTGATCAAGGAATCTCCAAAATAACATCAAAATAGACATAATTAGGAAATACCAACTAATTTGTATTACATTCAAAGGAGAAAAAACTTACAACCTAGTTTCCTTGATGTCACAATTCTCTTCCAATGGTCTCTGTTTGTTCCCTTGATGACAAGCTCTTCAGACCCAAAATAAACAACACAAGTTTACAAATCCAAGTCTCCTCCATTCCTATAGTCCTATGCTCAATTTATAGGTAGGAGGAAGAGGTTTCTAGATCCTCTTCTCAAGGGATATGATGCTTCAAAGGAGGAGATTAGTTCCATGAACCAAGGGATGAGGCGCAGGTATGTAGTGGTTCGAGGTTTCTAATTTTGATAGGATTCCTCCATCAAAGCTTCTATAATTTTTTTTGTTTCTTACTTGTGTGAAAAAGATTGTGCAGTTTATAGTGGAAGACAGTGTGCAAAATTGTGCATGTCAGAATGGTAAATACTACACATGTGCAGGTAATGGTTAGGAAAACTGCATAGATTCTCAAAAATTGTTTTTAAGAAATTCAACCCAAAATTCCTTTTGTCCCTAGTATTTTTTTACTTCAAGCTTCATAGGGGATTCACTTGAGACACTAATCGTATGAAAAGAGATTCAAATCAACAGTCATGGTGAAAAAATTTAGTGTAAAACTAAGGCTATGTAGTATATAGTATGAGTGGCAACATCTTTCATAGATCTCGATGATGAGTTGGGAGGAACATACAAAGGTGGCATGCTTGTAGTGGGTGCATGCCACCTATCAATCCTAAATTTAGTAGAAGTGGGAAGAAGCATCGATGGCCTGAAACCAGTTTTTCATAAGAAAACCCATGCTTCTCTAAATATAGGGAGAGTTTGACAATGTCGTGTGTGGTGCACATGTTGTGTGCAAATGTGACAATTATGGAAATTTCACCCTAACTTGTTTTTATGAGAAAGTCAAGGGGTCAAAACATAAGAATGAAAGAAACTCCTAAGCTCTTTCAAAGTTGGACAATGGTTGATCAAATTTCCTTGTTCATGGCATAACACAAATGAAGAGGTTGGTTTTGGAGGATTTGGTTTCTTCATAATCTTGTTCTTCCTAGTGGAGATTGGCGTGGGATGGGAGGTGTGATGACAAAAATCACATGGGTGAATTGCTGAGGGGGCTTATTTCTCAAATACAGAGTAAATGGTCTTAGGTGCATCATCAAATATCTGAGTAGCAGGAAGTGATGGTGCAATAGTACTAGCCTGATGAAGCCTGTGACCAATGCATTTCAATATCTAAAGAAATTAAGTAAATGGCAAGTATAATTACCATGTTGTGCACAAATAACACGCAGGTCATTGGTGGATAATCCCTTATTGTGAAATGAGGTGGCCTTCTCTCGAGGAGGGTATGATGAAGATGTGAGTGACTTTGGGGCATGAAGAAGGGCTTTCAAATCCTCCAATGTTGGGAATTGGTTGGTAGGGTGCCCTAGTACATCACATAATACACATGGGAGAGGCACCCTAAGAGAAGAGGTAGTTGGGGTGTCATTATTATTGAATTTTCATTTATCCGTCTTGGAGACACTCTCTGGTGTCGATGCGGGTGGTACTGTAAGTCTCCTAATGGGGTAATGTGGAAACCACTCCTGTAGACATGATCCCTGAGCTTTCCTACATGGCTTGAGGAACCAAATGTTAAATTTCACACATTTCCATGTTTTTTCAATTACTTTACCCCAATTTAGTTCTTTAATTAGAATTATTTTCAATGACAATTAATATTTCCAGTAATAAAAAATAATTGAGTATAGAAAAAAATGCAATGTTAAAGGAGACAATAAAAACATCAACAAGAGAAACAAGATTTGGTCAAATACTAGGGAAAAACCCACTATGGGGAAAACCATTTGTAATTATTCTTCTATTATATTGTCATAAAATGTTCAACATAGAGTATAATGAGCCTAATACAAAATAATCCACCAAAATTAAACCAAAAATATTTAGAAATATGTTTGTTGTGGAGGTAAATCCCCTCTGCGGACAGAGGTGATCCCTACTAGCCCAAACCAGGTCTAGCAACAATTGTTCACGCTATAGTGCAGGTTCCTAATTGCAAATAAACCAACTAGCGATGAAGGCTTACCTGGAATCCAACACTGTTGCTTGTAGAAGAGGTAACACTCCCGTTCTTTAGCCCTGGCAGATCACGAACCCCACGATCTCCGTGATGGACACCTGCACATGCGAGAAACAAAACAAACGCAAGCATAAAATCCAGTAGATGCAACTATATGTTAGTCAGAAAGGACATAACTCATCATTATAAACAACAACAAGAGTGGAACCATAACCAATAGTTGTTTATTATTAATCAATCAAAGGAAGAATACAACCATAGTTCTGACGCTGAATTCTCCTTCGGAGGGTCGCCATCAGAACACGTCTCGAAAATCCTGTCAAGGATGGGACAAACCTCTCTCTTCGGATCTTGACAATAGTCTCGTTGCTTGGATTTGGCCTTAAGGGAGTTATGGAGGATCTTGCAGCACAAGGCTCTTGGGAATTTGGGAACTTGAAGACTAGCTTGCAAAGGAGATGAGCAAGCTTTTATAGATGGAGGAAGGGGAGTTGGGATCCCTATAATCATGGGTTTGGCCCTATCATCAAGGAAGCTTCCATGAGAGGTGGCAAACCACTTCCTCTCTATGGAAATCCGTAGCCAAACCTCCCAACTCAAGATAGATATCAGTTCCTCGATCAGTTAGGACGAAACTTCCGCTATTTATTTTAAAAAACACTCCTTAAATTGGCTGGCGCGAGTGCGACTCTGGGACAGAGCGCTAATTGGCGCAACCTCTTTGAAGGATTTTCCCTATTGGCATGGGTACTGAACTGGATGCCCGCGCCAATGCAAAAAGGGGTGTTTTTAGGGTTTTTCAGCAGGAGATGTCTTCAGGGGGATGAAATTACATGTTCAGGGGAATGCCATGAAAGTATTTTCAAGTTATATTACTGCTCACAGGTCACAAAATAAGCCCTCCAATGTGCGAGACAGGAAATGGCAGGGATGGTGACAAATTTCTGTGTAACAATGTTCCCGACATCAATATATATTAGAGACAACTTCTCTTGTTTGCAGTCAACTGTGGTCAACTATGGTAAGATGTCAAAATTTAGCCCTATATCCCAACCACATGGAGGAAGAGTTTTGCATGCAGTTGAGACCTTACAACTTCTCCCTTTTTCCTGCTAGACAACGGTTATAGCTAAGAATTTCCTTTGACGAGACTTTAGTCGAAAACCAAAACCCTAAAACATATGAGAGCTTTGGTCCCTGTAATTTCAGACCTATGCGAACTTCTTTCCTCAAAACAGCCTCAGAATTGTGCGAACCAATAAATGAATTAGAGAATAAGATGATGCTTAGTGATGTCAAAATGAGCTTGATGTCACTTGTATTTATAGGCTTCTAAGGGTGATCAATTTCTTGTTAGGGCCGACCTGTCCAAATGTGCATATGTGGTATTTTCTTCATAAGTACACTTTCCCTTATCCAAATTGAGTGCTTAAATAGTAAAATTTGGTCCTCTAGAAAAGAGGAATCTATTCCCATGGTTGGAATTTTTCACTAAGCTTCCAAATTAACGCTCCCTCTCAGCTAGGGATAAATTCCAACCACATCATGTAATAATGATGTGTGTCATGTTGTCATATCATGTGCCATATCTGCTCAAATCTATCTGCTAAAACATTCTCGAATCTAAAGAAGAAGAATCACCAGGGAGCGTTAGCCACCATGATATATAACGTTAGAGAGAACATATAAATTGAAATAATATCAAGGAGCACATATCAACTTGAAAGTACATCGAGGAGTACATCGCAACCTATAATCTCATGGGGGAGAAACATATTCAACCCCATATCGATAAACAAGTGATATATGAAGGAACATATCAACCCATCCTATTTCCCATTGATCTTCCCAACAATGAACCTAAAGATTAATGCGGTAAAACACCTGCATCATAATTAGCTTGGGTTGTACACCCCCAAGTACACTCTCAACCCATTTTTCAAATGGGGAGTGGTAAACCCAACAAAATCAGCTTGTGGGTATCAATCCAACTAGGGTATAGTATACAAATACCAATATTGGGGAGAAACATCTTCAAACCTCTGGGTAATAGTTAAAGGAGAAACATCTATGACCCTATTGTCCAGATATCCCTCAACCTCAGGAGCCCTCCATCTCAATTCCTCACCCTGGGAACTTAGATAAGGGGGAAGAGTTCGCTCAATGTTCTCGATTAGCGATGCCCCTTATCAGGAGAGCTCACATTCATTAGTTCAAGCTTCTATGTAAAGACCAATAACTTCCCTTTCAGTAAAGCCTTGGTGAGAATGTCTGTAACTAATCATCTGTCAATATGTGATGGATTCTAACAAATCCTCTATCCACCATGTCTAGAATGAAGTGATATCAAATATATATGTTCTTATAATTGTCATGAAATATGAGATTATCTTCCAGATGGATCCCACTCTTGTTGTTGAAATATATCACTATAGTGTCTAGGAACTACTCAGATAGCTCTCCAAAGAGCTTCCTCGAACAAATTTCTTCACACCTAGCCATGCTAGAAACAATGTACTCTATCTTGGTGGTACTCAATGCTATGGAATTGTTCTTCCTTCTCGTCCAAGATATCATGGTATATCCAAGGCTAAAACAATATCTAGATGTAATCTTCCCGTCGACGACATTTACTGCCTATTCAATGTTGGCGTATCCATGAAGTCAAACTTATTCAGCAAAATATCTCAGAACAAGTGTGATCATCCCATGAAAATATATCAAAATGTTTTTGGCAGTGATCTAATGTGCATGGAGATGCCCGGTCATGAATTGACTCAATGTATTCACTACATAACATATGTGTGGATGGGTGTTCACTAATGCTAACATTGGAAAATCATACACACATATGTACAATCCAAATTATTCCCAAATTCGTCCAACATCGCGCACAAGTGAATATTTTCCAGCTGAAGACATCATGAAATTAAAAAAGTAAATTCTACAAAGGTCTTATGTACAAAATAGAACTGCACAACCTATCTAAAGGCCAAAAATGACAAGCGTGCGAATTTTGTTTTGATAGCCATGCAGTTAAAGAAAATTTTGAATCATAAATTCAGGACCACTTCACACACTTAAAAGATGAGATTCTGTGACATTTTCTAGTTATGGATAGTCATATTTGAGTCACCCTGAATATATGTAGTCCTCAAGGGATCCTCTTGTCCTACTCATGATTCATTTTCATTCAAAGGACCAAGAGAGGGAAGAGAGATTCAAAATTCTATATAAACATGCCATTAGAGAACCAAAGAGAAGACAATGTTATGATGGAATATTATCTCTCAAAGAAATCCTACATTTCATTGTTGAAGAAGAAGTAAGGTACTATTAGGCTAGGAAAATTGCTACTTAGCAATCCAACATTCTAGTGAAAGAAGAGTTTGCCATTGGGAGAGTCTCCATACTTCTTTGAGAGATAGAAGAATATCACAAAGATATTTAGAATAGGAACCTCCTTGTTGAGGATTTTTTAACATCATTTCCCAAGGAATTCTCTCCAAGTGTTTAATATCAAGCTATTGTATTAATCTTCTACCACCAACAGTCAATAAAGGGAGCCATTTTCCCTTACTTTGTTGATTTGTTTTATTCTTTAAGCATTAATTATGTGGTTATCTCTTTGTTTTTAGTTTATGTTTGTAGATGCATTGTATTCAATATTTACAATGCTTTGTTTATTCATGTTTTTCCACTAACAAAAAACAACTATCTGTGTTTTATTCACAGGGAACAACCAACTATTAAGGAAGTGTATTTTGGTACACCATCGCTACAAAAACACCACCACATATTTGGTGTTTATTGCAACAACCCTGGTAAAAAAAATTCATGTAAAAGTTAATAAAGGTAAAATAAGACCTTTTTCATGGGACTCATATTCGAAGCTGAATGTTGGGAAAAAAATCTTGGTGTGGGAGTTCATATGGTTTATTATGGCTATGGAAATTGGCAAAGGAAATGGCAAAGGCTTTGGAAAGGAAAAGTGGCATTTACTTATGGAAATAACAGAAAATAGGAGAAAAGGAAGGTGAAATGTCACATGTTGCACATGAGGAGGAAAATAAAGGAAAATAATGGAAAATTGAAGAAATTAGAGGACTCATTAATACAAATTATTTTGAGGATTAGTTTACACACTTTTGTCACTTCAATTTTGGAGCTCTCATTCTATTCTCTATCTCTCATAATCTTGGAAACTTAGGGTTTTCTTGGAGAACTCTTAGAGAAGAGTGGAGTACTTGGGATTTAGAGCAAGAAGGAAATGGAAAATCAGGAAAGCGTGATAGGACATCGGGATCATCAACTACAGTGGGTTTTTCATGCACATACTGAGATGCATGTATGATTTCCTTAATTTTTTTCGCATGCATGGAATATTCATGTGGTTATTTGATTATGATATGCCATTGACATGGAGGATTTCTTGGATTGACAATAGTTTTTCCTAGCCTTTCCATTTCCTGTATATCCATGGTTTGTGGGTTTTAATTTTGTTTTATGGTAGGTTTTCATGTGATTTTCATTGTGGGTTGAGATAATAGTTCGTGGAAGCCTTGGTTGGAAAAACGCTCTGGAATCCCTATAACAACTTGGGTTGAGTTACTAGTTCTGGAAGCCTTGGTTGGAAAAATGATCTGGAAGCCCTTGGTTGGTTGAGTTACTAGTCCTAGAAGCCCTAGTTGTAAAAACGCTCTAGAATCCTGGTGACAGCTGTGTGTTGAGTTACTAGTCTTGGAAGCCCCAGTTGGAACAAATTCTCTCGAACCCTAAGCAAATTGGGTGCATACCAATCTGGTGATGGTTAGTGATATCTGACTATGAGGTGAAATCATTGGTTGAGGGTTGAGGTGGTTTTGCCTCTGGGAGCCATGGTTTGGTTTTGATTGATTTTTTTTATGAGATCCCACATTCATACTTGGAATATGACACGGGGGTGATTGGATGAAAGAGGGATTTGGTTAAGCCCAATATAGGGTCGGTTGGTTTGTTGAAGTCCCATACCTAGTCAACTAATGCAATCACTAATAAGATCTCTTTCTCCTTGGTATTTTATGGGTAAATATACTTTTTTATATGTGGTTTATATGGATGTTATATCCTTGATATTTATGTTAGTTATATGTTAGTTATGAGTGAGTTTTATGACAATGAGAATGGATGGCTCTCATCATGTTTTCATTAACCACTGAATGTATAATGAATACATGGATTAATAGATAATAATGCAGTTATTGTGATGAGGCATAAATTATTTTGAGCGATTCTTAGATAAGTGTAAGACCCCTATGCTCATACTTTAACCTGTAAAATGCATATTTGTGACATGTATGATGAAATATCTATCATGCCTAGTTGGGGTATAGTCAAGTCCTTGTTTAAGTATTTGCATTTGTATCATTTTTTTATGTTACTTTTCATTTATGAAAGTTTCATGGAGTTTGGGTAGTGGAAAATATTTGGAAAAGTCCCTAGTTGCAGGCATATCCTTGCTGTGGGAGAGACTGGAGGGTCCCAGATGCATGCATGCCCATGACATGGGAGTGAATGAGGCTTTAATGTAGTAAAATGTCAGGTTGTCTGAGGGGCTAGTCACTTGGAAGGGTTGGGTGGATTCTGGGTGTTCAGTTGCATGTCTAGAAGGTCAGGTTAGTTGTGCTCCATCGGTTTCACTTCCTTAACCAATACATAGGGAGTCGAACCATATCATAGTAACTCGTCATCTCATGTTTACACTGTTTGGTCGGTTACCTAGGTATATATGGGAGGAGGGTGTTATAGAGTGGTATTAGACCATGGTTATGATCTCCTTGGGTGATGTTTGGTTTCCGTTCTCCTTGGATGAATGTGTGTCAGTTACATATAGGTCCTTGTGATTTTTGTGTATGCATGGAATTAGTCATAATTGCAGTGGTGTCTCCATGTGAAATTTAATGGTGTTGTTGTTGAATGTTTTTGTTGTGAGTTTATGTTAGTCATGCATTGGTTATGCATGTCAGTGTTTATATTTTTTTATATATACATTGAAAATATGATGGTCATTGTGAATGAATTCATGGTATGTGGTCAACATATTCATGCATTGATAACTGGATAATGGATAAACACTTCGGATTAGCTATGGACAAGAGGATAGGAATAATGGGGCATATGGAAGTAGATCCCATAGTGGGCACAGGTCAAATAGAGATGACATGATTAGAGATGGAAGGTTCTTGTATTCTCTAGGAAAGAGAGATGATGAACATACGTTTTATTCTAGTGTTGGTTCTAACAGGTATTGCGGTCATCATCGTTATCATCCTTATAGTAGGATTGATAGGGGATATATGTTGGATGATTTTAATAAAGAAAAACCACCTACATTAGATGGGGAAATGAAGAAATCACACGATTCAGAAGCATGGTTTCTTGGAATGAATAAGTTCTTCAGGTTACATGATTACTCATGGAACATGAAGGAAATTATAACTACATTCAACCTTAAAGGTAAAGAAAATATCTGGTGGGAACATGTAAAGAACGTCAGAGATATTTATGAGGAGGAGTTTACTTGGAGTGAATTCAAGAGACTATTGAGGAAGAATTATTTATCAAAGAGATACTATGATGACAGGGGAAAAGAGTTTTATGAGCTAAAGATGGGATCTATGACCGATGAGGATTACATTAGAAGGTTCTTGAAGTTATTGAGGCGTGTGCCTTACCTCAAGGAGGATAAATCCAATATTCAGAGATTGATCAATGGGTTTCTGGTAGCATTGAAAAACATGATTGATTTTGATGAGCCTAGATCGTTGGAGGAGGCCATCCAGAATCTAAAGAATTTTTACGAGAAATAAAAGAGCATATTTTGAGACTAAGCAGGACTAGAAAGGTAATGATAAGAATAAATATAAATTTGATAAGAAGCGAGAAGGGTCTCCAGAAACAGTTAAAAAGATAATGCAACAGCACACAAGAAGTTCAATTCATGCAACAATGGGCGAGGATTTCAATTTGAGGAGCATAACAAGGGTGTAGGCTAGAAGCATTTACAATGTTGGGCTTGTGGCAAAGATCATTTCAGGAGAGATTATCCACGACATCATGGTGGTGGAACATTGATATATAGTTCTCAAGAAGTGTAGACAACGGGGGATGTTGGACAGAGTCTTCCTTGGATCTATGCAACATTGGATAACATGTAGGAAGATCACCATGCATCTATTATTGATATGGATGGTAATCTTTGTGATAAAGTTGTTTCTATTTTGATTGAAACTAGATCTAATTATAGCTATGTAAATCCTGGCCTATTGGATAAGTGTGGTTTGAATAAATAAGTGCATGCAAAGTCTTGGTTAGTGTAGTTGGCCACAAGTAAAAAGAAGTGAGTTCATCATTGGGTAAGAGCTTGTCCATTTGAGTTGAATGGTATGTATACATCGACACATTTGAATGTATTTTCGTTGGGTTTGTATAGAGTTATTTTAGGTATGGATTATTTTTATGTTCATAGGACCAAAGTGGATTGTTATGAAAAAGATATAGAGTGCTTGGATGACAATGGAGTACAGAGAGTCTTGTAGGGTAAGAAGAAGGAAACATCAGTTAGAATGGTAACAACTATGCAGGTGAAGCGCAGTCATAGGAAAGTTTGTGTCTTATTTGCAGTGAATATTTCTAGTGACAAAGGTAAGGAAGTTGAGGATGTATATCTATTGAGAAATTACCCAGTTCTGCAATAGTTTCAGGATGTATTTCGCATAGAGGTTTCAGAGTTCCTACCTCATAGGGAAGCATATTTTATATTGAGGTTGTACCAATGGAAACACCAACAAATAAAGCACCATACAAGATGAGCACACCAGAGCTAGTAGATTTGAATATGAAGTTAAAGGAAATTCTTGACAAAGGATACATTAGGCAAAGTGTATTTGCATGGGGCAAACCATTATTATCTGTGAAAAAGAAGGATGGTACCCTCTAGATATGCATTTATTATAAGAAGTTGAACAAGGTGACCTTTAAGAACATGTATATGTTTCCAAGGATTCATGACTTGTTCTATCAGTTGAAGGGAGAAATGATGTTCTCAAAGATCGATATGAGATCAGGATATCATTAGGTACGCATTAAAGAAGGTGACATATACAAGATAAATTTCTGGACTAGGTACAGGCATTATGAATTTGTTCTAGTTCCATTTGGTTTGACTAATGCTCCAACTATTTTTATCTTCTTAATGAATATCATGTTGTGTCCTTATCTGGATTTTTTTTTTATTGTATTCATTGATGATGTATTGGTATATTATAAAAATGAATAAGAGCATGCCGAACACTTAGCAACGATATTGCGATTACTGAGAGAGCATCAATTGTATGCTAAGCTAAGTAAGTGCAGTTTATTCCAGAGAAAGGTACATTACTTGGGACACATGTTTTCCAAGGAAGGCATAACAGTGGATCCAAGAGAAGATAAGGGCTATCATGAAGTGGGAAACTCCTAGGAATGTGGATGAGGTAAGGTCCTTTATGGGTTTAGTAGGTTATTATAGGAGGTTCATTAGGAAATTACTACATATTTCATATCCTATCACATCATTGCAAAGGAAAGGTAAGAAGGTTGAATGGACAGAGGAATGTGCAACAAGTTTTGAGCAGTTGAAACAATTGTTGACACATGCTTCAGTGCTAAAGATTGCATATTCAAATGGATAATTTGTGGTATGTAGAGATGATTGCAAGAGAGGGCTTGGTGGATTTCTTATGCAAGAAGGACATGTATTATGTTATGAGTCATGAAAACTTAATGAGCACGAGCATAATTATTTGACACATGATATTGAGTTGGCAACAATCATCCATGAATTGAAGATGTGGAGGCACTATCTTCTTGATATGAGGTTTGTACTGATGAGCAATCATAGTGGATTGAGGTATCTATTTGGAAAACTGAATTTGAACACCAGACAAGCTATATGGTTGACCACGATTAGTGAATTTTGAATTTTATATCAGGTACATTAAAGGTAAAAAGAATAGGGTATAGGTAACCCTATTCTTTTTAAAGTAGTGGTACAAGTAAAGGTGTAGGTAGTAGTATAAGTACATGTAAATGTAGTGGTACATGTATAGGTATAGGTAGTGGTACAAGTACATGTATAGGTACAAGTATAGGTACATTTGAAGGTATAGGTGCACAAGATGTCAACTATCATCTCTTAACAAATGTTTTGGTCATGTTTATAGACATGATATATGTGCCAGAAAATAGTGAGCTCAAGAAGACTATCTTGAGGGAGTTTAATGTGAAACTGTATTTAGGTCACCTGAGATATCAAAAGACATTGAAAATGGTGAATAGGTTCTACTACTAGCCGAACTTGAAAAAACAAGTCGTAGAGTTTGTGGCGAGATGCTTGGATTGTCCACGGGTAAAGGAATAAGCATCTAGGTGGGTTACTATAGCCGATCTCGATTCCAAAGTGGAAATTGGAGGTCATTTCCATGGACTTCATCAGAGGTTTTCCGAGGAAATATATAAAGAATGACTCAATTATGGTTGTGATTGATAGGTTGAAGAAGGTAGTGCACTTCATTCCAGTCAAATCTACATATTCAGCTAACAATGTAGCACAGGTTTTCATCATAGATTTAGTGAGGTTGCATGGTGTTCCAAAGAATATTATGTCAGACAAGGATGCTAAGTTTACTTCTACGTTCTCGAAAGAGTTATTTGTAGGTTTTGGTATAGAGTTGGCCTTTAGTACATCTTATCATTCGCATGAATTTCGATAAACATAGAGAGTCAATAAGATTCTAGAAGATATGTTGAGGATGTATGTGATGCATCAAAAATGAAAGTGGGAATATTACCTTCCATTGGTTAAGTGCACTTACAACAATGGGTATCATAAGTCACTGATAATGGGTCCGTTTGAGGCACTCTATGGTTAGATTTTTAATAATCCTATTAGTTGGAGTGATCTAGTTAACATGGTATTAATAAGACTGGATATTTTGATAGAAATGGAACAAGAAATGAAAATAATAAAAAGTAATCTAAAGGCATCATAGGATAGAGAGAAAAGCTATGTAGATAAGAACAAGTTGCTTCAGGACTTTCAGGTTGGGGAATAGGTGTAGTTGGGCATCAGCCTAGGAAGATATTCTTGAGGATTAGATCATGTTCCAAGCTGGTGTTAGTGCCAAAATTTTCAGTGATCAAAAATCACTTTTCAAATTTACTTAGTAGTGGTCCTAGGTCAAAATTCATGTTTCAAGTAAATTTTCAAATAAAATTTTGTTCACTAAATATGTCTAGGTTTGAAATGCTACTCCCTTCACTCCATTCATGGTCATCATCATTTCATAGGTCATGTCATACATCAATCATCTAGGGCCTGAAGTCATTCATCACACCTTCATTTAGCCCAGATTCCAGGTATCATTTGTTTCACCACCATAAGAGTCAATTATGTCATAAAAGAAGGCGAACAAAATCTCATTTTCACCATACAAGTCATTTGCATAGGGAGTTAGCAAAGATAGGGAAATAAGTAAAGATCTCTTCTATTCTCACCATCATACTCCACAGCTACCAACGGTAGAAGAAAAATAAGCAAATGTGTGCCAACACTACCTGTGCTACACTTCTAATGTGTTGCACGATCGTTCTGGAGTGAGGTTGGGAGAATCAAGTTTTCAAGGTCTTCCCATGGGTGTTTTCTCAGTTTTGAAGGTGCATTGGAAAGTAGACACATAAGGCTACCTAGACCAACCTTAAGACTTGAAAATAGATGTTTTAGATGTTTTAAACATGAGTGATGCTTCTATTGGAGAGGCGCGACGTTTTTGCAAATGGAACTACGTTTTTGCACTGGATTCCCTTTGGACAATTGTCAATCCAGGAAAACTCTAGAATTCGAAGTTTAGTTGTATCATGTGGTTTCATTTGGACAATTGAGTTTTTTTTGCCTCTTATGAAGAGGAAACATGTAATTAAATGAAGAATACACACACTCCTAGTCTTTATATGAATTTTAGGGAATGGTTTCTAACTCCCCTAGATTATAGGAAGTGACTCATATGATGCAATTATGATGCTTTTTGGATAGGATTTCGAACCAATGAGGTGTCATGACTCTTATTTCCTATGTGTAGTCCAACTCAAGCCCTTTTAGAAGTTGGATAGCTTTTATTTTTAGTGGAGCTATTGTACAAACTTTTTTTTCAGTGAAATCAAAGGATGTTGCATATATACTCTTGAGATACTAGTGGTATGCTTTTGAGCATTGTTTCTTCTCCGTTTATTCATGAAGTTAAATGTTATATTACCTTTTTAATCACATGCATGCTTCTGTATGTTAATCTTATGATTTTATAAACATAAATAATTTCCTTCTATGATATGATTTATAAATTTTTCATGGATGTGTTTATTCTTCTGATGAATGGATTCATTTAAATGCTCATTCTAACTCGTCTTTCAAAACCCTATACAAAATGAAAAATTAAGTAGGTTCATGAGTTTACCTACTTGAACTCATTTGTATTTCTGCATTTTAACCTTTGAAATTATACCTAAACCCTGGACCTATTTCCCTAATTGTCATTCATATCCAACAAAAACTCAAAACAAACAAAACCCCAATTTACTTAACTTTAATACCTAGCCTAAGATCATTATACATAAAATCATCTAACTATTACTAAAGTGACATTGAGTGTGCCCTGTCTGGCTTTGGTAGGGCTAACTACCTAATCTAAATATTGGTTTGTGGATATTTTCCTTTAGTTCCATTCTTAGCTTAGAAACGGGGGGAAGTGATAAAATTTTTGGCACCGTTGCCAAGGAGTGAAGGTTAAATCTTTCCCCAAAAAGAACATCAAATATTAGCTCTGACTCCTGATGGTGAACAGTGGCCAGGTGTAATAAGGCTATGCATATTTTAGCTGGCGACTCCAGTGTTGAAGAATCCAAAATTTCAGAGTTTTCATGGTGAATCCACCATTAAAAAACCAGTAGCTTCAAGAACATTTTGGTGACTTCACTATTTTCAAGATGGATTCAACTGAAAGAAGGACTTCCTGTTGGAAATACTGAGAGGGGGGGTTGAATCAATATTCCTTTCAATTAGAGCATTATTTAGTCTTCAATTATTATCAGTGTTTGTACAATGATAGCAGTAAACAAAAGGAACATAAATTCATACATTTTTTAAGGTGAAAACCCACTCTGGGACAAAAACCACCTAATGCTTTTCTAATAATTATTTAATATTCAACTCCAATTGAAAATAAAGCTTCAACTTCCTAGAATCTAGAAAAGCATTCTTCTCCGGTTCCCACTAGATGGGTGCTCCAACGCCCGAGATTCTTCAGTAGTCAACTAAACGTATTCCCCAACACCCAATGAGCTACAACTCACCCTAGCACCACCCTACCACCCTATAGAGGAATAAAAGAATAATGGACTCCCGTACCAGGGAAAATGGTCCACTTTACAATGATATAGAATGATGATGAAGAAGAATATATACTAGACCATAAATTTGACACAACCACCTAATGATGATCCTAGACCTCCCAACACTGCCTCTTCAACCCTTGGCAGATAGATACTAGTACAATTTGTACAATAATGTATTTACAATGACTAAGTACAATGATACCTTTACAATGATTGTATGCAGTGCTGCCCACTTGAAGATTTCATATGATGAACTTCTCGCTGTTGTTATGCACCTTGGTTGCTGCTCTTGTCATGCTACCCTCTTCTGCACCTTGCTTTGCTTTTCTTCCGTATAAATTTTGGTCCTTTGCAACCCTTGACAACACATGATCTAGCTTTTTCTTGCCTTCTAGGAGCTTGATATTGAATCTAGTGTATCTCTGTTATTTTAGATCCTAAATATCTGATTTTTGGTCCTATTGTAGTCCTATGAGTCGTCTTTCCAATGCCATAGGTCTGACCCAATTTTGATTCTTCAAGAGAGAGTTATACCCAATCTCTCACAATTCCCTAATTATGGACTGTTTCAGCAGATCGCACTTGTACGGTGTGCCACATGTCACTATTTCTTCATTTAGCTCTAAAATTGATAGAGTGAAAAAGTAAGGACTGTGTAATATCTTTCAATTTTTATGGAATTCTAATCCAATACTCAGATCGAGAGTTATGATGAATTTACCAAGGTCACTTCTTTGAGATGAATTTTAGGAGCCTGCAAAAACCCTTACTTCCACAGATCATATCTCCAAAAATATTGTGCACCTTGATCTGAAATTTTTACAGAAGCTTCCTAAAGATTTCAGATTCGCCTCATAAAAATTTCAGCTTCTGAACCTTCGTAGAAAAAAATTTATAGCGAAAATTCCACGATGACCTGTTTCAGATGGCGAAATCCCTTGCATAAGGAGGAAGTGAGGATCACAATTTATATAAATGCTTAGGTTGAGAGGGGCTTCAACAAGTGAACGTGGAAGGAATTTAGGAACTTAAAAAATATTAATTATGAATTTTCAATGACCCATGCCCTAACCCCATGTGGTTTTAGCCCACTAACTAGGGGTACAAACTTCAAACATGAATATCTCTCAAACCGTGAAGAATTACATGGCGTACCATATATCAACAGAAACATCTCTACAAGTAGAAACCATCAAAAGAATTATTGACCCAGAATACATTAATTTAGTAGGTAAAAATTCCCATACAATATTGGGTTAGCCCCTGGTGCTGCTTGGGTTGAAATCAATGACAACCGCTGATCAACAATCTCCCCCTTTGGCATTGATGGCAACACAAGTACTGCCCCTACGATCATGACACCTCTTCCTACAACATTGTCTCCCCTTTTGACATCAATGGAAAAGGGTAACTCCCCTTGAAACATAACCATCCTACGGACCTTACACACTTCCACTCCCGCTGATACACAACCGTCCTGTAGACCTGTAATCTAATGAGAACTTGGGAGAATCCCAAGATTTTGATGAAGATATTCAAATGCTTCACGAGGTAAAGGTTTAGTGAAGATATCAACAATTTGTTCTTTTGTACAAACATACTCAAGTTTGATATTCTTTTCAACGACTTGTTCTTTAACAAAATGATATTTGATCGAAATGTGTTTTGTTTTTGAATGCATGGCAAGATTCTTGGAGATGTTGATGGCACTAGTGTTGTCACAGAATATGGGAATAGGCTCAATGAATTGTACTTGAAGATCTTGCAAAGTTTGTTTCATCCAGAGGACTTGAGTACAACATGATGCTGCTGCAATGTATTCTCCTTCCCCCGTAGATAACAAGATTGAAGTTTGTTTTTTTCTCAACCATGATACGAGACAACCACCTAGATAGAATGTTGCTCCACTAGTACTCTTACGATCATCAATGCTTCCTGCCCAATATACATCTATAAAGGCTTGAATAATGAGATTTTTACCCTTGGGATACTGTAATAGCATCATTTCTCACCTTGACATGATTCATGATTACTTTGATGGTTTTGGGCACCCATTCCTACAGACTTGGACAAATTCACTTAAAAACAGTGTAAAAATCCCCATACGCGGCTATGCCCGTACTTTTCCGCGTGTATACGCGAGTCCAGCTAGAATTTTCCGCGTATGCCATTAAAATGATTAAAAAATATATAATTATTCCCTATTTTCAGGCTGGGTTGATGGTTACTCAGGTAGTTCAACCACCCCAGCACGTGGCCAACTGTTTCCAACTGTTGAAACTACTTGGAGGGAGTATAAAAACCCCTCATGTGTATGGCCTAAGGGAGGGAGAGAATTATTGATATTATACTCTGTTGGTATTCCCTATCCAAGTTTGATTCCCCGTGCCTCCTGCACTTTCCCAGTTCATTATAGGAAACCCTTGTTTCCTTGAGATGCTCATCCCCTTATATGACATCTCGTATGCACCAGCTTGGAAGGAGTCTTAGCGAGGCAAGGGCTGGATGGATCCGGACGACAGTCTGCGAAGGTCGTGGAAGGATCAGGTGATCTCTCCACTCGTTAATTTTGTACATGCTATTTATAATACAGAAGTACCATGATGTTCCTGAAATAAACGTGTTAGTGTATGCTTATATGTATGAGAATATTTGTTATAAAAGCATTCATTATGATTTATTTAATGTTTTATATGAATCTCACTGACATTTAGAGTAGATATATGCTGTACAACCAGTCCTTTGTGCTTGTTTCTTCTTGTCTTTTAGGTTAAGAAAGAAGGACGGTTGCTGGGGGTTTGAACCCTGCGGGATCTTCTTCAACCGTAGGACCAACGGGTAACTTTCTCATTCTACTCTATTTAGTTTTTCTGAACGTGCATGGTTGTGTGAGTCTCTGTTAAGTAGCATGCCCCTGCTCTGTGGAGGTTGTAACCCAACGAACCTCTAGGGTGATATTCCCCGAAACATATACCACAAGCCATATTCCTCTGTGCCCCTTTGTTGAAGAGGTAAATCCCCTCTGCGGACAGAGGCGATCCCTACTAGCCCAGAACGGGTCTAGCAACAATCATCAAATGCTACAGTGCAAGTTCCTAATTGCGAATAAACGGACCAACGATGGAGGCCTACCTGGAGTCCAGTACTATGATTCGTAGAAGAGATAGCATTCCCATTCCTCAACTTTGGCAGATCATGATCCCCACGATCTCCATGAATAGACACCTGCACATGCAAGAAACAACACGAATACAAGCATAAAATCCAGACTACGCAACTATATATCAGTCAGAAAGGATATAAATCATCATTATCATAAGTGAAAAACAGAGTGGAACCATAACCAGTAGTCATTCATTAATAAGCAATCGAAAGAGAGTACAACCAATGTTCTGACGCTAAGGTCTCTTTCGAAGGGGTCTCTAGTCGTACACGTCTCGCAAAGCCTGCCAGGGATGGGACAAGCCTCTCTTAGAGTCTCTCGACGATAGTCTCCTTGCTCGAGTTTGGCCTTAAGGGAAAAATGAGGGCTCTTGCAGCATGAAGGCTCTTGGGAATTTGAGAACTTGGAGATTCAAGACTTAGGCACTTCAAGACTAGCTTGCAATGGCAATGAGCTAGCTTTTATAGATGGAGGAAGGGGAGTTGGGATCCCTATAATTGTGGGATTGGCCCTATCTTCCAGGAAGCTTCCATGAGAGGTGGCAAACCACTTCCCTTTCATGGAACTCCCAGAGCCAAACCTCCCAACCCAAGATAGATAGCAGTTTCTGAGTCTGTTGAAACGAAACTTCCGCCATTCCTATTTAAAAAACACTCCTTAAATTGGCTGGCGCGACTGCGACTCTGGGACAGAGCGCCAGTTGGCGGGGCCTCTTTGTAGGATTTTCCTCATTGGCGCGATTTCTGAACTGGATACCCGCGCCAGTGCAAAAAGGGATGTTTTTATGATTTTCTGCAAGGAGATGTCTTTAGGGCAATTAAAGCTCATGTTTAGAGGAATGCAATGATAATGGTTTCACGGCATGACATTGCTCATAGGTCACAAAATGGGCCCTCCAATGTGCGGGACAGGGAAAGGTAGGGACGGTGACAAATTACTGTGTAACAGATGCCCCCTAAAGCATGAGGCTCGAGAGAGAGAGAGAGGGGTGAAATGCTTTACGAGAACGTGTCCAACTGAAGCTCCGCCGTCGGAAAACCTGCGTGGAGAAATACAACTGATATCTCAAGTACATGATGTATATGCGGTATGGGCGCAGCCATCCGAAACAGAGTATACTATAATCCAGATCCAAGGTATGGACGCAGCCATCTAGTGAGGATCAACAAATAGACTCAGGTATGGTCGCAGCCATCCAGTGAATAAGTCATGTAAATAATAATCCACAAAATCGCAGCCTGGATTACAACAGACACAATCCAGGGTCTTGCGCTCCATCTCGACCCGAACAAAGTACAAGTTAAAGCATGCGAATATGTGAGCTGAAGTCGAACATGCAAGAACATCGTCTGATTACCAGCCAATGATGAGAGTTGTTAACAGACGTGAGAGGAACCACCAATAATGACGATGGCCCTCAAGGTACTACAGGTACAATCTACGACATGTGAATCAATGAGCTGGCGTCGAACACCTGTAGAATCACTCAATCAGAGGCCAATGATGAAAACCTCACGTCGAATGTGACGAACCTGCCATTGAGGCATGCAGGCTCCAAGGTACCATAAGGGAGTCTCTAGATCAGCTTCCTGGATAATGAGCTGAAGTCGACAGGAAGTGACCTTGATCGAAGGTGGGCCATAATGTTTCCCACATCATTGACACGAGACAGAGGAGCATGATGTTTTTCTTGTGAATCAGAATCATACGAGAATTAGAGGAAGGTTGATATTTGTAGAGGTCAACTTCTCTTGAACATATAACGGCACAAATAGTGGTTTTGGCAGTATTTGACATCAACGGATCAGAGGTCATGGTGATGAGGCAATGAGCAGAGGAGAGGTCAAAAAAGATTATCCAACCCATGGAAACAAGTGAAAAACGAGATGAGATGTCCCCAACCCGACACAAATGCAGACAAGTGCCATGTTCAAGAGCGACATACTGCCGACACGACAATGATGATGGTTCCATTTTCCCCCACCATTTCTGGCGAGTACCCCAATTATTTTTGATAACAAGCTTGAAGGGAATAGCATATGCTTGTAATATAAGTCCGCCCTTCGGGCAAATCCACCCTAGTACATTTAACGAGCCCTAGGAAGGAGGAACTCGGAGAACGTCATTTCGACTGAATCTGATGTCATCAGGGTTTAACGAGTCTGACAAAGGAAGAAATCGGCGTCTTTTCATGTTTAGAGAGTTTAAAAAGACAACAGAAAAGTAAACTCCAAAGGTCCCTTTTCGTAAATAGTTCCCCAGATCCGAAAAGGTAGAAAACAATATCCGAGAAAACCTCCTAGTCGCGATAGGCTAGGGTATTCCTTTTTCGTAAATAATCCATCCTAGCCCGAAAAAGGGGTGAACGTATACTGGGTAGATGTCGTTTCACAGCCACTATAACGAGATCGAAACGACAAGGGCCTCGGCAATCTTTTCATGTTTCGAGAGTCAGAAAAGAGCTGAAAGATGACTCCAAAGTGACTTTTTCGTGTTTTTACCGAGTTCGAAAAAGTATAAAATACAACTCGTTTCGCCATTTACGTTGCATAAAAACCTGTTGCTGCAAAGAAAGGCAAGTGTAAAATCCATTTTCGACAAAACATACGAAGTTTCAATGAAAAATGACTTTTTAAACTTAAAATAGAGCTCAAAAAGTTATAAATAAGCCTAAATGGTAAAAATTGAAATTACTTTTACTTTTTACCTGAGTGAAGAGCAACATTGGTCCATTTACTGTGCAAACTTCTAGCGGCGATTATGACCGATACGGGCCACCATTCAGAGTTCCGTCAGTTCCAGGTAAAAGGCGCTTCCTCATCCTTCATTTCAGTCCATTTTTTAATAGTTTTCCAGCATGCAATAGACTTCTGTGGCAACTTTTTGAATTTTTAGGGCTCCGCTCATTGGCGCGGGTATCGGGAATGGACCCGCGCCAATGGGCTTTTATATGCAAAGGGATCGCACCAACTGGCGCGACTGTTCCTAAAACAGCCGCGCCAGCGGCCGAACCTAATTTTCCGCCTAAAAATTCAACATTTTGATCAATTTGAATGATGTTTGAAGCTCAACAGAGATCTAACTAAAGGTTTGTGACCATGTTGATGTAGGAAACCGAGCAAAATGGTGATTGAGTGGAAATAAAGAGAGCATGGGGAAGAGGATGAAATGGCCATGGAAAATGAGGCCTGCATGAATGCCCTCAGAAACTGTGGGCTCAAGAAATTCTTCCTGACACCTTGTTTGCGTGCTCAGCCTGAGCTACTTCAGTACCTGGTGAGCATTTGGGATGAACAAGAACAAGTGTTCAAGCTACGAGACTAGGTGTTAGAATTGGACGTTTCTGATGTGTACTTCATAACCAGACTGTTGCGTAGAGGTCCGGTACCCATACTGACAGGGAGAAGACCGTCTGGTGAGAAAATGGAGGAAGTGATGGAACGAGTGTGCCCATGGGCACAAATGGGATCAGGGAGTAAAAAGGTGGATATCCACACTATCCCCGATCTGGCACTACGAGTAGTGCTGCATACCATCATGCGGGCTGCAGGATCACAGGCACCGCACGAAGCGACGAAAGCCCAACTCTTACTGGCTTCAGAGTGCATGAGTCCCATACTGTTTGACTGGGCCACAGCAGTAACGATCAACATCAAGAGACAGCTGACGAGATGCAAACAAGCCAAGCTGAAGCAGTTTGGCTATGGGTCCATCCTGGTATCGTTCATTCTGGAACGATTGCCAATCTTCCAGGGCCAAGGGGCCGTTGTAGCGGAGCCGATACCACGAGAGCCGAGAATGGCCCGCTGGACAGCACTGATGCCCAGAGCGGGAGGAGGCCAACAGATGTCTTGGAGGCCAGAGTTTTTTGGGTGGTTGCGGCACCAGTTGATTGTAATTGAGGACTGGCCTTATGCCGGGACAGACTTTATCGGAGACCCAGATCTCCCACTGCCGGAGGGAGAGGATTGGGACGAAGAGATGGGTATGATCTGTTTTTATTTTTTATGTTTTATGATTTTTTTTTAATACATGTCCGTTCTGATAGCAGTTACATGTGTATGCAGATGTTGGTTCAGAGAGACCAGCCGGGATGTCTCCTATCGCACGGAGAACTCAGCTCGCAGTCGATCCTCATGAGGAGGGCGCGGAAGGAGGAGAGTTGGTTCAGAACCTCGAGGGGATTTCCCGAGGGATTCTGGACTACGTCCGGCTGTCGGATGTACCGTTAGCATATCAGAGACATACAGTAGGAGTGCCTAGTCGCCTCCACCGTCTACTGAGATGCCTAGTGCGTGTAGTGACTTGTTATCATGAGCACCACGCAAACTAGCCTCCTAGGGTTTTATTTCATGCATATTTTTGAGAGATGTGTCGTCTCCGGATGTAATAAGACGAACATGTATATTTTTTGATCTATGTGATGCACACTGTGCAAACATTTCAACACATATATATATATATACATATGACTATTTTGGATGGATCTCTTACATATGATGATGTTTTCTATATGTCATGCAAATGTCTAATACAAATGTAATCTAATGTATTAGTTACATAACAAACGACCCAATGCGAAATGTATTCACACAATGTATCTACTCACACATTTCATTTTTACGCAAGCTTAAAAGCACACATGGACACACATATGCAAACTATGCTTGAAATGAGGGAGACGGGCATGCCCCCCAGCATGGTGTCTCAATTCGAGGTGCATGCCCCCCAAGCTTCAGTCCATTGAAAATGGAGTGAAGGTTCAAAACAAAAAGTCGAATTGAACATGCTCGTGTTTCATTATTTTAACGAGGTTGACACGCTTAAAAGAACTATCCTCAAACAGCTTGGTTCATTGTTTTTAGGAGCTTGACACAAGTGGAGGAACTATGCTCCGAGAACCTGGTTTCATTTTTTAAAGAGCTTGACACAGGGAGGAAACCGTGCTCTAACCAACTTAAATCAAAATGAACAAGAAGGCGGTGCGTCCAAGAGTTCCACTCCCGGTGGAAGGAAAACATCCTGGAAGTTAGGACCCAATTCCCCCAGCACATTATGTACATCGGCATCATCACTGAGCACAGGCATGGGGTAGGTAGCCACATAGTTGACCTGTGGTGGGGCAGATGCAACGGGTGGATAAAAACCAGGAGGGGGTGATGGCGGACCAGTTTCCACATTAGGACCAAAGAACGAAAGCTGATCAATGGTCACGATTCGTCCTTCGTGCGGGAAACAGGCCACACGAAAAAGGGAGGAGACGAGCGCTCCCATGGCAGGTGTAATCGCGCCCCAGGAGAAGATTGAAATCCAAGGGGCCTGGAACAACCATCACGTCCATATGGACGGTTTTACCTCCCAAAGTAATAGGTAGCCTCGGAAGGATCCCTAATGGTTGACTCATCCTTCTGTTAAAATTCAACAGATTCTGCGTAACAGGCACAAGCGGCGGCGAACCGAAAGCTTGCAGGTAGTTGAGGATAGAATACTAACAGAGGCACCTTCGTCTATAATGGTGCTGGGTACGACCAGACCAAGAGCCTGTACTGTGATCTCGAAAGGCACATAAGATGGAAGGCAGAATCCTGCAAATCGACTCCAATCAAAGGAGGTGACCAAACTACTCGGAGGTGCTACCATCGAACCGAGAAGGTCTTCCCCTGATGTTACGGAAGCAGGAGCCTCCTCCATGACCTCCATCTCGAAGGTGGGAGGAGTATCTTCCGGAACCTCCGTCACGGGAGGTGGAGGAGCTGCTTGTTGAGGTATAGGGACAGGAGAATCTTCCTCCAATTCTAAAGAATCTGAAGAAACCAGAAGGACATGGGGGGTGTGAGGTCCACTCTCAACGGAAAAGACCTGGTGCACCGTAGAAGGGGCCAGCTCAACCGATCCCATGACCAATGGTTGGTCAGGGACGGATTCTTGAATCCGAATTTCTGAGGGAGCGGGATCAACCAAAGATGATTTTTGATCAATCGTATCATCAGTAGGTGGAAGGTTCAAAGAGAGCTGTTTATAACCAGCTGGGAGGCATGGTGTGAAAACGGTCGGGTTGTCCAACACTCGCTTGGCTTCATCCATATAAGGACAAAGGTGAATGGCATGGTGCCCTTCACACAACTTACAGGGATTGGTGATCTTACCCTGCTTCTTAGGAGCCTTATCAGCACCAGCTGAAGACGTGCCCCCAACCTGACTCCCAGAAGCCAAAGGCAACAGTGGGTGGCCGTTGGACCATACTTCGAGCACCTTGGGAATGCCAGGGCAGTCTCGAAGAAGATGGTCGCCAGTGCACAACATGCAGGGGAACTTGAATTTCCGTGGAGGGTTGGAAGGTATATCAATAGGAGATTCCTCAGAGGCAGTAGCTATACATTTAGTCTCTCGCTTATCGGACTTCTTCTTCTTTGTCTTCTTCTTCTTCTTCTTAGCCACCTAGTTACTCAAATCCAGACTTTCACCAAGCGAAGTAGAAGAGGAGGACGCAGAAACGGGCGAAGAAGGGGAGAGGTCCACCTTAGAATCAACATGATGTTGTCCGGGTGGAGGAACTGATTGAACAGTAGTGGAGACATTCGGGACGAAAGAGGTTGAAAACAACCAAACAGGCAACCCAACAGTTAACCCAGGAAGGGACAACGTTGCCATGTAAGGAGCACCAACATTCCCAAAAGGAGGAAAATGACCAGGATTCCCATCTGAGGGGATTCCTTGGTTGGTAAACTTTGAAAAAGTTGCCATCAAAACTCAAAAGCACACACGGGCCGAAAAAGAGTCAAGACACACGATCAAACGGTCAATAAGCAAAGTCTAACAAGGCGTGTAATCATGGGTGATTAATTTTTTACCACATTGAAAAATAAGAAACTTCACCGTTTCATGTTTCAAGAGTCGAGAAACGGTTATAAGATGACTCTATCTCTTTCAGATTTGACACAAGCGTGAAAGGACAAGCGCTTGGTGATCCTTTCAAATTTAGGGAGTTAGATAGGATCAAAATGACTTCTCAGTAATACTAGGCAAAAGGGTGTACCAAATAATCGTGAACTGCAATATACACCTTGGTTTCAAAAATGAAAGAGAAATCAACCAAGGACTTTCCGTACATGCAGGCAATCTCCCCGAATGTTGTGTCCGGTGTATCACGGGTATAGGGCGGCATACTCGGCTTCCTACGGATAAAGGATTGAAACCTAGAGGGGTCTCCCTTTATATACGCGACGGTACGGGGAGCACAAGTCTGTACTAGCGCTGTCTAAAGCCAGAAGGCGAACGACAGCTACTAGGTTTAAAGACGCCAGAACACGTCTCTAGCCTAGACCTCTAAATGTGTTTCGTTAGATTTCAATGCTGCCTTAGTGTAAATTGAGTAGATTTTAAAGTTGATCTTCAATTACGTTTCAATTTTCAGGCCCTAACGAATGTGTGGTCTCAAAAATCTCCTAAATGCAAAATTACATGCCACAGTACATCATTTCGTTCGATGAAAACTAGCTACAGAAGAGTTGAGAGTTTTTACACAAACAAAATGATCGGAAGACAATCAATGATATCTCTAATGCAACTAATGAAATAAAAAACTTTTCATTCAAATCACTAAATACTAGTAAAATCGAAAAGATTTCAATTTGCACTAATCAACAAAAGCAAAAGAGATTTTTTGTATTTTCAATGTTTGATAGCTAGATGCACTAAACAAACTGAAAACAAAAGAGAAGAAATTTGAGAAACGATATTAAGAGAGCAAAAAAAAACAAATTTCACTCAATGGCACAAGCAATCAGATCTCAAATCGACCAAAGTCTCTCAAAACCAAGAAAAGTCTCAAAGGCTCCAATGGACAGTGTGATCTAGGTCCAAAGCAAGACCAAACAAAGTTCGAATGAAGAGAAGAGAAATCACCCAAAAATTGCAACGAAATGGTGAACAACCACTAATAGAATGCGGAGGAGCAATTAGAGAATTGACAGGACTAACAAAACACCAAAACTCCTAAGGAGGGCTCTACACACAAAGCCACTAGATGCCCTAGGGCTTAAAACGTGAAATCGATGGAGAAAAGCAAACAACCAAAGGACGAAGGAAAATTCCCAGTCAAACAGGACTCCAACACACTCAGGTAGCTGAAAAACCAAAAAGAAATACACTGATTAGACCCGAAGAGCTCAGAACTGAGCAAACCCTAATGCCTCACAGGAGTGGCGCGACTGTGAGGTTGTAACTGGCGCCAGAAAGCAATTGGCACGGGCAATACAAAAGAAACATGCGCCAATTGGCGCAACTATCGAGCTAAAAAGCGCGCCAGCCGAGTTCCTCAGCCAAAAATAAAAAATAACTACTCCAGAAGCAGATCAATGATATCCAAGCAAACCAAGAAGGAAAAACAGCAAAAGAACCCAGCCTAGAAGGCCAACCAAGCAAGGAAAACCACAAAAAAATCAAAACGAGACAATCAAAACTAGACATTCCCCAGTATGGTCGCCAAATTGTTGAAGAGGTAAATCCCCTCTGTGGACAGAGGCGATCCCTACTAGCCCAGAACGAGTCTAGCAACAATCATCAAATGCTACAGCGCAAGTTCCTAATTGTTAATAAACAGACCAACGATGGAGGCCTACCTGGAGTCCAGTGCTATGATCCGTAGAAGAGACAGCGTTCCCATTCCTCAGCCTCGGCAGATCACGATCCCCACGATCTCCATGAATGGACACCTACACATGTAAGAAACAACACGAATACAAGCATAAAATCCAAAATACGCAACTATATATCAGTCAGAAAGGATATAACTCATCATTATCATAAGTGAAAAACAGAGTGGAACCATAACCAGTAGTCATTCATTAATAAGCAATCGAAAGAGAGTACAACCAATGTTCCGACGCTGAGGTCTCCTTCGGAGGGGTCTCCAGTCGTTCACGTCTCGCAAAGCCTGCCAGGGATGGGACAAGCCTCTCTTAGAGTCTCTCAACGATAGTCTCCTTGCTCGAGTTTGGCCTTAAGGGAAAAATGAGGGCTCTTGCAGCATGAAGGCTCTTGGGAATTTGAGAACTTGGAGATTCAAGACTTAGGCACTTCAAGACTAGCTTGCAATGGCAATGAGCTAGCTTTTATAGATGAAGGAAGGGGAGTTGGGATCCCTATAATTATGGGATTGGCCCTATCTTCAAGGAAGCTTCCATGATAGGTGGCAAACCACTTCCCTTTCATGGAACTCCCGGAGCCAAACCTCCCAACTCAAGATAGATAGAAGTTTCTGAGTCTGTTGAAACGAAACTTCTGCCATTCTTATTTAAAAAACACTCCTTAAATTGGTTGGCGCGACTGCGACTTTGGGACAGAGCGCCAGTTGGCGCGGCCTCTTTGTAGGATTTTCCTCATTGGCGCGAGTGATTAACTGGCTACCCGCGCCAATGCAAAAAGGGATTTTTTATGGCTTTTTGCAAGGAGATGTCTTTAGGGCAATTGAAGATCATGTTTAGAGGAATGCAATGATAATGGTTTCAAGGCATGACATTGCTCACAGGTCACAAAATGGGCCCTCCAATGTGCGGGACGGGGAAAGGTAGGGACGGTGACAAATTACTGTGTAACACCTTTAGATATCGAAGAATTATTTTGACCGCAATAATATGTGATTCTTTTGGTGATGCTTGGAATCTTGCTACTTGTCCAACTGGTTGCATAACATCTGGCTGAGAGGTTGTTACATATAGAAGACTACCAATCATAGATCTATACAACCTCTAATCCACATCCTTAGATGAGTTGTCTAAACTCAATTTGCAACCTATTACCATCGGAGTAAGGATAGATTTGCAATCTTCCATTTTGAATTTCTTGAGCATTTCCTTGATGTACTTGGCTTGACATATAAATATTCCTTTCTCTTGATGAGATATTTGAAGCCCTAAGAAGTATGTCAACTCACCAAGTAAAGACATCTCAAACTCACTTTGCATCTTTGTAGAAAATTTCTTACTTATTCGATCATCATTGCTACCAAATATTGTATCATCCACATATACCTCAACGATTGTTAAATTATCTTTATCTATTTGTACATAAATATTGCTATCAACAGTACCTTTCTTGAACCCTTTTTGACGTAGATATCCATTAAGATGAGCATACCATGCTCTAGGAGCCTGATTGAGACCATATAGAGCCTTCTTTAACCTACAGACATAGTCTTCTTTTTGTGATAGTAAAAAACCTTCAGGTTGTTCAATGTAAACTTCTTCTTCTAATTCTCCATTCAAAAATGCTGACTTAACATCCATTTGGTAGACTTTGATTTTTCTTGAACATGCATAGGTGAGAAATGTTTGGATGGCTTCCATTATGGAAACTGGTGCAGATGTTTCATCGAAATCAATTCCTTCCACTTGTGCATAGCCTTTGCAAACCAATCTTGCTTTGTTTATGGTAACCTGCCCATCTTCATTCAATTTGTTCCTGAACACCCATTTAGTCCCAATGAAATTTTTATCTTTTGGTCATGGAACTAATTCCCAGGTGTTATTATTCTCAATTTGATCCATTTCTTCATTCATAGCTGCTACCCAATGTTCATTATGGCTCGCTTCCTCAAAAATACTAGGCTCAAAGGTTGCTAGAAAAGTGATGTGAGCTTGTTGTGATGAACGAAGCTGTCAACCTTCATTTATGTCACCAATGATTTGATTTGATGGATGGTTCTTTTGAATCCAATCTTTTGTTCTCCTTGGAGGAGCTTCTTGTTGTTGTTCTGGTATATCTTGATGATCATTGTTTACTTCTTCCTCATTGATAGTTGCTTCTTGTTCTACAATTTTATCTGTGTCTTTTTCAGCCTCTGTCTCAAGTTTCAAAGATTCTAGATCCTCATCATTACTCGCTAGAACACCATCTTCGTCAAATGTAACATTTATGCTCTCCACTATCTATTTTCGTCTTAGATTATAGCATTTATAGGCCTTTATTTTGCGTGAGTAACCAACAAATATACCTTCATCAACACGTGACTCAAACTTACCCAAATTTTGATCTTCTATTTTGATATAAAATTTGCTTCCAAAGATTCTGAAATATTTTACATTAGCTGGTTTTCCTTTCCATAATTCATATGGAGTCTTGTTGCAATTATTTCTCAGAAGACTTCGGTTGATAATGAAGACTGCCGTATCAATTTCTTGAACCCTGAATTTTTCATCCAATTTTGAGTCCTTCAACATTGTTCTGCCCATTTCCGGTACGGTTCTGTTCTTTCTTTCAGAAACTCCATTTTTCTGAGGTGTTCGTGCTGTTGAAAATTGCCTTTTTATTCCATTTTCATCACAGTATTGCTGAAATAATTTGGAAGTGAATTCTCCACCATTATCTGATCTTAAACACTTTATTTTCAAATCAGTTTCATTTTCAACCAACTCCCTGTAGATATTAAAGCACTCAAATGCTTTAGATTTTTTTTTTTAGGAAACTGACGGTTTTCATCCTGGTATAGTCATCTATCATTAACATGAAATATAATTCTCTGTTTAAGCCTTTTGTTCTCATAGGACCACATAGATCAGTATGTATCAATTCCTATGGATGTGATGCAAAGTGTTCTTTTTTTTTAAAATTTAACTTTTGTCTGCTTGCCATGCCGACATGCCTCACATAGTGTGTTGGAATGTTTTGAGATTTTCGACATTTCTCGTACTGCTTCCTTTTTTCTTATCTTGAAAATATTGTCAAATTTTATGTGACCCATTCATTTATGCCATAACCAGCTTTCATCTTCTTTAGCTAGTAGACATGCTTTAGTTGCTTCATCCAAAAAATATATGTAGTTTGGAGCTCGACTTGCTGTAGCCACAATTTTACCATACCTTCCTTTCTTTATTTCACATTTTGTGGAGTTAAATAGCATTGTGTGTCCTTTATCACACATTTGTTCAACACTGAGCAGATTGTGATTCATATTTTCAACCAATAGAACATTCTTGGCTCGAACATCTTTGCTTCCAAAAGTGACGGTACCTGATCCTATAACATTTGAAGATCCATCATTTCCAAAGGACACGGTTCCATCCTTCTTCTCTTTCAGAGATACAAATTTATTTCTATCTCCAGTCATATGTGTTGAGCAACCGCTATCAACATACCACACATCTTTGTTCTTTTGAGCCTTGAGAGCAAGAGAAAAATTATCATTCTTCTTCTTCTTCCATGTTCATTCATTCTGTGGCTTTGAAGATTCTTGTAGAGGATTTTCAAGTCTGCAGTCTTTGGCTATGTGTCCAAAGTTTCGACATTTGTAACATTCAATATTATTTCTTAAATGTTCAAATCTATTGATGTTTCTTTGAGCCCTGGGAGGTTCATATTTGACAGATCTCCTGGAATTGTATTCGTTCCTAGGGTACGTGCGACATTCTACAGCTTTATGACCAAATTTTCCACATGAATAACAGTAGCCATAAAAAATATGTTGGTACCTAGATGGAAAAATTCTCACGAGGAATCGTCTTCCCAAGGATAAAATATGGTCTTGTCTTGAATAAATTGAGATATATGTCGATTCTGTTCATTATATTTTTTTGTAGAAGGTCTAGCTTCTTATTCTTTGTAACCAATGCCAATTTTGTCGTTGTAAGATCATTGATTGTTGATTAGTTCTTCCAATGCCCTTGAGCTGTTGGCATAGTTTTAGATAGTTTTTCCTTTCTTCACTTCCTCACATAGCGAGACTACTTCGGCTTCTAATTATTCCCTTTCTTGGTTGCTTTCTTTTCCAACTTCTTTTGGAGTGACTGTTCAATACATTTGTGTTCTTCTACTTTAATTTTGAGACCTTGAACCTGTTCTTCAAGAGTATTGAAATCCAGATCTTCATGATTGAGCCTTTTTATAAGCTTGATAGCCTCACAAATTATTCTATGGTCAACCTTTCTTCATTGTTTGATACTTATTGTTTATCATGGTTGGCCATAAACAATACTTTCTCATTGGCTTCTTCTTTATTGTTTACTTTCTTTCATCTGATGATGAGCTATCTTCTTTATAGAGAAAGTTCCTTTTGGATCCTTTATTTTTGCCTTGCTTGTTGAATTTCTAAAATCCTTTCTTTCCTTTTGAGTTGCCATCACTTTTGTTCAGAATTTTTTCTATGAAATGCCCAACCTCACCACAACCGAAACATATCAATGGAATTTTACCTTCGAATTTTCCCTTACCAGGTTTTAGTTTTCTCATAAAAAAAGTGATATTCTTCATTTGAAAGATCTTCTCCATCAGTGATCCTCTTTTCTTCAAGATTTAGGCATGTCATTTCAATTGAAGGTTAATGTCCCATTAAGTTTGCTTAGATGCAACAAACGCAGTTTCTAGATTTGAAGTACCCTTTTCTTCATCAAGTCTCATTTCATATGCTATGAGAATTCCATGTAATTCTTCCTTGCTGAGTTTGTCCAGATGGGCACTGTATTCTAAGACCAATACCTTTGGGTTGAATCTCCCTGGTAACGTTCTAAGAATATTCCGTATAATAGTCTTCTCATCAACTGGCTCTCCAATCCTTCTAGAGTATTAGTTATTTCATTAACGTATTGGAAGTATGCAGCAATGTTGCAATCTTCTTTCATTCTAAGTTGCTCAAATTTCACTCTATAGATTTGAAGTTTTTCTTCTTTGATATTTGAGTCACCTACATATATATTCTCAAGCTTGTCCCATACATTTTTGGCGGTTTTACAACCCAACACCTTATCATAAGCAGATTCAATAAGTTCACTGATCATAATATTCTTTGCTTTTGCATCATTTAGCAAATTCTTCATACCTTGTTCATCCGCGCTTGATGTAAATCCATTTTGAACAGTATCCCATACTTCGTAACCTTCCGCCAAGAGAGATACCTCCATTCTTCCTTTCTAGAGTGCATAATTATTTTCATTGATTAGAGGTACACCATTCTTGGTATGCTCGATGACCTCCTTCCAGCTGTTAAACTACTATTGAAGGAACCAAGCTTCGATACCAATTGTTGGAAATACTGAGAGGGGGGGTGAATCAATATTCCTTTCAATTAGAGAATTAGTTAATCTTCAATTATTATCAGTGTTTGTACAATGATAGCAGCAAACAAGAGGAACACAAATGCACACAATTTTTAAGTTGGAAACCCACTCCGGGACAAAAACCACCTAATGCTTTTCTAATAATTCTTTAATATTCAACTCCAATTGAAAATAAATCTCCAACTTCCTAGAATCTAGAAAAGCATTCTTCTCCAACTCCCACTGGATTACGTTCAATGCCCAAGATTCTTCATAGTCAAATCGAACGGATGCCTCAACACCCAATGAGCTGCAACTCACCCTAGCACCACCCTACCACCCTATAGAATAAAAGAAGAATGGACTCCCACGGGAAAATGGTCCACTTTACAATGATAGAACATGAAGAAGAAAAGATATACTAGAACATAACCCCAACTTCAAGGAAGCCAAATCACACCTAATATTGATCCTATACCTAACACTTACCTCTTCAACCCTTGGTAGATAGATACTAGTACAATTTGTACAATAATGTATTTACAACACTAAGCACCGTGATCATACAATGATTGTATGCGAATACGCCCACTTCATGACTTCAAATGAAGAACTTATTACTTATTTTATGCACTTATTGTTTTCTCTTGTCATACTACCTCTCTCACTTTCTCACAACTTACTATGTTTATTTCCATAGAAATTATGGTCCTTTGCAACCCTTGACAACACATGATCTAGATTTTTCTTGCCTTCTAGGAGCTCAATATTGAATCTGGCGTATTTCTGTTATTTCAGATCCTCAATATCTAATTTTCAGTCTTGTAGTATTTCTCTGAGTCATCTTTCCAATTCCACAGGTTTGACCCAATTTGGATTCTTCAAGAGAGAGTTTATATACCCAATCTCTCACAATGCCGTAATTATGGATTGTTTCATCCGAGCGCACTTGTACGGCGTGCCACGTGTCACTGTTTCTTCATTTGGCTCTAAAATTGATAGAGAAAAAAGAAAATATTGTGCACTATCTGCTAATTTTTATGGAATTCCAATCCGATACTCAAAGAGAGAGTTATGATGAATTTACCAAGGTCACTTATTTGAGATGAATTTCAGGAGCCTGCAAAAACCATTACTTCCACAGATCATATCTCCAAAACTATTGCGCACCTTGATCTGAAATTTTTATAGAAGCTTCCTCAAGATGTTGGCTTCGCCTCATAAGAATTTCAGCTTCTGAACCTTCGTATAAAAAAATTTAGAGCGAAAATTCCACGATGACCTGTTTCAGATGGCGAAATCCCTTGCATAAGGAGGAAATGAGGATCACAATTTATATAAATGATTAGGTTGAGAGGGGCTTCAACAAGTGAACGTGGGAGGGATTTTAGGAGCTTAAAAAATATTAATTGCGACTTTTCAATAACCCATTCCCCAACCACATGGGGTTTTAGCCCACTAACTGGGGGTACAAACTTCAAACATGAATATCTCTCAACCGTGAAGAATTACATGGCGTACCATATATCAACGGAAACATCTAGACAAGTAGAAACCATCAAAAGAATTATTGACCTAGAATACATTAATTTGGTAGGTCAAAATTCCCATGAAATATTGGGTTAGCTCTTGGTGTTGCTTGGGTTGACATCAATGACAACCGTTGATCAACACTTCCAAGTATGCTCCTATGGATCGGTCTCATATCCCTGGCTTTCCAAATCATATGTGTCATGTTGATTGGTTATATTATCTTCCCATGGTAAAAGATGAAAATAAATATGATGTTTCCATGCACTTGATCGAGTTTCATATGCATGTACGTAGACTTAAAGTTAAGTTTCCTGAGGGTTTCTTAATGAATATATCTATGGCTACTCTGGAAGACAAAGCAAGAACATGGTATGAATGGTTGAGACCAACTAGCATATTTTATTTAAAGTATTTTAATTCAGTTTTCTTAGAAACTTATAAAGAGTATTATCCATCTTTGTTGTTGGTACATAATTGTTGTGATCATTTTGAGGGTTTCATTCAATACCATGAAATCATTGATGATGATCTAGAATTTATGGATGATGAGGATATGTTAGAGGCACTTTATGAATTCTCTTCTCAGGTTATTTGTCATGATTATCAAGAGGATTTACAAAATGTAGAAAATTTTTAACCATCAACAGTTTCTCTTTTAGCTAAAGATGAAATCAATCAAGAACTTGAAGTAGATATACATGTCCTTTCTCCAGCGATAAATGAAAATTTGCAGCCAGTTTCTTAGTTTTTGTGTGATGAAGGTGCAAGTAGTGAACTAATTCATGTAAAAAATATTCCACAGTTGCAAGAGGATCAAGTGTCAAAGATTATTTTCCATCATAAAAAGAAAGGTGATAGTGTTAAAAAAGAATTATATAATCAAACTACAACAGAATTTCTTGATCCACAAAAGAAGAGTTTCGATGTAAATGATATGGCTATTATACTTAAAGGTTGTCATGAGGATGTGCTTACAAATAATGACAAACAAATTTTTGTTACACAAGCTATTGTCCCAAAATGTCTCGCTACAGATTTGAATGATCAAAAATCTCTGTTTGTGCATAATGATATGATTGATCCTATTGAAACCTTTCATGAACATTTATAGTCTTGTTTTGGAAATGATATGAAGAAATATTTATTTAACCAAGCTGCACTCATTCATTTTGATAATGATCATGAAGCTTTGGGTTAAAAATTTAAGGCCTTTCGCATGATTTTGAAGACCATATTGCTAGTTTGTTACAACCAATAATGAAGGTCGATGTTGCAACATTCGTTGATGAAGGTGATCAGTTTCAACACATAGAAAAAACAATAGTTTGGGAGGATGTTTGTTTTATTGTTTTAAATAATCCAAAAAGGCTTATGTTGCATGTTCTTCATGATCCTTTGGTCAGTTTTTTGTAGCCACCTGGGAAACTGAATCTTCTTGTATTTATGGATCATGACCACATGTTCAATGGACACTTTCAGTTTCCTATCTTTTGTTCCTTTTTCCTGCTCAAGGAACACGTGAGCATGATTCAAGTAAGTAGCCATTGGCTAGGTTGGTTACACTGGAGAGATCATATCGCAAGATTGTGTATATATCTTGAGTAGGTGGGAGGTTATCATCAGGATTTGAAGCCCGAAGCGAATGCCCTAAGATCCCGATGGTCTGCTGCCATAAGAAAGTTCAATCAGTAGTTAAGTTTGAGTCAAAGTTAGTTTTTGTTTCATTCAGTCATTTCAGTTTGTTGAATTTATTTTAGTTTCCAGTTTTGACTCCATTTCCCAATGGATAAGGCTACCTGATCTATGGTGTTCATGACACCTCTTAAAGGAGATTCCATCCCCAGCTGGAGCCAATGTTAGTTTCCAAACTTTCAGTGATAAAAAATACTCTTTTCATATTTACTTGGTAGTGGTCCTAGGTCAAAATTTCATGTTTCAAGTCAATTTTCAAATAAAATTTTTTCATTGAATATGTCTAGGTTTGAAATGCTACTCCCTTCACTCCATCCATGGTCATCATCATTTCATAGATCATGTCATCCATCAATCATCTAGGGTTTGAGGTCATTCACAACACCTTCATTTAGGTCAGAGTCTAGGTGTCATTTGTTTCGCCACAATAAGAGTCAATTATGTCATAAAAGAAGGCGAACAAAATCTCATTTTCACCATACAAGTCATTTTCATAGGGAGTTAGAAAAGATAGGGAAATAAGTAAATAAATCCTTTGTTCTCACCATCATACTCCATAGCTACTAAGGGTTGAAGAAAAATATCTAAATTTGTGCCAACACTACTTCTGTTATGCTTCTAAGGTGTTGTGCAGTGCTTCTGGAGTGAGGTTGGGAGAATCAAGTTTTGAAGGTCTTCCCATGGGTATTTTCTCAGTTTTGAAAGTGCATTGGAAAGTAGACACATAAGGTTACCTATCCAAATCTTCATACTTGTAAATATATTTTTTAAAGTGGGTAAAATTCACCTCTAAACAAGCACGACACTTCTACTGGAGATGTGTGACGTTTCTATAAATGGTGCTATGTTTCTACATTGGATTCCCTTTGGACAGTTGTTAAGCCAGGAAAACTATAGAATTAAAATTTTAGTTGTACCATGAGGTTTCATTTGGGTAATTGAGTTTTTTTTTCCTCTTATGACGAGGAAAAATGTAATTAAATGAAGGAGACACACACTCCTAGTCTTTAGTTGAATTTGAGGGAATGGTTTCTAACTCGCCTAGATTCTAGGAAGTGACTCATATGATGTAATTATGATGCTTTTTGGATAGGATTTCGACCCAATGAGGTGTCATGAATCTTATGTCCTATATGTAGTCCAACTCAAGCCATTTGAGAGGTTATATAGTTGTTATATATAATGGAGCTGTTTTACAAACTCTTTTTTCAGTGAAATCAAAGGATGTTGCAGATATACCCTTGAGATTCCAGTGGTATGATTTTGAGCATTGTTTCTTCTCTGATTCTTCATCAAGTTAAGTGTTATGTTAAATTTTTCATGACATGCATGCTTATGTATGTTAATATTATGATTTTATAAACAAGAATCATTGCTTTCTATGCTCTGTTTTATAAGGTTTTCATGGATGTGTTTACTCTTCTGATGAATGAATTCATTTAAATGCTCATTCTAACTCCTCCTCTTCAAAAAACCTATACAAAATGAAAAATTAAGTATGTTCATGAGTTTACCTACCTAGCCTCATCCTTATTTCTACAATTTAACCTTTGAAATTAGACCTAAACCTTGGACCTATTTCCCTAACTGTCATTCATATCATAGAAAAAACTCAAAACAAAAAAAACCCAAATTTTCTTAAATTTAATACCTAGCCTAAGATCATTATATATCTAGTCATATCATTAACTAATAAAGTGACATTGAGAGAGCCCTCTCTGGTTTTGGTAGGGCTAGATACCTAACCTACAGATTGGTTTGTGGCTACCTTCCTTCAGTTCCATTCTCAGCCTTGGAAACATGGGGGAAGTGATAACAGCTGGCACCTTAGTTTTGTGGACCTTTGAATATTATTGAAAGGATTGGACCCATAGCCTATCGACTTGCTATACCTTCAACAATGAAATTCCATGATATTTTCCATGTGTCATTACTTAAAAGGTATGTTAAATATCTTCATCATGTGATTGAATAGTCTGTATTTCAGGTGGAGCGATAAGGAGAATTCCAACCAGAACCTCAGTGCATTTTACATAGAAAGATGATCATGCTCCAGAACTGAGCAATCGAACAGGTTAAAGTGCAGTGGAAGCATTTTGGGCCCGATGAAACTGCATGGGAGGTGGCGGATTAGATGCAGGCTATGTATCCTTATTTATTCGTTGGTTGAGTGAATGATTTGGTATATGTTTTGGTGTGATGTTTTCGTTTATGTACATTGCTGGCTTGAGGGGTCCTAACCCAGGTTCAGAGTTATCACACAACCAATGAAAACCTCCAACTACTGGCACTTTCGGTAGTGATCTGCTTGTGCATATAAAAGTCTCATCCAAAGTAGTATGGGGGGCTTTGGAACCAGGTTTCCGCACCCTGAGGAATCTTTTGATGTGCTATCCCTAATCAAACTTTGTGTAGATAATGGAATGGATTCATGCATGAAATGTAAACATATCTAACCCTTCCACATATTATCACAAAATACTTCAATATATTTTGCGCACAACAATTAAGTATACCAACATCAACTAATATTCACACATAGATGCAATTGACCATTAACATAAGGAAATACACAAAAATAGAATAGATTTAGATAAAAAATAATCAAGACAACCAATTATATAAGAATCCAGGTTCTCCAAAAATTCCTTCTCTATTAAGAGATCTTTTGATACAGTACAACCTATCTTCTCCACACACAACAGTAGATTCTGCACCTAGCTCGAGACTTAGGTATTTGCGCACACAACTAGCAGGAACCTTTCTACCCAAAAAAACCCAGACTTAGATCAAAGCATTAATAAAAAATTAAAATATATCCTTTCTTTAATCAATCGTTACATATTTATACTATCATAGATGCACACATACCATGGTCTCAAACCATGGTTTAAGACTCATGATTTTTCCATTTAAACCCATTACAATGATTAAGGGACTTTGACTCACCACAAAGCCCCTTTGAATATTTGCACTCAGTTCGTACAACAAAAATTAGACAAAATTAACCCAAAAATACACCCTAGGGGACCTTGCTCCAACAAGCCCCCAACACAATCTCGTGACTCGTCCCGAGTCACTACGGGGTGGTTGCCTTTATCTTCGCCTTCAATGCTTCGATTGAGCTCCGGAGTGGCATGATGAATTCAATGCTCTGCACGGAAAAAATCTATGCTTAGTCGACAAATTTTTAAATTTTTGGCCCCTTAGCTTCCAAATTAATTCTACGCTGTGTTTTTTGTAGGATTTTGAGGGTGTTGTCAAGGTTTTGTGACAGCTGCAAGGCTTCCTCAACCCAAGGTTGCATCCTTATTTCCAAGAGCTTCTCTTGGCGATGCATGTCTTCAATATCTATCTAAATTTCCTTGCCTTCATGAAGTTTGGCAATCCTCTATGTTGTTACTAATTTCGGTGCCGCCATCTAATTTCGGTAAAATGTTGCTCTTTGATGCAAAGCTTGTTTCTCAACTGTTGGATGATTGGGTCATTCTGGATAGAAGTCCAAACACCCATGGTGTCATGTAGAAGGGTACCAAATTCTTCCACTTCTGATGCTACATTGTTTGTGGCAACCTTTACCTCTGCCACGCGCTGTGCTCGAACCTCTTGTGGTGTCTCTCACTCGAGATTTATCTGCAACTCGGTGATTTATTACTTGAACTTTGCCTGAACGGTCTGGATCTCTCTGCGTGATACCATTAGTGCAGCGAATAGGATTTGTAACTTCGTTTTTAGCTTGGTTGATGTAGGGATAGTGACCTTTGGCAGATCACTACACACTTCATTGATCATTTCTTCTAATGCGGTGCAACATTCCTTAGCTAGGCGTCGTGCCTCCTATGTATTTTGTTTCTTCTACTGCTGCTTGCCATTGAGATGCGTTGGAAGCATGGAAGGCATGGGCCTCTTGGTACTGCAACTCATCCACAATCATGGTGTGGATAACATGGATATTTCCACCTGGTAGCACCGCCAGGTCAACACTAATCTCTCTGCATGTGCACAAAGTAGCGTGCAAGGTAGGTGACTCAACTATAATGGATGGCCCTAGAATCTGAAGAAGACGACTATTCAAGGGGGAGGGCAGCACTGTGCTGATTGGATGCACACTTGTCTATTCAAGACTAGAGGTAGTCACACTCAGTTTTTGTAGGCTTGCTTGCTTCACGCTCTCTTGTATCGCGCTCACTTGCATTTTGAGCTCTTGGATTTCCAATTGTACTCCCTCGAGAAAAAAATTGTATTGTGCTTCCATGTTGGTCCAGATATCCTTCGTGGCCAACTTTACTGTGTTCTTGATATTTTTGAAGTCATCCTAAATGAGAGAGAGGTCCTCTATGCCTGCCAACTTAGACACCTTCCTCTTCTTCCGGGGAACCCTGGTGGCATGAGAACCATGCTTACTTCCTTTATGTGTTTGCGTCTTAGGGCCCTTGGTGCCATCACCATATTTCTCTTCTGATTCCTTCTCCAAATATATTGTTTCTCCCATCGTAATAGGCTCAGGTTCTACTTCAACATTCTTTCCTTTCTGCTATGTATCCTTGGTGGTGCGTGGCTTAGTTGGATTTTTCAACACTGATGTAGAGGCACCCCCAGCGGTGCACGTCCTTAACTAGGAAGGTGACCATTCTTTTGTGACACACACCAGGTCATCCTCTGTGACCAGGTATAGTAGTTCATACCAAACTTCTTCCACAGTGCCCTTCGTGTGGATATGCATGTTGTGGAATGTGGATTTGAAGTCTACAATCAACTTATATTGCTCGTAAAGGGTTGGCGATAACCTTGGTTTTGACTGAATGGCTTGGAAGAATGCAGAGTTGAACCACACCCAAAAAATATTGTTCTCCATGACTTTGGCTAGGACCTTCGAGCTCCATAAGGTTGCGTAGCGTGTGGCTTCACACATGTGTGAATCAATATTAGGGAACTATGTATCTCGAGGTGTCTTCCATACGATGAGTGCAATAAGGAGTAATAACTAGGCATTGTAGAAGAGATTCCCTTATTCCTAGACTTCGTGCACATTAGCCAAGAATTAAATACAGAGGTATTGGGACAAATTGAATTGTATACCCTTCTCACATAGCCCTGTTAGCACAATGAAAATGGCTAGAACTTCCTTCAGCCTACATTTTCTCATCATCTTGCACACGAGGATTAGCGTGCCGATCTATACTATGAGATCATTTATTTCATGTAACAAAAAGCTGTAGGTATTGCATGAGACCTTGTATTTTTCTTTGAAATCCTCAGCTACCTTGCACCCTTGCCTCTTTCCTCCAAAGGCTTTCATAGGATCCTCCCCCTGGTTGGGAAAGTTGGTGATCCAATGGATCAGTGAAACATTGATCAGAATTGGCCCTCCTAGCCATAAAAAATCATCATGAATGAGGGTGAGCAGTTGGTGCACATAGGTGTCATTAATTATGATGCACCCGAAGTGTGGAATGTGTAAGAGGTTGAGCAACCCTGAGTTTTATAGGCCCAATGCCCAGGATTTCGACTCAACTCTTACTACACCACCATCATGTTAGGTCCCTGTAATTTGTCAAATTGGCAAGACCAAATAGACAAGGGTAACATCAAACCAACTTTGGAGTCCTAGGACGTAGCCTTCCTAGACTCAGAGAGGGCTCTCTCTATAATTTGTATAAAAGATATAACTTGTTTGAGTTAGGATACTGATTTTAGGCTAGTTAAAATGATAAGGTTGTTTTTTTGTTTTGTTTGGTTGGGTTTCTTGTTAAGTAGAACAAATTGAGTAAGAGAAATTCAAACCATTTGGCTATGGGGTTTGTGAAAGGCTTGAAAAGTACAACAATAAATCAAGGGTGTTTCATAGGGCAAGTTAACAAATCCAAATGGATCTTAATAGCTTATCTGGGTGTGAAATGAAAATTAAATTGTGAGTTTAGTAGGTTTAAAGGGAAATTAAGAATCCTTTAACATGTACTAGAAAAAGAAGAGTATTTAAGATCACTATTCTTAAGAAATAACCAAAGGATAGGGCACACCATAAACTTCTTTGGCCTATCTTTATCAAGTAAACTTTGAGACAACAAACCAGCAAACCCTAGAGAGCAGGGAACTCCTAAATTCTCTAGCTATTCACTTTCAGACAAAGAAAACATTTAATATAACAAATAAGTGATCATTAAAGAGCAGATAACACCTAAATTCTTCAATCAGACTTTAAAATCCTTCAAAGCGACTATTCAATATGGACTAAAGGATAGAGCAAACCATAAACTTTTTTAGCCAAACCCTAATCAGAAAACTTCAAAGAAAGGCCTCAAGAAAATGTTTCAAGCTACACCAAAGGACAGGGCATACCATAAAATTCTTCGGTTTGAATCTTATTATATCATTATCAAGACAAAAAACTAGGTGAAATTAGAAATAATTAATAATTCTCCAATCAAACCCAGCAGAGGAAAACATTTAAACAACAAAGAGCAGATAGACTTAAGGTGCCTCTAACAGCGTATCTTAACCTGAAATTTATGCTCCGTTATAAGAGAAAGGATGAAAAATATGAAAAAATAAGGAAACAATTACAAGATAATAACAACATCACCATTTAACAAAGTTCATGAATCTTGTGAATTTGCTTGCTCCATTAACATTCAGTCCAAAACAATTACAAAACTCCAAAGCCAATTTATTCACAACTCAAAATCTATGTAATACTTAGCTCAACAATCAACCAAAAAAAACTATGAAGCATACATGCAGTATTTATCTTCAAAATGAGGAGGTGAACCCTAGCTAGGGTTCTAAATGTCATTTATTACATAGTTAATGCATTTGACCTTTGAGACCATGCAAGGCCCAAGGCAAAATATCTAAAACTCATTCATTGCAATAATAACTTCTAACATAACTATTGAGCTAATTTTGGAATAAGTTTGAATTTAAGACTTCAAAATATCTTTTGCAATAACTCCTTGTAAGGGCGCAACTCCAAGGTACAGGGGCGCAGTGCCAAGACTGAGAAAATGGCTTGTTTTTTAGCTAACTTTTGGAGGCCTTCCCAGTGTCCAAATGAGCTCTAGGATGGCCCATTGGAAAGGTCTCTGAGTCTATTTTCCAAATATTCTTTCAAGTTCTAGAATGGTTCCTATTTTCCTTGTCAAAAAGCACTTATACCAAGACTTCTAAACGCACAACGCCAATGCCAAAAACAGGCTAGAAAGGTGATGTTTTGGTAGTTTTTGGAATTTTTGAGGGACCAATTTTGCTCCAAATCCACTGAAACTTTCTGAGGTTGATGTAATTTCCATTAGGAACATGAATATGCTGACCATTTTTCATTTTAGTGCCCCAAAAAAGAGTGTAATTCCATTGGCGCTGTGCGTTTGGCCCAATTTCTGCAAGTCAAACTGTAAAAAATTCAAAATGTGAAAAAAGGTGCCAAAATTGGAATTTAGCTTGTTGATTAAGATTTAGAGTCTTGGAGGGACACATCATCAAGGATATTGAACTTATCTTTCTCTTTTTCCTCGGTCAAAACCTAAACCTTTGCATGGACTCGTTTGAGCTTGGCCCTTGCAATCCTGTTTCTCACGGCATAAAGTCTTTCCATCTTCCTCTGAAGGTTAGTGTCTCTCTTTTCCTTATCTATTTGACCCTCTAGGTGAAAATTGGCTCTCTCTAGCCAAGATTCCCTATCCTTGCTAATATTTATGGAAAGTAGCTCACTTGGAGTGAGCTGCTCTGCCAATTCTACCTCTTTTTTCCTTTCCCGAGCTAAAGCCCTCTTCAACCCAATGGTATTTGGACTTTGTCTTGGAAGCTGATCGTCCTCATCCTCATTGTCATCATATCTACCCAAGGTCTCATCCAGCAAAGCCTTGGACTTTTTGGCCTCTCTCTGAGCTCTGATTTCCCTGACCTCACTAATGGCCTTCTTTGTCTCTAACTGCTGATTCTCTAACTCAAAATAGTTAATCACATTCTTTGTCGTACCAAGATTATCTTGAATCTCACTAATCTTGGCATCCTTGATTTTGATCAACATATAGGTGATTCTGACCTCATCCTCATCATCAAGGTAAATCAACTGAAACTACTGCTCAGTTTCATATTTATCCTCCTCCTCAACAGTGATGTGATCTGTAACTTTTTCCTTGCCCTTATCAACCTTTTTTGCTGATGAAGAAGGCAAGGCCCCTTTCACCTTAAGTGAAGCTAACACGTTCCTGTAGCCTCTCTGATATGTGAAAGGAAATGGCTCAATGTCAATCATTTTAGTGCCAGCTAGCTCAATGTTCCTTTCCTTGCTTGATGCTCTGGTATCATGATATGATGGTGAGGGGTGGTGGAAAGGTGATGAGGAAGGATGATCAGGAGGTGAATGGATGTGATTGGATGGTGAGGTACGAACAACAAGATGTGATGGAGAAGTGGATATGGGAGGATGAGAAGATGAAGGAATATCCTGCTGATGATGGCCAAGTGGAGTAGTGAAAACCTCATGGGAAATGAAGGTATTCCATGGAATGTTTCTCTACTGGAGTTGATGCATGACCACCATATTGATGAGTGAATGATGAAATAGGCTATGCATTTGCTGATTATAATCTCTCTTTTGCGCAATGTAAGCCATTTTGTCAATTCTACAGAAAAGATAATATGGTATATGTAGCATCCTAACTCTTGTGAAATGCATAAGAAGACATATATGGTATGAGTAGAGGTGGGAAAACCTTCCCTCACAAGTGAAATAATTCATTATTATCCTCATAATGGGCACATATCTATCAAGAAGGTGAGAAAAAGGGAATATGGACTTGTGGTGATCTTTATACCTAGGTTTGAGGTATGGTTCAAAATAACTCATGTCCAGGTTTGCTTGTTTGAACCACTTCTCTCCCACACTAGGTATCCCTATAGAAGCTGCAGTGGCATCTGTGGAAATTTCAAATGTAAACCCGGCAAGATTGACTTTCTTGTCATGTATATTGATGATGAATAGTCTTGTTAGCTCTGGGTGATTTTGGAGTTGCTGCACCCTCTGACAAAATTCAAAGCAGCCCGCATGTTTAAAACATGATACAGTGATAGGAAAGGCCATGAGTTCCCTCTTATTGATGGGTTCAAATTTGTTTATATTCCTTCCCTTGTGATCATGTCTCCTTGGCATTTGTGCCTCAACACCACTACCACTGTCTTCTTCCTCATACATTTTCAAAACTGTATTTTGTGAAACCCTAGGATGGAAGTGAAATGAAATGAGGGGAAGGGAATGAAATGACAACTTTGAAAAAATGAAGGGAATGAGTGAATGAAGGGAATGGGTGTAGGGACAAGCTTAGATGAATGAAAAACCTCTAAGACAATGCAATTACCCTTTTTATGACTGATATTGCTTTAAAGAGGATGAAAATAGGGATAAAACAGTGATCTCTAGCTAAAATTTAGGGTTTCTCTTAGGGTTTCACTTCCATTCAATTAAGAATTCACCAAATGGTGTAAAAATAGGGCTTATGTCATGTAATTACTAGTTAAGATTGCTTGGATTACCTTGGCAAGAATATGGAGAAGTTTTGAATATGTTTGAATGGCCCCAACTCTTAGAAAATTCCTCTATCTAGGTGCACAGCGCCATTGCCTGAGGGTGCAGCGCTAAGATAAGCACGCGATGACAGTCTCTGAGCGTGTAGCACCAAGGAAATATTCACAGGGTCATTTCTGGTAAGGGCACAACATGAATGCCCAAATATGCAACGCGTTCAGAAATTGTGTCGAGGAAATCGGGCAAGGTCGCAACGCCAACTTCCAGGTGCATAGCGCCAAGGCAAATGCGGAGTGCCAAGGAAATTTAACCCAAATTCACTCAGAAAACCCACAAAGTCTTCCTTTTGAATGCTCTTGATCTTTTGAAAGGCAACAATGATTCATTTGAAATGTAAAATTTGATTTTATAGGCTTGTAGATTTAATTTAACTTGAAAAACCCACTTTCTAATGTTTTGGAGTCTTTTTACTTTTGTCACTTATACTCTTTGACACCTTTTTGCCTTGCAAGTTACTGAATTCATTGAAATGGCTTTTCTTTTGCTCATTGAGGCATGATAAGTTCATTTTGACAACTTTGGGATTTAATCACATAGTAACATCTTCAAAATCTTCTGTATTTTCCACCATAAAGTTCAACTCATCTTTTCCACCTCCTCTGGCCACCTTTTTCAAAACCCTAAGTGTCTGCAGTTCTTTACAACAATCATCAGTGTTGTTTTCTAAGTTATCTATAGCCCTTTAAATTTCATTCATTTCTGTCCAATTCACCTTACCTTTTTTCCATGTTCCATAAATCTTTTTTGATAGACCTTCTTCATGCTTGGACTTGTGTGTTTCCTTGATGTCATTTTCCTGCAAGTAATCACTACTTGTCACTCAAATGGACTATCAAGTTTATATCCCCTAGTCATCTACAAGACTGAGTTTTTCCTCTTTCCCTTGATGTAAATTGTTTTCATTCAGGAGTAGACAGTCTACATCATCAATACTTTCTGCTGATAAATATCCCAACACCTTTGCAAAAGTGCTCAACTTTATCCATTCTTCTCACTTTCAGGCTCTGAATTGAGAAGATAATCCTCCTTTGAAATTTTGGGTCCTTCTTGAATAACCATGTCTTAACATTCTATTACATCTGAGCCAGATTATAACAAAGGAAAAGCAGTGCCTGAAACATCTAAGGATTTTGGGGAGCTAGAAGAATGCTTGTCATAATCAATCTTTCTCATTTGTGTACTAACCTCATCAGAATGAAAGGATAACCTTGAAAAAATGAAAAAACCCTAATGACCTAATGGGAGTGCTTTTTTTTTACCTGATTTTGAATGATATTTTACTTAGATATTTTCAAGTGAAAACATAGCATTGTTATAGGTTATTATGCCCAAAGGGACATGGGAATGAGTTAGCAACAAGAAATCTTAGAGGGAGGATGGAGTTTGTTGACAGGGGAAAGTGGGGAAATGAGGTTTTAGGTGGGAAAGAAGGATGAAAATGAGAGGTATAAGCCCATAATGAGTCTTTTAATAGCAACAAGGTGAATTTTTGATGGAAAAATGATAGATAGGTAAAAAAAAATTATGAAGATAATGAAGGCAGCTAGATTTCTGAAACTCAAGATATTCAAGGAATATTGTTTTCAGAAAACTAGAACCATTCTATAGTCATCCAAATATAGTGAAAAATACTGATGACTAACAGTGGCTGCACTTGGGGAGGGAAGCTTCTTTAGGAGGCTTCAAGAACCTCAGATCTCTGATTTTGCAGATGAGATGCCTCACATGCTTACTGACTTCCTTCATTTTGCAATGATGATCTTGTTGCTGTTCTTTAAAGCTGTGATCTTAAAATCTGAAAAATATGATTGCTTCAACATCAAATCTACCTACCCATCATACTTTTCCTATCATTTTCTATTCATTTGGGTGCATTTGGATTGGCAAGCCCTGGACATCATTTTTGCTTTTGAAAGCACAAACTATCTACTTCTACCCTTATATCATCCAAAGGCTCATATTAGACTGATGAGCTATTTTATTCTCTACCTAATCTACTTATCTGTCAAGATTAAAGAGTTTGACATATTTTCATTCTCTAATCTATAAACATAAGATTTAAAACATGACCAAATCAAGGTTGAGCAGTTTGATTTATCATGAGTTGTGGCATTTTGGACAAGTTGCACAATTTTTTTATTTTTGCACAAGTAAAACTAGAAATTTGAGGGCTATAATTTAGAACTTGTCACTCACCCCTCTCTTTTCTCTTTGGTTCATATTTGAGCTTTGGGAACCAATATCTTTTCCTAACCTAGTATACTTATAATCCAAGTTTAAATAGTTTGGAAAATCCTCATTTTCTAACTTATCAGCAAAAATTTAAAACATGTTCAATCATGATTATGTTGTATGACTGAACAAGACTTTCCTTTCTCAAAAGTAGTGGCATTTGGACTTGCACACTTTTAGAAACATTCTTTTTTGGTATGGGGCTTTACCTCTTCTTTTTATCCTTCCCTCTTTTCTTCTTTTATTTGTTTTTGTGTTTCATTTTTCTGATCTTTTATTCAAGCAGTGTTATGTACAATGAATGAAGCTTTAAACTAAAAACTTCAACCAAAATAATGCTTGAGCATCCTGCCATTGACAGGACCTCCAAATAACTCTGTTCCATCCATTTCTTGTAGAAATAATGCATTGTTACCTCTTGCCGAATGGATGATGTATGGACCTTTCTAGATATTTTCAAATTTCCCATGCTTTCCTTTGTTCTCTCTTCTTGAATCCCACTTCATCACTTTGTCTCCAATATAGAAATCATTAGCTTTAGTCCTCTTATCAAAGAGCTTCTTGATGTTTTCTTGCACTGCTTGTGTTCTGTTGTATACTTATTCCCTTGATTGCTGCAATTGAATGGTTTGGTTCAGCCTCCTTTGCATATCATTCTCCTCTGATTGTACCTCCTGAATAAGCTTCATCACTGGGACTCCCAAGGATGTTTGAAAAACTGCATCCATGCCATACACTAGTTGATAGGGAGATATGTTAATTGATTTCTTGCTTTTTAATCTATTTTCCCATAATACATGCACTAATTTGCTGTGCCATGACTTATTATTCTCTTCCAACAATTTCTTGATGATATTTAACAAAATTTTGTTAGAGGACTCATCCAACCCATTACCTTGATGGTAATAAGTTGTAGAATGCCCTAATGTAATGTGATACTTGTGGAAATCCCACCATTCTCTTGGATTTAAATGCAAAAACATTATCAGTGATGATTTTACTTAGAAAACCAAATTTGGACAAAATATTGGTTTCAAGTAATTTGATGATTACCGAGTCAGTGGTAGTCCTTGAAGGGATGGGTTCCATCCATTTGATGAAATAGTCAGTTGCAGTGAGGATCCATTTGTGTTGGGTAAAGGAGGCAGGGTGGATTTCTCCATTCAAATCTAAAACCCATTGTTTAAAAGGAGTTTCAACACCGATAGGTTGTAAAGGAAAAGGCAAAAATTTTCTCTTTCCCTCAAAGATTTGGCATTTATGGCAAGTCACTACTAGCTTGTGGATATCAAGGAAAAGAGTGGGCCAATAGAAACCAACTCTAATGATTTTGTTGGGAGTGGTTTTCCAATAGAGATGAACTCCACACTCTCCTTCATGAAACTCATGCATGATTTTATCTACATCTTCTTCAAGTAAACATGTAAGCAGGATACCAACATAATTTTTCCGATATAAAGCTTTATCTAGAATGAAAAAATTTACATCTTTTAGTTTCAAGAATCTAGCCTTTGTTTTGGACAAACCAGGAGGAGAATTTAGTTTGAAAAGCACATATAATATATCAGCATACTAGAGTGAGTTCAGAAATGCTTCTTCAATAGGTGGAGTTGCTAGCTCCTCTTGTTCATCTAAGGAATGTATCATGTTTATGTCCAGTGCTTGAAAGTTTGCTTCAACCATCAGTTTAGCGAGTCCTTGCCCTTTGATTAGCTTGGTGGGATTGATTTCCAAATCATACTCTAAGATGACAGGAATCCACTTACCTCTTTTAACATCAGGATCCTGAGTTAGTATGTCCTTAACAACTGCATGAGGAACAAAAGCAATGACATGTGAATGCAAGATGTAAACTCTGAAATCTTTTAATATTTTGATTAAGGAAAAAGCTTGTTTTTCCATAATTTTATATTTCAGAGGTGCATATCTTAGTGCCTTGCTGAAGAAAGCTATGGATTGCTCTTGTCCCATTATTTTCTTTTGTAGCAATACTGCAGCAATTGTGTGTTCTGATGAAAATGAGAAGATGAATAAGTCCTTAGTGAAGTTAGGGCTGATGAGGACTGGTGTTTGGGTGAGTGCTTGTTTTACCTATTCAAAGGATTTCTTTGCTTTTATGGTCCATTTTACTCCTATTTGTCTTTTCAACATGTTTGTAATGTTTCTTAGGAGTTCTGCAAGGTTTGGTATGAACCTTCTTAGGAAATTTATCTTTCTAATGAAATATTGGAGCTCTTTGATGTTCCTAAGGTGACTGATCTGCAATATCCCCTCAATCCTCTTAGGGTCTATCTTAATCCCTTCTTCAGATATGATATGTCATAATAGTTTTCCTTCTTGAATACCAAAATTTTTTTTCTTAGGATTTATATATAAACCATACTTTCTACATTTCTCAAAGACCTTTCTTAGGTGAACTAGGTGTTATTCACTAGTTTTTTAATAGACAGTGACGTCATCAAGATATATCACAATGAAGTAACCTATTTATTTGGAAAAATTAATGTCCATGGCTCTTTGAAAAGTGGCCCCAACATTCATTAACCCAAAAGGAATTTTGACATACATGTTGAGATTGCAACAAGATGATGAGCTTAGTGGAAAGAAGTCGCCTTCACTAAGTGGGCCTACAGGCTATTTTTGGCGCAAAGTCTATTTTTAGACTATGTCTATTTTGAGACATATGGATCATGTTCTATGAGTTGTAGGATGCTATTTGTGGATGGTTGGTCAAGTCGGAAAAAATAGATGGACTTCTATTTTTAGACATACTGGGTGGAATCTATTTTTAGATTGCCAGTCTAAAAATAGATATGTCGAATATTATTAGCTTTTAATAATATTTGGACTCTAAAAATTATCTTATCCTCTTGGAGCACTTCAGTTAAGTGCACAGATGTGGCACATGTAGCTGACAGAAGGAATTACGCTATTCCTGAGGGTCAAGTGGAGCTATTGCATGGAGACTTCAGTTAGAACTCATGTGACAGAGTTTGGTGGAGTTGATTGAGGAAGTTAGTGGAGTTGTATTCAGTTTAACTCAGTTAAACATAGTTGAGCTAGTTGTATCTAGTCTAATTGATTGATACACTAGTGAGAGTGGTGTGAATTAATTATTAATTAATTCACTAATTATTAAATCATAAATCAACTAAAGAATACATCAGTTAACTTCAGTGCATGGACAGTTTCAGTGGAGACCAGTGGAGAGGTAGGTGAAGAGCAGTGTGACTATCAGTTGTGACTATACTAGTGCATGATTTTGCACCACACATTGATGGAGATGCCAATGAGGATTGCGCAGTGCATACCAAAGGGATTCAAACTCAGATTGGGCCATTATTCATCTTGGATTGCGCAGTAGAGGCAGGCTAACAGGTGGAGCAGATTGGAGCATGTGTTTTGCTAGATCTAAGCTTGTGTAGTGTGTAACAATTGGAGATTGTACTGAGAGCTTGTGAGGAGTTTGTAAAATGATTTTTACATGATCTCTATCATTATAATATATAGATAGTTGGGGGTTTTCAGCTTTAAGCTTTCCCATAAATACTGTGTTTATATGTGTGATTGTTTAAGGTTTTAATGTGCGCATGTGATTGTTTATATTTCCACAAATTGATGATCAATAGTAGAAGAGGTTATGTATTATGCATGAAGCTCAAATAGTGTGTGATCAGGATAATCTCGGTGAATAATTTAATAGTTATTCAATTTCTACAATACATGAAGGTGCCCCAAGGTGTAGTGAAAGTTGTTTTGTGCTGATCATCTGGATGTACTAGCACTTGATTATAACTTGAAAAACCATCAAGAAAAGATATTCTTTTGGAGCCTACCACCCTTTGTAGTATATGATCCATCTTAGGTAGAGGGTAGTTTTCTTTTAGGGAGGCCTTGTTTAAATTTCTGAAGTCTATGCATAGTCTAATTTCCCCTATTTTCTTTCTCATTGATACAAGATTTGAGACCCATTCCAAGTACATGAGTGGGACTATTACTCTAGCATCATACATTTTTTTAATTTCTTTCTCAACTAGAGGCATTAGGACAAGGTTTATCCTACGTAATTTCTGCTTCAATGGTTTATGGTTTTCCTTGAGATGACTCTTATGCTAAATGATGCTTGTGTCATAGGACTTCAAGTCCTCATAGCCCCATGCAAACACATCCTTGAATTATTTTAACAACTCAATGTATTTTAGTTTTATAAGAGATGGCAGTGTTTTGGATAGTTTTACCATTTTAAGTTCTTCCTCACTGCCTATGTTGCATTCTTCTACATCTATTCCAGTGGATTCCATTTTTGGCTTCCTAGCAACATCATTGAAATCAAACATTTCTTCTAAGTGGGCAAGTCCTCTTGGCAATAGGTTCTCTTTGCATTGCAATACCTCAAGGTCCCTTTTGTTTGAATCTTCAAACAATTTTGCCTCATGAGGATGTTCTGGAATATTTATAACAATAGCATAAGGTGGCTTTGTTTTGTGTGTTTGTTCCTCAGCAGAGTAGTCCTCTTCATGACCTGAGTCTGATTTTGGCATTTCAAACTCATGTTTGGACTGTAGGAAGTCTTCAATATGTTTGTCACCTTCAAAAACTTGCCAATAATCTATGTTATCAGGGACTGTAGGAAGTCTTCAATATGTTTGTCACCTTCAAAAAATTGCCAATAATCTATGTTATCAGGGATTGTCGGTATGCTTTTAACCTTTACCATGTATTTTTCATTGGCATGAGGGAGTTTACAAGTGCTAGCAACAAAGGCTAGTTCATTTGCAAGGCTATTTTGAGTTCTTGGGACAAAGGTAAGTTCATATTTTTCAATTGTTTTTAGGAGGTCTAAGGCAGCATTTCTATATTCTCTTAACCTGGGATTTTTGGTTGAATATTCTCCTTTAATTTTCCTAATAATTAGCTTGGAATCTCTCGGAACAGAAATCCTCTTAGCTCCTATATTTTTCAACAATTTCAAACCTAGGAGAAGAGCTTCATATTTTGCTATATTGTTTGTACATTAGAAATCTAGCCTGTAAGTGTGATCTTCATTAGTGTTGTGTATCCAAACACCTGCTCCTGAACCAACTTTGCCACAAGAGCCATCAAATCTCATGTCCCAAAGAGTTTCAAGTTTAGATTCACCATTGTGTTTTTGTTCATGGCTACTAGGGTTTTGGTTGTTACGTTCTTCATTTTGTGTTTGGTTTGACTGTTCTGACAGGTCTTGTGCTTCCTCTTTTTCAGCTACTTTTTCATTAATGTCATCTTCATTGTACAAAATAAATGAATCAAGGTCTGAATGGATGGAATAGAGAGGGGTGTTGTTTGGATTATCTTGGTTGTGTACCATGTATTTCATATGAGATTCTCTGTACAATATTCACGTTTGGTTAAAGACTAGAATGGTAGCATATGTCATGTCCATTTGGAGGGTTCCTTGGAGTTTGGCTCCCCATGATCTAGATAAGAGCATGCCATATTTTGGGGGAATGTCAGCCACTACAATATCCATTACAAGGCTCTTGGCTAGTATTTGTGCCATATTGACACATAGATCTTTGATTAGGCCCAAACATTTAACTCTACTTGAATCAAAAGAGTACAAGTCTTTGTATGGTTTGGTTATTTCGAGGTCTAATCTTTCCATTACTACCTTTGGCATGAGGTTATGTGAAACACTAGAGCCTAGCATGGCATTGTGTAGGATTTCGTCATGGATGTTCAAACTGACATGGAATGGAGGCACAAATCCCTCTTGAAACTTTCCCTCTACCTCTAGTCCAAACAACAATTCTAGCTTGTCATCAGTCAGATTTAGAGTATCGATGTCATTTCCTATGTCTAAGGCCTTTAAAAATTGACATATATATACATATTGAGTCACTAATTCAGTAAGGGGTATAACTATTTTTATCTTGGCAATTTCACTCTCAATATTGAAGGGTGTCTATGTTCTTGGAAGAGTTAGATCATTTTTATCATACATGGTTTTTCAGCAACTTTAGCTTACTGATTTTTATTTGGAATCTCAGTTAAAGCATTTTTTTCAGGGGCACTAGTTGATGTACTAGGGCAACTTTGGTCACCAATATGTTGGCTAAATTTTTTTTTCTTTGATCAGGATTCTTAGCCAGGGTGTTTGTGTTTTCTTTTGTCTTTCTAGGAGTGTTTTCAGGGGTCTTCTTAGCATAAATTTCTAGTTTTTTCCTCTTGGGGATATCTTTGGTTTTACTACTTCCAAGGTCATACTTCCTATGAACCTCCATGATAACATTCTCAAATCCTAGTTTGTATTCTTCATAATCCTCATATGTTCTTTCAGTTTGGTTTGAGGAAAACAAACCTTGTTCTTCTTCTATAAGAAAAACAACATTCTCACTATCAGAACCTATTAGATTCACATGGTTTTCTTCTGGCTCCTCAGTCTCTCTTTCCTATTCATCTACATAGTTTTCTTGGAAAGGAGGTCTGATTTGATAGTCATTTTCTCTTTGTCTTATTTGAGGAGGATATCTTTTGAAGCTTTGGTTTCTGTTTTTTTTTTAAGGATTTGTTTGATTTTCCTTATGGGGTGCTCTTTCATTTAAGTTAATTCTCTCCATCATCCTTTCCACTGTCCTAACTAGACTGTCAATTTTAGCATCAGATGTGGAGGCCATAGGTTCCTCTTTGTATGTAACCCTCTTATTTGTTCTCATTTTAGCCCTTTTAGCAATTAGATTGGTTTCTACACTTACTGCTCCCCTTTGCATGTCTTCTAAGGTAAGGGGATCTCTTTCTCTTAATTGGTAAGCCATTTCTGGATCAAATCCATCTAGAAATTTTACAAGGGCTAGGCCTTATGGGGGTTTCATGTGGCGAGGGAGTGAATTATATACACTATTTAACCTAGTGCAGTAGTCTTGAACACTCTCCCCAATATTTATTTTAAGGTTTTCATATCATGATAGGATTTGAAGAGGATTCTTCTTAGTCTCCCACTTGTTTATGAATGTTTGATAAAGGGAAGGGAGATCATGAATAGGAGTCAAGTTCTTGAACCATTTCTTTGCTTCTCCCCCTAAAATTTGGGCAAACATTCTCATTTGTATAGTCTCATATTCTATTTCTTGGTAATCAAAAGCATCATTCATCTTGTCTACATGTTGTTGGGTAGTCGTAGGATCAATTCCATTAAAATGAGGGGTTCTAGATTGATAGTCCTGGGGCATAGGCAGTAAAGGTTGTGGTAGTACCAAGGGGGCATAACATGCTTCCATTATGGGAGGTAATGGGATCCAAGTAGGATTGATCAGAGGAGGGTTTATGATTGGAGGTGGAGTGTTGAGTCTCAAAAATGTTCTCCATATTCATACATATTTCCATTATGTCATAACCATTTAGCTCTTATTTCATAGCCATTTGACCTAAAACCCTACATCAAGTAACCATTTTCATAAATATATGGGTTAGATCCTTGTTTTCCAAAGTTATTTATTTTATGTATTTTAAGTGAATTTATGATTAGAAACTAGAAAATTAACATAGTTTCATATATCTATATATGTGTTATGAGTTTTGTGACATGTGTAGGTCAAAAGGAGACTTCTAGAAGACCCTTATGTGGCACTCTAAGGCCAAATTCGAATTTGGTTTGAGAAGATTATGGGATCAAGAGGATATGTGTCTCACTTCCTTGTTGTATTGAAACTCTAAGAGGATATGTGTCTCATTCCTCAAGTTGTGTTGAAACTCTAGAAAAACATGTGTCTTATCATTTCCTATTTTGATTGTAACTCTAGAGATGGAGGGAGATATTCATGGACTCCCATTAATGAGATGTCTCCTCATATTTTGTATAAATAGGAGAAGCTTTCTCCTATCATAGGTAATGAGAAAGTAATGAGGAAGTAGATTTGTAACAAAGTTCAAGATGGAATGGGATGTAGATTTATGAGTTTTTGAATAAAGAAGTTTAGTTCTTTGATGCTATTGTGATCTTATCTTTAAGGAGCTGAAGGACTTCACCAAATTGGTAGCAGAGGGCCCCTGCTATCCAAGGAGGCTTTTACATGTTTTCTAGATAAGTTGCTTTCAATTTTGTTTTGTCATATTTCCTTACTTAGATTGTTTTTTGAAATCATAGCTTTTAGCATAATTTTTCATGGCAGCCCGGGCATTTGCATATCTTTTGACTAATGACATGGAATCAATATTGTTCTATTGTTAATTTATTTTTTTCTTAGTTTTTGTTTAATTCCGGTATTGCTTTGTTTATTTCAGTCTTGCACATTTGCTTCAGTAGTTAGATTTAGATATATTAAATTGCTCATGTCATTTTCAGTTACCTCCGAAAGCCACAGCTGGACTGATGGTGAGGGATTGCATTATGAAATGTGTAGTTTGATATTAGTTTCCTTTCTACAAATTTAGATATATTAAATTGCTCATAACATCTTCAGTTGCCTCCGAAAGCCACAGCTGGACTGATGGTGAGGGATTGTATTATGAAATGTGTAGTTTGATATTAGTTTCCTTTCTACAAGTTAGATATATTAAATTGCTCATAACATCTTCAGTTGCCTCCGAAAGCCACAACTGGACTGATGGTGAGGGATTGAATTATGGATGTGTAGTTTGATATTAGTTTCCTTTCTGCAAGTTAGAAATATTAAATTGTGCATGACATCTTCAGTTACCTCCGAAAGCCACAGCTGGACTGATGGTGAGGGATTGAATTATGAATGTGCGGTTTGATATTAGTTTACTTTCTGCAAGTTAGATATCAGTTACTCAAGTTGTTTATGGTTACTTCCGAAAATCATAGCTGGACTAATGATGAGGGATCAGAAGACAAGTTGATGTAATTTGATTTAGATTTACTTTATTGCAATTTTTGGATTTCTTTCAGCATAGTTTCTTTTGTGTTTAGACAGCAGCAAGAATAGTTTGGTTTTATGCTCACTAGTTCACTGTTTTGATTTATTAGATTAGCAACACCTTTTTCATTTCAGTAGCACATTTTCATTTCCTTTCAAGTTTTGTCATTGTATGTTTCAAATTCTTTTTTTTTCAGTTTCAAGTTGGTAAATCATTATAAAGGACATCATCGCCTTGAATATCCATAACCATACTTGTCTTTTAGAATTTCATAAAAATCCAAAAACGACAAAAAGTAAGAGATAGGTTATCTTGCACATATAGTGCGCCACACTTCGTCAGCTTACGAATCCCTGGTTGATAATTTATGTTAGCAATTTAGGACACTAAATTGACCAAACATTTTGGCGCCGTTGCCGAGGAAGTGTAACTAGGTAGCCTTATTTCTTACATAAAAAAATTAATAATTCTCAAGTATGCTCTCCTCCTGCACTTTGTGTGATCTGGAGGATCAGAAAAAGGATTGTTATGTAAAAAAAAATTAATAATTCTTGAGTATGCTCTCCTCTTGCACTTTGTGTGATCTGGAGGATCAGAAAAAGAATTGTTATGTTAAAAAAAAAAAGAGGAGACAAAATAAAACTTTATCATTTCAATTGATTCAACAAAAAAAAAAAATTGTTTTCATGAAAAACTTTGATTTCAATAAAATTGTTTTGTTTAATGAATATATATGTGTATTTTTAAATTTTTGAAAATATCACATACATAATTTTATTAAACAAATCAATTAAAAAAAAAAAAAAAAGTGAAAAAAAAAAAATTAAAAATTAAAAAAATTAAATTGTTTTGTTACTAAGATATATATGTATATTTTTATTTTTGAAAATATATATATATATAATTTTAATAACAAATCATTTAAAAAAAAAAATCAATAAAATTTTGTTTTGTTTAGTAAATTACATATGTATATTTTTAATTTTTCAAAATTTAACATGTGTAAATTTTATTAACAAAACAAATTAAAAAAAAAAAAAAAATCAAATCATTTTGCTTAGTAAAATTTATATGTGTATTTTTAATTTTTAAAAATATAACATATAGTTTTATTAACAAAAACAAATTAAAAAAAAAATTGAAAAACAAAAACAAAAAAAAAAACAAAGCCATGACCAACGTTTTGTTCTGCAAACACACCAAAAGCCCTCATGCAAATCCTTGGAAAGAATGTTATCTTCTATTCGCTGATCAATCTATATACTAAGGCATAAATTTGCCAGCCTCGTGGATTGCTTCTTTCGTTCACATTTGGGTTTGAGTTAGCTGGTGCTCTAATTTTCATGGAAAGATGTAAATCAGCTTGTGATTTTTATCTTTGAGTAGCAATGCAATTTTATTGGGAGCCCTGCATTTTCACAAACAAATTAAAATCAGTGCTGCAGAGGCCTGAAAATGTATTGGCTGCCCAGCTTCAAAGACAAGAGTCCATGCAAAGACATTCTTCTCCACAACTGCATGCACTTATTCAGCAGCAGAGAATGATGCAGCGGTCTCACCTTCAGCAACAACAGCAGCAGTTGCGACATCACATGCAACAGCATAACATTCCACCCACATCTTTGACAAAGCAGCCTGCAATGGAGAGTGGATTGTGTGCCCATAGACTGATGCAATACCTATACCATCAACAACATCATCCTCTTGATAACAATATTGGAGAAAATTTGTGGCAGAAGTTCTCTGTTCCTAATGCAAAGAAGAGATGGTGTCTATCTCTGTATGGAAATGTTGGGCATCACACACTCGGAGTTTTCCCTCAAGCTGCAATGGATGTGTGGCAATGCGAGATCTGTGGATCAAAGCCAGGGCGAGGATTTCAAACAACTGTGGAGGTTCTTCCAAGATTGTGCAAGCGGTGGTTACCAAAATCACAGCAATTAACTCAGGCATGTAGAATTGATTTTGTTACAGCGCACTCAGAAAACGCAACTTTTATTAACACGTCATTTTTAAACACGTTTTCTGATCAAACTAGGATGAATTTTGAAAATCCATGACATGGGTTTTTTCGCTAACGTGGTCAATTAGATAACCCAGAAACCGTTTTAAGAAATTCGTGGCGGTCTGGGAGAAATTCTCGGTTCTTTAAAGGCCATTTTTGCCTGCCGCGTGAGGAAAAACGATTTTTTCTGAGTGAAGAATTTGAAAACGGCACTCTGCATTGATAATTCGGTTTCCTGATTTCTAGGAAGAGGAATTATAATCAAAATCAAACTCTTATCATGGCATTCAATGCACATTCCACTCATTTTTGAATTTAATTCAATTTCGTTTTCCGAATGTTGGATTTCACATCTCCTTTATCATCTGCCCAACAATTTTTGGTGCTTCAATGACATTATTAAACACCAACCATTATGATGTTTATTTCAAAGGGATGCCACATCACTATGGAAAGACATTAAGAGGGCATGGGGATGAATTGAGCAAACTACAGGAGGATATTATCAAACACATGGTCGTGCAGATGGCACAATGAACCTTAGTAGCATAAAGGTAAGCTCAATTGAGATTGAACGTGTCTGTAATGGCAACTGCTGCAATTGGAATTCCAACTGAGGGGGGTGGTCCTGAACGGTTACTGATTGTGATAGTCCTCAAGGATCAAACAGATACAAAAATAAATTTTGAAGAGATGAAAGATTATATTTTGAAATAGTAATCATGCCTTTTATGTTCTTCAATGCTTACCAATATATTATTTTTCATCTTATGTGATCTTCACTTACCATTCTATGGTAATTGCAAGGTCACGATTGGTCAATGTATCTGAGTTTGCTTTATTTAGCATCATTTGTTGAAATTTAAAAAAAATTGCATTTATCTTCTTTTGTTAAAAAAAAAAAAAAAAAAAAAATTGAATAATTTTGAATCAATGAAATGAACAAGTTATTTGCTCGTTTTTCTGAAGGTATTGATTAAATTTGAACTGATGATGAATGATGAATGGCTAACTTTTTATTCAAGATTTTTAGCTACAGAAACCGTCGACATTCTACAGCTGAAGTCCAATTCCGCAGCTGTTCTCCAATTTCGCAGCTGAAGTCCAATTCCGCAGCTGTTCTCCAATTCCGCAGCTGAAGTCCAATTCCGCAGCTGTTCTCCAATTTCGCAGCTGAAAAACCTCATTGTTCAAATCAGCATAACTTTCTCATACAAAATCAGATTTTGATGATTTAAGTATCGTTGGAAAGGTCTCAACAAGATCTATACAATGAGAAATCCATCATTAGAGTTTGAAATGGAAAATAATGAAATAAATTGCTGAAAAGAAACTACATTCAACTTGAGGCACTAATTTCAAAACAAGTATAAATTCTTTTGATTTTTCCTTTGAGAACTTGTTTCATTAATACAAATTCTTAGTTTTGTGTGTAAATGTCATAACTAGAGAGATTGATCACCTCTCTCCCTTTGATAATCTTACATTCCATTGCAGAAGAAGTATTAGTTTTTTGCAGGTTCCAGGAGGAAGGACAAATGACTACAAGAGAATGGTGTCTCTCTAAGAGACCAATTTGTTTCATAAGAGGATGATCATCAACAAAGAGGAGGAAATATGCTGATGCAAAATCAGATCCAAACACTTGAAAAACTTTCAGATACTATTGTCTCCATCACATCCATACCTCATAATAAACTATTCACCTCATTTCACTTCATATTTTCCATTTACATTCACATCCACTTTCCATTTCTTTTTGTCCATTCATAACCACAAATAAAAGCAAGAGGCTCATTCACATGCTTATTGCCCATTGTCATTTCTCATTCACATGCTTATTGTCCATTTCCATTTTCATCTTCCATTTTCATTTTCCATTTCATGTCATTTTCATTCCGCAAATAAGCCCTGCTGCAATGCAAATTATTGAGTCCATAGTCCTTTGAGTCTAAGTTCTTTGTAAAAACACCTTGAGGCTTGCATGCCTTAATGGAAAGTTCTCATGCTGATAAACAATGGGAATACACTAATGTCCCTTGTTCGTCATATCTTCTAGGTGACTCGACATCAGCAAAATCATTCGTACCTAGCAAGATGTGTTTGGGCATCTTGACTCTCATTGTCATCAATGGTGAGAGTTCTCGTGTTGACTAGTGGCATCCATTAATGGCCACTAAGTCAACAATTTCCTATTATGTTCGACATCAGAACATCTTTTCACATAGTAGGAATTATGCCAATGAGTTTTGAAAACTATTATTTTCAGCATTTTGGAGCAGATTTCAACAAGTTTTAGTAGAAGCAATAAAAATTCATCTCATCTCTTTATCCATGACTCCTCTTGTTCAGCCACTTGAAGAAGAATATGATCAGAATTTTGCAGCCACCACACATACACAACTCATCCACATTTAAGGTAAGTGAAGGTATGTTGTTTTCTAATTTTTAGTCATGTAATTCATTACAATGCTAAAATTGTAACTTTGGAAAATTCCTCACTCCCTTTTTCACATTCTCATATCTTTAGTTGGGGGGAAGGGACATCATTTCATATCCACATGTCATACACTATCACACATTTTCATTTCATTTCCACCCACATATACTTCCCAACCAACTATTGTTGCAACATGATCCAAAAGATTATATGCCTTGCAAATGATCAATTCATTTGATGAAGAAATTGATTCTAAATGTTTTCATGAACTTTGATGCAACAAATAAAATAAAGCATTGTTACACAAGAACCAATGCTTCAAAAAAAAAAGAAAAAAAAAAAGAAAAAAAAATGGTTGTCACACAAGAACCAACCAATGAAAAAAGAAGAAGAAGAAGAAGAAGAAGAAGTTGCAATCAAATGTATTATACTTTTCCAAAAAGGAAAAATCAAGAAGCAAAGTTTGGAATGAATCTATATGAGTCAAAACTCATAAAAGATCAACTCATGGACAAATGAATCATTGCAATGGTTGCATGAGGACATGCAACAACTTCAGTTGGGGGGTATGTTGAGTCTCAAAAATGTTCTCCATATTCATACATATTTTCATTATGTCATAACCATTTAGCTCTTATTTCATATCCATTTGACCTAAAACCCTACATCAAATAACCATTTACATAAATATATGGGTTAGGATCCTTGTTTTCCAAAGTTATTTATTTTATGTATTTTAAGTGAATTTATGATTAGAAACTAGAAAATTAACATAGTTTCATATATCTATATATGTGTTATGAGTTTTGTGACATGTGTAGGTCAAAAGGAGACTTCTAGAAGACCCTTATGTGGCACTCTAAGACCAAATTCGAATTTGGTTGGAGAAGATTATGGAATCAAGAGGATATGTGTCTCACTTCCTTGTTGTATTGAAACTCTAGGAGGATATGTGTCTCATTCCTCAAGTTGTGTTAAAACTCTAGAAAGACATGTGTCTTATCATTTCCTATTTTGATTGTAACTCTAGAGATAGAGGGAGAGATTCATGGACTCCCATTAATGAGATGTCTCCTCATATTTTGTATAAATAGGAGAAGCTTTCTCCTATCATAGGTAATGAAGAAGTAATGAAGAAGTAATGAGAAAGTAATGAAAAAGTAGTAGAGAAGTCTTTTGTAACAAAGTTCAAGATGGAATGGGATGTAGATTTGTGAGTTCTTTTTAATAGAGAAATTCAGTTCTTTGATGCTGTTTTGATTACAACTTTAAGGAGCTGAAGGACTTCACTAAATTGGTAGCAGAGGGCCCCTGCTATCCAAGGAGGCTTTTACATGTTTTCTAGATAAGTTGCTTTCAATTCTGTTTTGTCATATTTCCTTACTTAGATTTCTTTTTGAAATCATAGCTTTTAGCATAATTTTTCATGGCAGCCCGGGCATTTGCATATCTTTTGACTAATGACATGGAATCAATATTGTTCTGCTGTTAATTTATTTTTTTCTTAGTTTTTGTTTAATTCCAGTATTGCTTTGTTTATTTCGGTGTTGCACATTTACTTCAGTAGTTAGATTTAGATATATTAAATTGCTCATGTCATTTTCAGTTACCTCCGAAAGCCACCGCTGGACTGATGGTGAGGGATTGTATTATGAAATGTGTAGTTTGATATTAGTTTCCTTTCTGCAAATTTAGATATATTAAACTGCTCATAACATCTTCAGTTGCCTCCGAAAGCCACAGCTGGACTGATGGTGAGGGATTGTATAATGAAATGTGTAGTTTGGTATTAGTTTCATTTCTGCAAATTTAGATATATTAAATTGTGCATGACATCTTCAGTTGCCTCCGAAAGCCACAGCTGGACTGATGGTGAGGGATTGTATTATGAAATGTGTAGTTTGGTATTAGTTTCCTTTCTGCAAGTTAGAAATATTAAATTGTGCATGACATCTTCAGTTACCTCCGAAAGCCACAGCTGGACCGATGGTGAGGGATTGAATTATGAATGTATGGTTTGATATTAGTTTACTTTCTGCAAATTAGATATCAGTTACTCAAGTTGTTTATGGTTACTTCCGAAAATCATAGTTGGACTAATGATGAGGGATCAGAAGACAAGTTGATGTAATCTGATTTAGATTTACTTTGATGCTATTTTGGATTTCTTTCAGCATAGTTTCTTTTGTGTTTAGACAGCAGCAAGAATAGCTTGGTTTCATGCTCACTATTTCAATTGCACATCTTTGCTTTTAGATTAGCAAAGACTTTTGGTCAAGGTTAGTACATTTTCTATTTCCTTTCAAGTTTTGTCATTGTATGTTTCAAATTCCTTTTCGCGCTCTGCTGGTAAATCACATAAAGGACATCATTGCCTTGAATATCCATAACCATACTTGTCTTTTAGAATTTCATAAGAATCCAAAAACGACAAAAAGTAAGAGATAGGTTATCTTGCACATATAGTGCGCCACACTTCGTCGCCTTACGAATCCCCGGGTTGATAATTTATGTTAGCAATTTAGGACACACTCAACGAATTCCAAACACCCCTTCAAAGAACTTTAATTCTCTAACTAGACCTACTTTAGGACTACATCTCTCCTGGCCTCCTTGATAAAATGAGATCCTTCTCACTTGATGTTCTTGCCTTCATACTAAAGCCTCCTTAACTAACTTTTCCTAGCTAGTCCTCTTCAGAATGATCTAGAACTTACGAATTTTATCTACTTAGACCTTAGGAAGTATTATTTTTTCTGTTTAATTTTCTCTTAGATTTTAAACCTCATCTCGAGTCCAAAGCACCTTCTCTTGGGTTATTTTCCCACAAAACATTTTTTGGTGATCAAAATCACACAAACCCATCTCACTAGGCTTTTAGAGTACCTCCCAAGCTACACAATTTAACAACATAGTCTAGTTATAGTAGTCGTAAATTGGTCAAGCTCCTATAGTCAAGAAAGGACTTGGTTGGGTTCCCAAGTTGAAAATTAAGTAAAGGTAGTTGTGACGGAATGATAACTAGGAAGGGTTAGGGAATGCCAAGGAATGAAAAGGCGTGCTAACACATGCTGGACAATGTCAATGCATGTTGAGGAGTGTTGAGTGTCGAGGTATCACAAAGGAGAACTAGGTCAAAATGCATGGAAATGAACAAATAAGAGTGTGTTCCAGGGAGTCTCAGCGAATTCATGTGTGCCAAGGATGAAGTGACGTGTTAGAAAAAGTTCATAATAGGATTTGTAAGAGGCTAGCCTACGATTGCGATAAGGGGCTCTATTAGACTCATGTATTTCACAGTATCACAAGGTGACTAATCACTGATTAGATTGTTCATATATTGAAAATAATATTCTATGGCTATCATTTATTTTCAGAGAAGAAAGGGAGACCCTGACTGTCAAAGAGCATCAAATGAATCAATTTACCTCATAGTTCAGTGGAAAGGAGGAAAATTGTTGCTGACAAGGTGTGATGGGGATCAAACTTCATTTATGCCCTCATTCCATTTCATTTCATTCACCCTCTTTTCCCACCTCATTTCTTCCATATTCTCCCATGCTCTGAAACCCATTCCCTGCCATGCTTCTCTTCCATTTCATCTTCCATTTTGAAATATATGTTACCTTACCTTTCTTTCACCTTTCCACTTTACCCTTCCACCTTTACCATTTCATTACTTTTTATTCCCCAATCGCGATCAAATTGGGGCCCTCATCGCATTTCGTATACTTTATGTATTTGGAATTGGAACTAAACTCTAAATAATGCGATCGTCGATTTGCGATATCGCATCGCATTATTTTACCTTGTGAGCGCCCGCAATCTATTTTATTTAGTTTTCGATGTGGTAATTCAGCCCCACCTCATCAGCTCCGCCCCATTACATAGCCATTGTAATACATTGTTATATCATATAAAACTTCATAACACTGGCCGCTTAAAAACCTTCCGCCGATTCATAACACTCTGCCAATTGCTAGTGGGCACCTCTTCTCCACACTTCACAATTTTTAGGAGTTAACCCTGCAGCTTTTAAATAAAACTTAATAATTGTGATGTGCGCCTGCGATCCGGTCCCACTTCTTCCTTGCCATGTCACTCATCTCCTTCCCCACCCATTACACTTCGCAGATTTTAGAGTTTACATATTCCGCACTTATAACTAAACGCTACGAATTGCGATGTGCGGTGCAGCCCGGTCCCACTTACCCTCCACGTCATTTACCCTCCATGTCACCTCCCCATCGCATCGCATCGCCGATTGTATTCTTTATAAAGTAAAATGTAAAGGTTGCGAAGTGCGCGGATGTGATGCCACTTCATAAATAAATTCTACAGAATTTCAGGTCCGGGTGAATGAGTTGTCACTATGTTTTGTGTGTGTAACAGGTCAATTCAGGACTACGAGGTTTATAGCTCATTTCATGAATAAATAGGCCAAAAGACTCGACAAGAATAAAAGGCTTTCCACCTCATCGCGCCACCGTCATATTTAAATCCGACGGCCTACGTTTCATTCTGACCCCCCTTTACCATCCTTACTTTATCCTTGCAGGGGGGTCCGGAACGAATGATTTTCAAGAAAGGGACCCCCTTATTTGTCACTCTCTCTTGAATTCACACCACCCCCGCCCCTTTCTATTACCACTTACCACTTCAGAAGGGTCCGAAATACCACTTTTCTCTTGCAAAACCGTTTTCCCCAAATGAAAAACCATTTTTTAGCCATTTTTACCACTCCGTTTTTTAGCGAGATTCCAGGAAGATGGGAATGAATTTTGACAAAATGAGAGAGGTTTTAATTCAGCACGGGCTGAAGAAAAAATACCTCTCCCATATTTTGCACAAGTGTCTTCAGTTCGGATAATCGAAAGCCATCTCTCGGCCCTATTTTTCGTATTTCCGTTTTTCTGTGTTGGTCATGATTTTGTGGCAACTGTTGTGGAGAGCTGGAGATGAATTTTGAAAATCAGAGAGAGGTTTTTGACTATCACGGGGAAAATAACAATAACCTCTCTCATATTTTTCATAGGTTTCATTGTTGGGAAGAAAACAATGTCTGAGTTGACCCCTATTTTCAGCAGTTTCGCCCATTTTTCACAGCATGACAAACATCCCACGATTTTAAGGAAATTTTTTTTTTATGATGGTTCTTAGATGTGAACAAGGATAATATATTTCGGCAAGCATTTTCCATCAAAATAGTGCCAGAGAGTATGACAATAGGACAACAAAGCAATCAGTGCCGCACTGGAGTTAATGATCCAGCCAAGGCGGTGCAAGAAAGGCTAGGCCAGGCATCAATTTTGTCTCACTTTGTATTTTTGGAATTTTAAAAGCCTAATTGCGTTCACCTTATAATTCACAAAGGGTCATCAAAGTTAATACAGCCAACGATGGCTATCAGATTCACGTCTTCATAACCTTGCATGGCCATACTTGTCCATTTTCTGCTTAAATTGTAATCAATGAAAGTTTGTCAGGGTAGATTACGGCAAACCGACTTAGTTGTTAGTTAAATACCACTAGAATTCTCATTATAAAAGATTGGATATTTAAGCACCTGTATTGTAAGAACTACTATTGAAGCACTTTAATTTTTGGAGCTGGACATCAATAATCAAAGACCGTTTACAGGATTCTTGAGTTGTGTCAAAATGGTGATGTGTTTCATCTTTGTTTAAATGCTTCCATTGTTTTCTCTGTTGTGTATCTGCTCATCTAATTGTAAATCAGAAATTTTAGATTAAGATTCGTTGTCAGAGTGCCTTAATTCTGTCTGCATTTACAACCTGAATGTTTTCTGCTAAAGTCTAATTAAAGAATTCTTAATTTCTCTTTATTCACTACCGAACCTTACTGTTTCTTTCACCTCATAATTCATATAACTCTTAAAATTCATTTAGCATAGTTAGCTTTCCCTATGATTTGCTCTTGATTTTGATGTGCCATTCCAGCCTTTGACTCCATCGCCCAATGGAATAGCTTCTGCAGCCCTATTTGTCCAACCACACAATAAATCAAACAAACAACCCCCATCACTGTAACTAACCTAATATCAGTATGTATAGCCAGCAAGTTAAATCGATTTAAATCATAAAACGGAGAGAGCCCTCTCTGAGTCTAGGAAGGCTAGGTCCTGGACTCCAAAGCGGTTTGATGTTGTGCTTTATAGTTTATTTTTTCCAATCTTCTAAATTATAGAGTGCAAACAGGCTCGACAAAGCAATTTTAAACAAAGGGAGACTTTGTGTTGGGCACAACACTATTTTTCCTTTATCTATTATTTTTATGTGACATGTGGCACACTTTGGCCGAATGCTCATGTTTTAAACTGTTTTAGACAATTCAATATTGTACATTGTTATGTATAAGTTTTAGGGAACTCAACTTGTGCCGACCTATATCTTATGTGTCTTGTGTATCCTGTGGTTCTTGCAAACTCTCAATTAATTCTCTACTGTTTATATGAACTAGACATACATGTGAAATATTTCCTATGTAAGCTATGTTTCTTAGTTGTTTTATGGCCATGGCTAGATGTGATCCTTGTCTTGGTAAGTTCTTAAGTGGGAAAATTTCAGCTTGGACATGACTGGCATAAGATGAGGTATAGTAGGTTCTTAGGTGAACAAGGCACAATCTACTTGTAGTAGGTGCAATTGATCAAGTTGTTACGGCTGAAGCAGACCAATGTCACATGAACTAGAGTGGATAAGGACTTGCTTGGGTTCCCAAGTCATGAAAAAATGTAAGGATAATTATGAGGGCATGAGTGCCAAGGCATGCTAGTGAATGCTAACATGTGCCAAATAGTTCGAAGGCATGTAAAATATGCTAATATGTGTCAAGTGCTAAGGTATGCCAACATTTGCAATGGTGTGACAATACATGCCAGGGACTATCAAGGAAACAAAAAGGAGAAAAAAGTTAAAATACAAGGAAATGAACAAATCGTAGGGTTAATAAGTCATCAATTTACATTTTCCAAGAGGGGCATGCTATGCACACCAACACTAGGTGGAAATGAGTTTCAAGTGCCAAGTGTTAGTGAATTCTAAGTGCCAAATCATCCTTTGTTACTTCTCTTCTACTTTCCAATAACTGATCTCAAATAAATTTAATATTAAACCATGCCAAAGCATATTGAGGCATCTTAATGAATGTTATACATGATAATGATCATGGCCTCTTTAGGACTACATGTCTCTTCACCCCCTTATCAAATGAGCTCCTTCTCACTTGATGTTATTTCCTTCATCCTAAGGACTCCTTAAATAGTTTTTCCTAAACCTCTTAGGAACCCTCTAGAACTTATAGATTTTATCCACTTAGACCTTAGGAAATGTTAATTTTCTTTTAGATTTTAAACCCCGGCTTGGGTCCAAAATCCTTTTTCTTTGCTTCTATTCCCACAAAGCCTTTTGTGACCAAACTCACACAAAGCCATCTCACTAGGCTTGTGGAGTACATCCCAAGCTACACAATTCAACAATATAGTCTAGTTGTAGTAACTATAACTTGGTCAAGCTCTTGTAGTCAAGCGAGGGCTTGGTTGGGTTCCCAAGTCGAAAATTAAGTAAGGGTAGTTGTGAGGGCATGATATCTAGGTATGGTCAGGGCATGCAAAGGAATGAAAAGGCATGCTAACACGTGTTGGACAATTTCAATGCATGCTGAACTAGAGTGTTAGGGAGTGTTGGGGCATATCAAGAGATAACTAGGTCAAAATGCATGGAAAGGAACAAATAAGAGTGTGTGCAAGGGAGTGTTAGCGAATTCAAATGTGCTAAGGACGAAGTGTGTTAGGAGAAGCTTAGAATATGATTTACAGGAGGCAAGCATACAGTTGTTATAAGGGGCTCGACATAGCAGTTTTAGACAAAGGGAGATCACTTTGTGCTAGGTACAACATTGTTTTTCCTTTAGTTATTTTTTTATATATGAGATGTGGCATACTTTGGCTACATGCTCATGTTTTAAACTATTCTAGATAATTACATATTGTACATTTTTGTGTATAAGTTTTGGGGCACACAGCTTGTGTCAGCTTATATCTTGTGTGCCTTATGAATCTTGTGGTTCTTGCAAAATCTCACTTAATGTTCTATTGTTTATATGAACTGAACATACATGTGAAATATTTCCTGTATAAGCTATGTTGCTTTTTTTTTTTATGGCCATGGTTAGATCATGTGATCCTTGTCTTGGTAAATAGTTAAGTGGGACAAGTTGAGATTGGACATGAGTGGCATAAGATGAGTTATAGGTAGTTCTTAGGTGAACAAGGCACAATCTATTTGTAGTAGGTGCAATTGGTCAAGTTGTTGGGGTTGAAGTAGGCCAATTTTTTCACATGAAGTACAGTAGCCAAGGACTTGATTGGGTTCCCAAGTCGTGAAAAAATTTAAAGTCTAGTTGTGAGGACATGAGTGCCAAGGTGTTCTAGGGAATGCTGATATGTGTCAGGTAGTGCGAAGGCATGTCAAACATGATAATATGTGCCAATTGATAAGGCATGCCAAGATGTGCAAGGGTGTGTCGATGTGTGCCAGGGACTGTCAAGGCAAAAAAAGGGAGAAACAAGTTAAACTACAAGGAAATGAACACATAAGAGGGTTAATTAGTCATCAATTTACCTTTTCTAAGAGGGGCATGCTAGGCACACCAACACTAGGTGCCAATAGGTCCCAAGTGCAAAGTCTTAGTGCATTCTAAGTGCCAAGTCTTCCTTTGTTTCTTCTCATCTACTTTCCAAAAATTGATCTAAAATAAATTTAATATTAAACCATGTGAAATCATACCAAGGCATCTCAACGTGTTCCATACATGCTAAGACTTTCCAAGCACTAACATGTGCCAAGCGCCAATATGTGTCAAGGACTGTTATGCATGCTATGAAGTGGAATGGCATGTTGAAGACTGCTAAGGTCTGCTATAGAGTGCTAATGCATGTTTAGGAGTGTTAAGGAGTAATAGGACAAAACATTAAGGGAGCACTAGGTCAAAATTCATGGAAGTTAATGAATATGAGAAACGTGTGCTAGGGACTAGTGTTAATTATTGCTAGCTATCATGCCAAGGAGGGAGTGACAAGGTATGCTAAGCATTGGTAAGGCATGCTAGGTAATATCAAGGGATGTAAAGAAGTGCCAAAGTGTGCTAGGAATTTCTAGGTTATGCTAATTATATGTTCCAAATAGTGCCAAGATATGCCGATACATGCCAAGTGCTAAGGATGTGCAAGGTGCCAGGGTATGTCAATATGTGTCAAGAAGTGTCAAGGCAACAAAAGGAAGAACCAAGCTAAAATGTAAGGAAATGAACACATAAGAGGGTTAATAAGTCAGGACTTTATCTTTTTCAAAAGGGGCATGCTAGTCACACTAATAATAGGTCCCAATACATGCCAAATGGCATTGTGTGCCAAGTGCTAATGTATGTCAATGCATTCAACCAAGGTGTTCCAGGGCATGCTAGGGACTACATGCATGCTAACACATTCTAGGAGAGTTCCATGTTGTGCTAGCACATGCCACCATGTGCATGGGCGTCAGTGTCATGACAGGATTTTCTAGGTACAAATATGTTCCAAGACATGCGAGGTGCTAAGAAATGTTAGTGTGTGACAAAGTATTAATTTAAGGCGTGCCTAAATTGTTGAGGAGTGTTAGGTCTTTCTCATTAATATAATTGTCAGAGCTTTATTATGTATTAAATAATATATTTCCTATACACACTAGTGGAACTTTATCTAAAGGGAATTTGATAGATAATAAACTTAATAGATATGAATCATGTGTTGAGTCATAGGAAAACTCTATTCGACTAGTGATTACTTGAGGGAAATGATACACACTATTTACTTCTTAAAAAATTGATTGATTATAACCACTATGGCCTTGGAAATATCATAAAAAATACTCCACAATAATGGCCTTAAATCATTATCTTTTGAAAAAAAAATATTAACAGGAATATAACATCATCAAAAACTCATTGGAATGATCAATGGTGACGAACATTTTTTGACCGTCACCAAAAGTAACAAAAAGAGCATTGGTGAGGGTCATTAAAAGTTTGTCACTAGAAGTGTCACCAAAGAGAGAATTAGTGACGGGCCTTTAACGACCCTGACCAAAAGTGTCATTGAAAATGGATTTGGTGACAAACCTTGAAGGACCATCACTATATAGACTTATAGTGATGCTTTTTTAAGGAACGTCACCATATGTGACATTGGTGACAGAACTTAAAGGTTCGTCACAAGCATGACCCTCACCAATGTCCTTTTTTCTTGTAGTGGCATGTGAATCATTGTGAGGCCGCCAAAGAAATTTTGGACAAGTTGGAGAATTTGTATCTTGGAGGAAAATTGCATTTTTCATAAATGGAGAAAAATGCAAAGGATTCTAGTTTTATTGCAGTAACAAATCATTTCTACTCAAAAGATGAAGATGAATGCACAAGTGATAAAAATGAGAGATTGAGCATAAAAAATGAAGAGAAATTAAAGATAATGACACTTGAAGCAAAAATTGAAAGATTGAAGACTGAATTAATTTCTGCAAGAAAAGAAGTAGAGAGGCTCAAAACTAGCACTCAAAAATCTACATGCAATCGGGAAGATTTTCACCTATAACCTTCTTTAAGCATGAAACATGGAAAATCGGATGCACTCGCGAAGAAGCAGGAAGCTCCAATTTGTATGCCATAGTACCAATCTTTTGCAACACCTTGTAAGGACCATAGTACTTTGGCGATAATTTATTATCCTTCTTAGCTTGCTTGAGGGACATTTGGTTATATGGTTGTAGCCGTAGAAATACCCAATCTCCTACATCAAAACTTCTCTCGCTGCGATGTTGATCTGCCTGTTGTTTCATTCGATTTTGTGCCAAATTCAGGTTATCCTTTAAGAGTTGGAGAACTTCTTGTTGATGCTCGATGTGATCTTCCACTGCTTGAACCTTCAAATTTTCCCTTAAAGATGATGTGATGAATGGTGGATGATATCCATAAAGTGCCATAAATGGGGTCATTTTTGTTGCAGTATGGAAGGAAGTGTTATACCACCATTCAGTGAGAGGTAACCACTTGACCCGTTGTGTTTGTTTATCAGATACAAAACAACGAAGATATCCTTCCAAACATTTATTTACTATCTCAGTTTGACCATCAGATTGAGGATGATAAGATGAGCTATGAGTTAATTGAGTACCCAAACAAGAAAATAACTTCGTCCAAAAATTTCCAGTAAAAATGGGATCTCTGTCGCTCACAATAACCCTTGGGTTTCCATGTAGCTTTGGAATTGTGTCCATAAATGTAGTAGCAACTGTACTTGCTTTAAATGGATGAGATAATGCACAAAAGTGTGCATACTTGGTAAGTCTATCAACTACCACCATGATGACACTCTTTCCTTAGGACTTAGGTAAACCTGTGATAAAATCCATTGAAATCTCCTCCCAACGTTGACTTGGAATGGATAAAGGTTGTAGAAGTCTTGGGGTCTTAATTGTTTCCACTTTATTCTGCTGGCAAACCAAACATTCCGCCACAAACTTTTGAATATCGGATTTAAGGCCATCCCAAAAAAATTCTTTCTTCACCCTGTGGTAAGTTTTTAAAAATCCTGAGTGTCCTCCTAAAGGAGAAGTGTGCAATTCCAAAAGAATATTTTGCTTTAGTTGGGAATTCTTACAAAGATATAAGCGATCTTTGTACCATAAGGAATCATTTTTCCAACTAAATGTATTAGATGTACTAGGATCTTGCTGCAACTTTTGAATGAGTGCCCATACATCTTTGTCCTTCTTCCATTCATCTCTTGCTTTGGTTATCCAATCTGGTTGGATAATAGAAATGGCACAAAGCAATGCTTCCACCTTTTCATTCTTTCTTGAGAGTGCATCTGCAACAACATTAAGCTTTCCTTTTTTGTAGATTATTTCAAAGTCATAACCCAACATCTTTGTGACCCATTTTTTCTACTCTTCTAAAGATATTCTTTGTTCCAAAAAGTGTTTAAGACTATCATGATCAGTTTTTACCTTGAAGTGTCTTCCCATTAGGTAAGTTCTCCATTTCTTTAGTGCATGCAGTATTGCTAACATTTCTTTCTCATAAATAGGTTTCTGTAAATACTTTCCTTTGATTGGACGACTTTCAAAAGCAATGGGTCTTCCTTCTTGCATTAAAACAACACCAATTCCATTTCCTGAGGCATCACATTCCACAATAAAGGTTTTTGTGAAGTCTGGCATAGCTAAGACTGGTGCTAGGCACATTGCCTCTTTAAGATGTTCAAAGGCCTTAGCTGCTTTAGGAGTCCATGAAAATGCATCTTTCTTCAATAATGTTGTTAGAGGTGCTGCTATTCTCCCATAATTCTTAACAAACTTGCGATAATACCCTGTTAACCCGAGAAATCCTCGCAAATTCTTTATGGTTGTGGGGACTTTCCATTCCTTAATGGCTTTAATTTTGTTAGGGTCTACTTTAACACCCTTGTGAGATACAATATGACCCAGATATTCCACCTCTTGTACTCCAAAGAAACATTTGGATTTTTTTGCATATAATTGTTTCTCCTGCAATAGTTTGAGCACCCCGTCAACATGTTCAACATGATCCTTCCAAGACCTACTGTAGATTAGTATATCATCAAAAAATTCTAGCACAAATTTTCTAAGGAAGGGTTTGAAAATGGAATTCATCAACCCTTGAAATGTAGAAGGTGCATTGGTAAGGCCAAAAGGCATGACCAAAAATTCATAATGACCCTCATGAGTTAGAAATGCTATTTTTGGAATATCTTCAGTCTTCATTCTAATTTGATGATATCCTGAATGAAGATCCAACTTGGTAAAATAAATTGCTCCATGTAATTCATCCAATAATTCATCAATCACGAGAATGGGAAATTTATCTTTAATGGTGAGCTTATTGAGCTCCCTATAATCCGAACACATGCGCCATGATCCATCCTTCTTGTGTACCAATACTACAGGAGCAGAGAAAGAACTTTGACTAGGTTGAATTATACCCGCCTCTAACATTTCTGCAATCATACGTTCAATTTCGCTCTTTTGGAAGTAAGGATATCTATAAGGCTCGATGTTTGGAGGAACACTTCCTGGAATCAAATGAATAGCATGATCATGATCACGAATAGGTGGGAGTCCTTTGGGAGTTTCAAACACCTTGGAATGATTGTCCAAGACTTGTTGGAGATCTGCAGAAATAGATGATTTTGATGTTGGAACTTCTAGTGAGCATAATTGTGCAATTACACCTCGTTGTTCTTTCTTTAGAAGATTTGTCATGAAATTAGAGCTTATTATATTTCCCGGCTTCCCCGTAATACCTCGTAATTCGACTTCCTTTCCTTCTGAAAAAAAATTCAAGAAAATTTCTTGAAAATTAAAAGCTACCGTCCCCAAAGATTGTAACCATTGTACTCCTAGTACAACATCAACACCTCCCATAGGAATGGAAAGCATTGGAATATTCAATACATATTCCCCCATGGTTAGCTTGATATTATGGCATTTTCCATAGCAATTTATAGTTCCTCCATTTGCATCCATCACTTGACATTCTGGTGCAGGGTATAGGAAACAATTCAATTCCTTGGCTACGTTACAATGAATAGAATTATGGGTGCTATCTGAATCAATCAACACTATTACCTTTTTCTTCTTGATATTTCCTTTTATCTTAAGAGTTTGAGGAGTGTTAATTCCTACCAATGCATTACACGATATGTTCAGACTCATTTCTTCCTCTTCTAGGGCTGGTTCCTGGTGTATATCCTCT